>OZ023314.1:64792085-65264585 GCA_964007375.1 Ophion obscuratus
GAACCTTTAACGAAAAATTACGGCCCTAAAAATCGTCTCATTTATACAGCGCTTTATGGCCATATCACGCTGACCACATTTCTATCTAATAATTTATACACTAAATAACTCTGGATCCCTAATATAAACTGCTCACAGGTGTAAAAAAGTCTAAAGATTCCGTAACCACAATAAAAACAGAGGATCACCGTACGTTTAAAGAAAATATTAATGTTAAAACTTGGAAAAATGTGACTAGCAGACGAATTTTTGTAGCCGTGACGTTTCAAATAAATGTAAAAATGTCTCAATCTACTAAATTTGCGCGAAATGTTTTATTCTAGGTTATCTTTGTGTATAATAATCCATTGTAACTTATTTTTTTTATTAAGCGCAATTGTAATTTACCGACGATTCAGAAGGCCCTGCTTATGCCCTCACAAAATACGGCCCTCCGCGAAAGGAATACCTTAAATACTGCAAAACGCAAAATGTTGAAAAGTGTGACTTAGAGAAGTAGTGGACATAAGGTGTCCATGGATGTTTACGTACTTTTCATAGTTACAAGGCTGCAATAATCAATGCGCTTCGACAATTTCTTGAGGCGATAGATTATGTATATTAAATAAGAAAGGAGCTCTGGTTAAGATTTTATATGAACACTTGTAGTTCTTTTGTATTGTGGGTTTTTATTTTATTTTTTCGCTGTTTCACATTCTCTTCCGGCTGCTATTTGGTATGCATGTTGAAAGATTGAGCGTGTCTCTGGTCCAGAAAAAAAGGCATGTACACGGTTGTTATACAGGGTGGATCAATAACTATTAGCACCTTGGATATCTTCGAAACTATAAGGTTCACAGAAATATTTGCTGAAATGAAATTGCACAGTACAAAAGGGGCCATCCGATAGCGACAATAGTTTTTTTTTGCAGATGCAGCTACTTCGGACATTTGAAGGTCAACTCTATTGTTTTTAATGGATCGGTATGTTTTTTTTCTGTATCATAAAAGAGGATCTTAAAACGAGTTCAACGACCTATAACATAAGGTCATTGAAGGTCATAGAAAGTACACAAAGGCGATAATACTTACAGTTTCGGTAGTAAATAAAATTACTACGTTTATAGTAAGTGTCCGAAATAACGACCATCAATATCAATGCGTACGTTATTATGTACGATTACACATTTTTTAGACAGGTACAGAATATTTACGGTTTACTTCACTGAAAATAAACACTGTTTCAAGGACACTTTAATAAGTTTGCAGGATAAGATAAACATGATAAGATTAGTATCGATAAATCGGTCAATCGAGTACAATGTATCCGTTTGGAGAGCAAGTCGATATGCTTCTCATTCATGGCGAATGCCAACAAAAATCTGTAGGGCAAACATTTTGTATGGTGAACGATATCTACATCGGTCTCAGCATTCGCATCAAACATTTAAAAATGTGTGTGATAAACTTAGGCAAACTGGTAGTTTAAGTATCCATAGTAGTGTACGCCAGAAACGCGTAACGAATGAAGAAATGGAAATCGGTGTGCTTTCAAGTGTGTCTCGAGATCCTCACATTAGTTCGCGACAAAATGAAAATGAATCGCCTTTCTGTACTTTCTATGACCTCCAATGACCTTATGTTATAGGTGGTTTAGCTCGTTTTAAGCTCCGTTTTCATGATACAGAAAAAAACATACCGAACCATTTAAAAGAATGGAGTTGATCTTCAAATGTTCGAAGTACCTCCACCTGCAAAAAACTATTATCGCTATCGGATGGCCTCTTTCGTACTGTGCAATTTCATTTGAGCAAATTTTGTGTGAACCTTATAGTTTCGAAGATATCCAAGGTGTTAATAGTTATTGATCCACCCTGTATAGTATGGTACACAATTATGTTTCGTCATTGCAGAGTAATAAATGAATAAATAAATCATTGAATTTATGTCAATTTTTATGCATTTCATACGCTGTATAATGCAGGTGATATTCAGCTCACTTCTGCTCAGCCTATGAAATCGATATTCTACTAAACAAAAATCTTTAAAAAAAATTCTTCCAGGTACTTGATAGACATCCGGCGGGGATTTGCGCATAATATTTTCGTTTCCCTCTTTGTTGCCTACGCCTAGTTCAATAGCACGGGATGAGGGTAAAAAGGGGTAGTGCGTGGGAAAGAATAATGTTAAGGAATTGACGCGAGGTTTCGGTACTGAGAAATAATTCAACAGACTTCTGTACGATTGACACGATGTTATTGATTATAAGATACCCGGTGAGTTCAAGCGATCAGGGCTACTATGAATGATATAAGAAAAAGAACGTATGGACAGCTTACATTGGTTGTGCGTTCGGCGCTCGCGTGTGTGGTTGTTGTCGCTCGCAATACAAGGGCCTTCGCTTTTGGCCTAGTGCGTTCGCTGGTCCGAGTGCTTCCTACGAAAGACAGTACGCGTGGATAAAAATATGAACTAGGCGCGAGGTCGATGAATTGAGACTGATATTTGCGGACCGATGATAACAATTATACAAGTTTAAAATGAAACCTTCGAGACGCGAAAGTTGGTATGAAAATGAATTGGAGATGTTCGTTAGGCTGCTGGATTGAGACTCGATAGAAGAACTTCATTTGATGGTAGTTGACGGGAAACTGCTTCGACTTTTTGCACACTTTTGTCTTGGTTCACATGCGATTTTTCGAGAGAGTGGGAGGCGGCCTTTGGTTTCTCTTCTTAGAAATAATAATGCTGATGCAAGGGGCAAATTCGCTCTTTATTCCCTTTGTTAATCGTACGCGCATGAGGTGTGTAACCGAAATATGCGGTAAGTCGTTCCCGATGGCGTGGTGACCGTTTGATTCGGACGGCCCGGATATTTCATACCGGTCTCCATTCAAATGGGCCAACGTAAGGTTTTTGGAGTCTGTTGATCGAGTTGCTGTTTAGTTTTTCGTTTGATGGCTCTTCATGGAATATGCGCCTAAGATCATGATCTTGTTGAAATCCAGGGGAGTCGACCTCGATGTTTCTTGAGTCACTGTTTAAGTTTTTGTTGACGACTTGTCGTGGAATATGTGCTTACGACCGTGTTCTTCTTCAAAGCCAAGATGACAGGAAAAATCTATGGCTGAAGGTGCTGCTATTGTCTATATGTCACGGTGGTTTCAATATGCGTGAAAAATGTACGCACAACGTTATTTTTTATGCTGTTACGTGTCTTATTCTCAGATTTATACATATAATAGAATTGTGACGGCAAATGAGGATACTGGGAAAAACCGCGAGAACAGCCTCTCCTGCACATTCGCTAGGATGTAAAACCTCTCCGCTTTAAGATTGACCATCCCGCTCAATTATTATGAATGTTCCAAAGGTTATCTCAATATCGTCATCAGCCTATTCTTGAACGGTTGCGGTGTCGGTAGGTACAATCTTTAGATTCGAGTACTTTGTAGGCTATAGAAAAAGGAAAGCATGTGTGTATTATTATTGTATATTTTGATGTTTGTATGAGAATGTTTTTTGTTATTGTATATCTAGATCTTTGTATGAGGAAGTTGTTCTTTCTTCTCTGGTTTTCTAAAAATAATTATATGTATATAATGAAACTGCCGTTTGACATATATATATATATGTATATGTACATATATATATATATGTCAAACGGCAGTTTCTGGGACTTTTAAGAGGCATATACGTATGCTTTATTCGATTCCCCGTAGGGTTACAAAGGCCTCCGTTCCCTTCCCTTCCTTACATTCTTCCTTACAATTTCCTTATTCTACTTAACCTATCTTACATCTATTTCGCCGCTCTCTCTCTCTCTCTCTCTCTCTCTCTCTCTTTCTCCGCTGCCCGCGCCGCACCGCCTTATTCTACTTTTTTTATTTATCGCGCTTGCTTCCTTGATACTACTCCTCTCTCTCTTCTCCCCGCCGTCCGACTTTCGTTTCCTCCTTTCACTCCAGTCCTCTTTCACTCCGTTTCTTCTTCTCCTTCTCCTTCCCTTTCCTTTTCCTTCCTCCTCTCCTCCAGTCTCCTCACCCATACCTCCGCCCCGTCCACCATCCATACCTCATCACCCTTAACATTTTGGAGAAAGATTTTTTGTTGTGCGTGGGAAGGGAAATAAGTGAACTAGGCCGAACATATCGAACACATAAGTATCCAAAACATAAGGCAGCTCTGAGACGATCTCAGCGCCTTATTTCCAACATTTTTCGTTATATAAACCCATTAAAAGTATATAGACGACAAAAAAGATGTATTGGTAGTTTTCAGGACTATCGGTAAATTAGCAGTTTTCGAGACATTATGAGGCGAATGGGCTCTTTTCAGGTCTTCGCGTATATATGCAGCGACCAGGACCTTTCAGAGAGATAGGTATTTTTCAGGTCTTTTCGAATACATATTGGCAATTTCCGGGGCAGTAGTAACAAAAGATAGGCATTTTTCAGGTCTCGGTAAATGTATCGACAGTTTCTAAGATAGTATATATCGCGTAGTTTATATCTCCAAATATATATCGGCCGTTTTCGGCGTAGTAGTACCAAGAGATAGGCATTTTTCAGGTCTCGGTAAATGTATCGACAGTTTCTAAGATCGTATATAACGCGTAGTTTATATCCAAATATATATCGGCCGTTTTCGGGGCAGTAGTCCCAAGAGATAGGCATTTTTCAGGCCTCTGTAAATGAATTGACAGTTTCCAGGACAGTATATATCGCGTAGTTTATACGCGATGTATACGTCTCCACATATATATTGACAGTTTTCGGAACAGTATAAATAGAAAGTTACGTTTTAGGGCTTTGCAGGTATTCACAAGATTGGAGACAATGCAAAGTGATTCGTGTTTTTGAAACCTCACATTAATCAACAATTTTCGAAGCACAAAGGGCAGTTTTACTCATCGTAAAGAGTAAGCATATCATCGGGAATAATAGTAACAGAATGAACTCGAAACCACTTTGTTTGATTCTTACATTTTTATTATTCATGGCAAAATAATGTTATGTAAATATATTTTTTTCACTCAAACTCATTAGATCAGTTTTATCAATGATATAATATTTATGATCCCTTTAAATTCTAATCGAATCAAAGAAGGGAACACAATTTTATGATATACATTGTAAATGACAATGTACTTTGTTTCTTTGAATTATTATCATACGTGGTTAAGTAAGGTTCCATATTTCAAGGGGTATACTGAGACGTATAGGTCCGTCTCATTTACCCCACCACAAATTCAAAAAGGTAACCGATTTTAGGAGAGGGGGTAAGCGAGAGACAGATCGAGGCAAAAACAAGGTCAAACAGCTCGGACCCACAGAAAAAATGGTAAACCCCAGAGAAACCCACTAATTGGCTTAAGGGTAGACAAAAGAAAAGGGGAAAGAGAAACCGGTAAAACCCAGAGAAGCCCACCAATTGAATGAAGGAAGAGGATCCGGTAAACACCGGACAAAACCGACTAATTAAATTAAGGGAAAACAGAGGAGAAGGGGAAACGAAAAGGCGGTAAAATATGCATATAAAAGGACGCGAATTTTTGGGGAAAGACACTCCTTCTTTGGCTGGGAAGTCGATCGGTACCAAGCACATTAATACTGACCCTCGGGGAAGGAAAGTGTGGAAGGCGGAAAATCGACAGAGTAGCTAAAAGGTGGAGTCACTAGAGTCATAGAGTACTCTCACTTATCTAAAAACCTTGGCCGGTACTCAGCCGACGTTAATACTGACCTCAAGGGAAGGAACGCGTGGTGGATGGAGGGTCAAGGTGAAAGAAATTGAGAAGGGTTGAAAGATTAACTTGAAGCAATACAGCTAAAAGGTGGAGGCACTAGAATTGAAGAGTACTATCAATTATCTAAAAACTTTGGCCGGTACTCAGCCGACGTTAATACTGACCGCAAGGGAAGGAACGCGTGGTGGATGGAGGGTCAAGGTGAAAGAAATTGAGAAGGGTTGAAAGATTAACTTAAAGCAACACAGCTAAAAGGTGGAGGCACTAGAGTAGAAGAGTACTATCAACTATCTAAAAACTTTGGCCGGTACTCAGCCGACGTTAATACTGACCGCAAGGGAAGGAACGCGTGGTGGATGGAGGGTCAAGGTGAAAGAAATTGAGAAGGGTTGAAAGATTAACTTAAAGCAACACAGCTAAAAGGTGGAGGCACTAGAGTAGAAGAGTACTATCAACTATCTAAAAACCTTGGCTGGTACTCAGCCGACGTTAATACTGACCGCAAGGGAAGGAACGCGTGATGTATGGAGGGTCAAGGTGAAAGAAATTGAGAAGGGTTGAAAGATTAACTTGAAGCAACACAGCCAAAAGGTGGAGGCACTAGAGTAGAAGAGTACTATCAATTATCTAAAAACCTTGGCCGGTTCTCAGCCGACGTTAATACTGACCGCAAGGGAAGGAACGCGTGGTAGGATGGAGGGTCAAGGTGAAAGAAACTGAGAAGGGCTAAAAGATTAACGAAAAACAAAGTATCAAAGAAAAGATACTTAAGAGTAAGAACAAAACATGGGCATAAGAATAAATTAAGGTTATAAACAAAAGAATAGCAGTTATCGAAAATCAAACACAAAAATCTTATTAGGCGATAAGGAGAAGCTAGGAGATAACTGGGTAAGCGAATTTATTCAGCCACAGTGACACGCACACACAGACACCACCATCGAAAGCAAAATCGAAATTTGTATTAGGAACAGAGAAAGGACGAGGAGATAGCTCGCGAAATCCTGTAAACAAAAAAAAAGGGTCGCCGAGACTCGACGAGTCTCGATACCGTAGACCGGTGCGTGGCGACATCTCCTGGCGCGATAGTTAAGCGACCAATTATCGACGCGTGATAATCGATCGCGCTCCGGTAGATCGATCGGAAGAGCGCACCGATAGCGACGATACGGCGAGTAAGGAAGGGGAAGTAGTAGCGTCATAGGGCGATAGGGCACGCTGACGGCGAGGATCGCGATCGAGCGTCGCGACCCACCGCGCCACGAGCGGGAGCGCGTCGAAACACTATAAACCCTAAGAGTCTCCCGTATAGGGAGAAAGGCAGCGCCACGAGCGCGAGCGCGTCATAACTCAATGCACTGTATAGATAGGGAGAAGGACAGCGCCACGAGCGGGAGCGCGTCATAACTCAACGCGCCGTATAGATAGGGAGCGTGTTCCGATATACGCTGTGAATGCTGTGCGGCATGACGTCAACTCAGTGTACTGCGGCGCTGTTCCGTTTTTAATTCGTACACCGGTGGATACTTTAAAACGGGACACGTTACAGTATACTGGCGATTTGCCGCCTTTGTTGTACTGTGAGTGCCTTACCTTCCGGAGGACCAGCGCTTGCAGTACAAAGATGGAGGCTATCAATGACGTCATGATTGTCCCTAGGGCACTGTGACAGAGGACTGGAGGCCTATATAGGAACGCATCTGCAGGCACTGCCACCACTGGTCAGTAGCGGCAGCGTATATCGGAACACGCTCGATATCGATCAATGATAAGCGCATACTCAATCACACTTGGGCGGTTCAAAGTGCGAAAAATACGAAAACAAACCACTACACTGATACCCAGCGCCTTTTTAATATTATATCGAGCCAAAAAAATAAGTGAATAAATTTATATTGTTACAAAATACCACAAAAACCTGAGTCTCCATTAATTTCTTCCCTGTTCGAGTCCCGAACCAATAAATTTATCTGTAACGAATTAAGACCCGTTACAATACATTTACCGCGCTTTTCGTACTTTCTGTCACCCTTAATATTTTTCGCGAAGATGTTTCATTATATAAACCCATTAAAAATATATACACAACGAAAAGTACGTACTGGTAGTTTTCAAGACTATCGCTAAATTGGCAGTTTCCGAGACATTATGAGTCGAATGGGGCTTTTTCAGGTCTTCGCGTATAAAAGCAGCTTCCACCATATTTAAGAAGCATAGGTATTTTTCAGCACTATTCGAATACGTATCGGCAGTTTGCAGGGCAGGTTTTACAAAATCACATTAATTAACGATTTTCCAAGCACAGGGAGCAATTTTACTCATCGCATAGAGTGAGCATATCATCCCAGAATAATCGTAACAGAATGAACTTGAAACCACTTTGTTTGATTCTTACATTTTTATTATTCATAGCAAAATAACGGTACGTAAATATAATTTTTTCAATTAAACTCATTAGATCAGTTTTATCTTAATGATATCATTATTATGATCCCTTCAAATTCTAGTCAAATAAAAAAAGGGAAGACACTTTTATGATATACATTTTAAATGACAATTCACTTTGTTTCTTTGAATTATTATTATACGTGGTTAAGTAAGGTTGCGTATTTCAAGGGGCATACATTTACCGCGCTTTCCGTTCGTTCTATCACCCTTCATATTTTTCGCCACGATGTTTCATTATATGAACCCATTAAAAGTATATACACAACGAAAAGTATGTACTGGTAGTTTTCAAGACTATCGCTAAATTGGCCGTTTCCGAGACATTATTAGACGAATGGGCCTTTTTCAGGTCTCCGCGTATATAAGCAGCTTCCACCACATTTAAATTTCCGTTTTCATTATCGCTATCGCTGGTCTCGTCTAACTGGCGTGCTATATCTCGTAACGCGTCTGCTGAGGTTTCAATGTGGTTCTGCTCACAATGAGGGATAGTTTTTAGTTCTTCTACCTTTTGTGTATCGGATTTCGTGCTAGGGCGTCAGCGTCTGAATTCAGCGGCCCGTGATTGTAAACGACGTTGTAGTGGTATTCAGAAAGTTTAAGTCGCCATAGATTTTTGATTATTTTCGGACGTTCTGGATTATTTTCGGTTCGATGCGATGTTGGCTCGGAAGTGGCGATAGAATTTACGTACGATCGCCAATTTGCTTTCATGAATGGAGTTTGATTTGCGTTTTGTTTCATTTTTAGGTATTCTCCTTTGGTTTGGTTTTGAATGGTTCTGGATTTTTTTTTTCGTTTTAATTTTGTTTTATTTTGGGTTTTTCTTTTTCGTTTTGATTTGGAACTGTTTTGGATTTTTCTTTTTCGTTTTGATTTTGTATTGTTTTGGATTTTTCTCTTTCGTTGTGGGTTTTATTCGTTTTTGATTTTGTTTGTTCTTCCTCGTTTCACTTTTGATTTGGTTTTGTTTTAATTTGTTCGTTTTGATTTTGTTTTGGATTTTATTCAATTGGTTCTTTTTCTTTTTGATTTTTCCTCGCTACTGGATTTTTTATTTGGTTTTCCTTGCTCGTCGCTCTCGTCGGAGTGATGGCAAGGTTTTGTTTCGACGTTTTTTGTCAAAGTTTTTTTACTGGCCACTTTCGGGCTCCGGATTAGCGTAGTTGTCATGCAATCCACGATAGGAACCAACCCCCTGACACTCCTATGACTTCCTATAGGGAATCTCTCTTCGTTCTGTGCGCCGTAGTTAGTTCGCACTGCGCGGCGCTGGCATGCTTCCGCGCCTCTACTCCCTTGACCGAACCCCCCGCCGGCCCTGAAGGCGATGACAGGTTAACCGGCTGATGCGGCTTGATGGGTCTAATGCTACAGCACGGACGGCGCGGAGTACTGTCAGCGCCACGTAGCGGCTGGCGTCATCGAGACACTAGCCAGTGAGCTGAGTGCCAGAGGGCTGATAGGAACAGAAGGATCACGAGGAATTTAACTGGAATTTGAGATTGTCATGCATTCTGGTTTTGGATTAGAATGGTCGCGAGAAATTGGATAGAAGCATCGTGAGCAACTGGATTGGAATCGCAGATTGTCGTGTTGTTGTACGCTACTTTGGCGCATATTTTTTTTCGTCGTATTCGTCCATTCCACTTTCGGAATCTGAAACAAACAAATGATAATACTAATAATGCGTTAACGGTACTCCTTACACGTACACAAATCATTAACGCGAGGAACACTAGCACCCCCCCCCCCCGCCTTTACCTGGCCAAGGAGTTTCCACCGTCGGTTTCCCGACGCTTACCTGTAACACTTAATTTTTATTTATTTTGTTTATTTACCGAAACCGCCGCGCTGCGATACCTGAAAATAAAAGGGAAAAAGAACAAACACGTAACACTTAATTTTTATTTATTTTGTTTATTTACCGAAACCGCCGCGCTGCGATACCTGAAAGAAGAAAAGGAAAAAGATCAAACACTTGACACTTAATTTTTATTTTTTTTGTTTACTTACCGAAACCGCCGCGCTGCGATACCTGAAAAGAAAAGGGAAAAAGATCAAACACTTAACACTAAGTTTTTATTTATTTGTTTACTCACCGTAACAGCTGCGCTGCGATACCTGAAGAAACAAAAAAAAAAGAACAATGACGAAAAAATTATGTGCAACGTCCAATTTTTACGTATTTTTGCTTGTAATCATATTACTTCCGTTTCGCGATCCAATCACTCTTAATAACCATATTTACCGTAATTACATGCCGAGTACACATTGCGCGCCTACCTGTCAAGACCTTTCCTCTGTACCCGCGAATTCAAACACTCGCGACACCAGCGCCGCGATCGGCGACTCGCGACACTCGCCTTGCCCGAATTTGTCCCACACCGCGACACCAGCGCTGCCACTCGGGTCTCTCTCCACTGACGCCGCGCCATCAGAAATTAGTAGCAGAGATTAGTAGGGAGATGTACAACGCTCCCCTTTTCGGCGTGCCTCACAAATGGCGCTAAATCGCGGTGGCGAGTTCGGGAATATGATTTTGTGTGCATCGCCTCTGTCGAGGTTGCAGATTCCCTTGTAGCCGCGCGAGTCGTGAGCACCGCTCCAGTCGATATCGCAGTCAGCGTCCACACGAATGGGCAGCTCGGTGGGGGAAAAGTCTCTGCCCCTCGCTCACTCGACAGGCGAACGGAGCGAGCATGGAGCCTAGATACCAGGAGGTTCAGCGGCAATGCAAAGGCGCTGAAAAAAGCGTCCCCGAAAATGTCCCGAAGTGATGGCGCTGGAGTGCAGCGCGACCGACATATATAGTAATATATTGGTCAACGAGGTGAAAGTGATCGGATGAGTTTCTAACCTCACGACAGACCGATCGTGACATCAAACGTCGAAATATCCGCCGATTCATAATTTCCTCATGACGGTTCAGAAAAAAACGCAAAAGCGAGAAAAGATCTCAAACTCAAACTCAAAATGGCGGCAATATAATCCATCTAGAAAAACGTGTTTTTTTTACATATAGCTTCACGGGAGAACGGTTTTATCGTAAAATATAAGACCTGAAACAAAAACCAAAAAAATGATATTATATATTATTAGTTATGAGACTACCTAGAAATTTGCTTTTAATTTTTTTTTAAATAGCGCACTTTGAAGGAAATAAATCGATTTTTTGCCAAAAAAAACAGTAAATTGTTTATAAAAAGAAGTTTACATTTAATCAAAAAACGGATACGTACTCCCATAAAGAATATAATTGTGAAGCTGCTGTCAAAATTTCAACCTCGAAATCGATGCATGCAAAGGTGGTCGAGTAATCCGTCTTTCGAGATCGAAAAAAGTGGTTTCGAGAAAAACGCGTTTAAAGTTGTACGAGCAACTCAGCGCGCGCTCCAAGGCGCTGCGGCCAAAGCAAAAATTGAACCTTTAAATAAAAAAAATTGCTACTGGACCAATTGCGTATTGTTTTTATGACACCGAAATATTTTTAGGAAAGAAAACGTCTTTCCAAAATCCTAGAGTGGTGTTATGCCTTAACACTAATGAGGGTTAGGTACATCATCTGTGATCTGTCTCAGATCACATCCATGTTTAGCGTATATCTATATACATATAGGTTGCGGAGCACCCCAGCGCCATCATTTCTTGTTCTCGTTTTGGGGACGAGTTGAAAGGCCTCGCTGAACCTCCTGGTATCTAGGCTCCATGGGAGCGAGGCAGTGCAGCCAGATCCGCGTAAAAGTTACCCCCTCTCTAGTCTCTTACGCGCCTATCACACAATCATAGTAGCGCGTGTCCGTGAGCGAGCGACGCTCGGACGTCTTCGGAAAGAGCCGAGCGGGGTCGAAGTTTCCCGACCGCGCCTTCGGCAGCTACACTAATCCATGCACGCTGATGAGCACGTTCATGTGCGGCCAAGCCGAAACGATGGCTTCGAGGGAAAAAGCAATCTGAGCACGACTCGCGCGTGACGTCACCGACGGCACGCGCGAGGCTTTTAGATGATTTCAATGCTTATTTAGCTCTTCGTTCTCTGCGTTATTAAGGTATACAAAAAAATGTATCGCGCACTCTGATCGCTTATTTTTTCAGTTTATACGTTAATTTAAATATAATAATAAATCTAAATGACAACTTGTTTATCTTCTAAAAGATTGTTTACGCTTTACTCACACCCGTCCTTATGCCAAATAAATTATAATTCATAAAAGTAAGCGGAAATATATTTATATTCGTATTATTATATTAATTCTCATATTTTCATTAAGCGATAAAGCATTATCCCCAAAAACAAGCCATTCATCCATCCGGCCGCGAATAGTCAGTACCAGAAAGTGCACATGTTCTAAACAAGCGGTGAGATGGTCCCGTTGGTAGCGTTCCTTGCTTAGGGGCGCGGTTCGTTCGCCGCGCTCGGTGCTTTTTTTTAATACTACTATTAATTCATATTTGATTAGTTATTTCTATTAGTTATCATTGTTATTTTAATTAGTTATCTTTTAGTGTCGAAAAATGTATCGCGCACTCCGACCGCTTATTTTATTAGTTTGTACGTTAATTTAAATGTAATAATAAATCTAAATTACAACTTGTTTATCTTCTAAAAAATTGTTTACGTTTTACTCACCCGTCCCTATGCCGAATAAATTGTAATTCATAAAAGTAAGCGGAGATATATTTATATTCGTATTATTATATTCATTCTCATACTTTCATCAAGCGATAAAGCATTATCCCCAAAAACAAGTCAATCATCCATCCGGCCGCGAATCGTAAGTGCTAGAAAGTGCATTTTTAACACAAGCGATAAGATGGTCCCGTTGGTAGCGTTCCTGGCTTCGGTCCGCAAGGGCGCGGGATCGTTCCCCGCGCTCAGTGGCATTTTTGTATGTTTTTACATTTGCAGGTAATTTTCACTGTAATGAGATGAATTGTTTATTTGTGAATACTCACCATTGACAGAACAAAAATGTTTTAATCCTAAAATATAATGATCAGTTTTCCTATTTTCAGAATAATGTTCTTTCAATGAGCGTGTTTTACGAATAAACAATTCGCCCCATACAAAAAGAAATTAATAATTAAAAAAAACAGGATAGTACTATCCTGTCAAAAAGAAATTAATAATTAAAAAAAAACAGGATAGTACTATCCTGTTTTTTTTAATTATTAATTTCTTTTTGTATGGGGCGAATTGTTTATTCGTAAAACACGCTCATTGAAAGAACATTATTCTGAAAATAGGAAAACTGATCATTATATTTTACGATTAAAACATTTTTGTTCTGTCAATGGTGAGTGTTCACAAATAAACAATTCATCTCATTACAATGAAAATTACCTCCAAATGTAAAAACATACAAAAATGCCACTGAGCGCGGGGAACGATCCCGCGCCCCTGCGGACCGAAGCCAGGAACGCTACCAACGGGACCATCTTATCGCTTGTGTTAAAAATGCACTTTCTGGCACTTACGATTCGCGGCTGGATGGATGATTGACTTGTTTTTGGGGATAATGCTTTATCGCTTGATGAAAGTATGAGAATGAATATAATAATACGAATATAAATATATTTCCGCTTACTTTTATGAATTACAATTTATTTGGCATAGGGACGCGTGTGAGTAAAGCGTAAACAATTTTTTAGAAGATAAACAAGTTGTAATTTAGATTTATTATTACATTTAAATTAACGTACAAACTAATAAAATAAGCGGTCGGAGTGCGCGATACATTTTTCGACACTAAAAGATAACTAATTAAAATAATAATGATAACTAATAGAAATAACTAATCAAATAAGAATTAATTAGTAGTATTAAAAAAAAGCACCGAGCGCGGGGAACGAACCGCGCCCCTGCGGACCGAAGCAAGGAACGCTACCAACGGGACCATCTCACCGCTTGTAGAATATGTGCCCTTTCCGGTACTGACTATTCGCGGCCGGATGGATGATTGGCTTGTTTTTGGGGATAATGCTTTATCGCTTGATGGAAGTATGAGAATTAATATAATAATACGAATATAAATATATTTCCGCTTACTTTTATGAATCATAATTTATTTGGTATAAGGACGGGTGTGAGTAAAGCGTAAACAATCTTTTAGAAGATAAACAAGTTGTAATTTAGATTTATTATTATATTTAAATTAACGTACAAACTAATAAAATAAGCGGTCGGAGTGCGTGATACATTTTTCGACACTAAAAGATAACTAATTAAAATAACAATGATAACTAATAGAAATAACTAATCAAATATGAATTAATAGTAGTATTAAAAAAAAAGCACCGAGCGCGGCGAACGAACCGCGCCCCTAAGCAAGGAACGCTACCAACGGGACCATCTCACCGCTTGTTTAGAACATGTGCACTTTCTGGTACTGACTATTCGCGGCCGGATGGATGAATGGCTTGTTTTTGGGGATAATGCTTTATCGCTTAATGAAAATATGAGAATTAATATAATAATACGAATATAAATATATTTCCGCTTACTTTTATGAATCATAATTTATTTGGTATAAGGACGGGTGTGAGTAAAGCGTAAACAATTTTTTAGAAGATAAACAAGTTGTAATTTAGATTTATTATTATATTTAAATTAACGTACAAACTAATAAAATAAGCGGTCGGAGTGCGTGATACATTTTTCGACACTAAAAGATAACTAATTAAAATAACAATGATAACTAATAGAAATAACTAATCAAATATGAATTAATAGTAGTATTAAAAAAAAAAGCACCGCGCGCGGCGAACGAACCGCGCCCCTAAGCAAGGAACGCTACCAACGGGACCATCTCACCGCTTGTTTAGAACATGTGCACTTTCTGGTACTGACTATTCGCGGCCGGATGGATGAATGGCTTGTTTTTGGGGATAATGCTTTATCGCTTAATGAAAATATGAGAATTAATATAATAATACGAATATAAATATATTTCCGCTTACTTTTATGAATTATAATTTATTTGGCATAAGGACGGGTGTGAGTAAAGCGTAAACAATCTTTTAGAAGATAAACAAGTTGTCATTTAGATTTATTATTATATTTAAATTAACGTATAAACTGAAAAAATAAGCGATCAGAGTGCGCGATACATTTTTTTGTATACCTTAATAACGCAGAGAACGAAGAGCTAAATAAGCATTGAAATCATCTAAAAGCCTCGCGCGTGCCGTCGGTGACGTCACGCGCGAGTCGTGCTCAGATTGCTTTTTCCCTCGAAGCCATCGTTTCGGCTTGGCCGCACATGAACGTGCTCATCAGCGTGCATGGATTAGTGTAGCTGCCGAAGGCGCGGTCGGGAAACTTCGACCCCGCTCGGCTCTTTCCGAAGACGTCCGAGCGTCGCTCGCTCACGGACACGCGCTACTATGATTGTGTGATAGGCGCGTAAGAGACTAGAGAGGGGGTAACTTTTACGCGTGATCTGGCTGACTGCCTCGCTCCGTTCGCCTGTCGAGTGAGCGAGGGGCAGAGACTTTTCCCCCACCGAGCTGCCCATTCGTGTGCACGCTGACTGCGATATCGACTGGAGCGGTGCTCACGACTCGCGCGGCTACAACGGAATCTGCAACCTCGACAGAGGCGATGCACACAAAATCATATTCCCGAACTCGCCACCGCGATTTAGCGCCATTTGTGAGGCACGCCGAAAAGGGGAGCGTTGTACATCTCCCTACTAATCTCTGGTACGAGCAACTCAGCGCGCGCTCCAAGGCGCTGCGGCCAAATCGATAATTGAACCTTTAAAAAAAAATTGCTACAGGACCAATTGCATATTGTTTTTATGACACCAAAGTATTTTTAGGAAAGGAAACGTCTTTCCAAAATCCTAAAGTGGTGTTATCTCTTAACACTAATAAGGGTTAGCTACATCATCGGTGATCTGTCTTAGATCGCACCCATGTTTAGCGTATATCTATACACGTGTAGGTGCCGGAGCACCCCAGCGCCATCATTTCTTATTCTCGTTTTGGGGCCGAGTTGAAAGGCCTCGCTGAACCTCCTGGTATCTAGGCTCCATGGATCGACTACCAAACGTCGCGAATAGAATACCAAACGCTACCGGATGTTTTTCCATCGATCGCGGCCCATTAGAAGGTAATCGGACAAGAAATAACGAGTAAATCTACGCTAATATATAATTCTGTCAGTGCGGCTTATGGCGACCAATCCCAGCGCTCGATTTCCGATTCGCTGTATTTTGCGTTGGCGTTATTGATTGATCGACTACCAAACGACCTGGATGGAATACCAAACGCTATGATTTATTTTTCTATCGAATAAATCTCATCACAATAACTCAGCCAGAAAATAGCGGGTGCATTTTTGTGAGAAATTCCTTTTTCCGCTGCGGCTTCTAACGACCAATAGCGGTTCACAATGATCAACTGAACGGTGAGTTGTGATTGGTCGCCACAAGTTGCGGTGGACAAAGAAAATATGTACGCACGCACGACTACTAAACGATTCGTGGATGAAAGCTTGATTAGTCAAAGTGAGGGAGGAGGGTGCTACCATGTGAACCGATTTTTTAATCTAAAAAAATAACGGGTGAATTTGCGTTAATCAGCCGTTTTCGGACTACAGCTTCTGGCAACCAATCAGAACCGTCACTGAGGATTCACATGTACTTTGTGTTTTCATAATTTAGCTATCGACTACCAAACGTCCTGAATAGAATATCAAACGCTATTAGATGTTTTTTTTATCAATTCTTTTCATAATGAAATTAGCCACAAAATAATTGGTGAATTTTTGTGAGAAAATCCTTTTTCCGCTGCGGCTTCTGGCGACCAATCACAGCTCGCCGTTCACGATACACACGTATTTCTGGTTGGCTCAATCTAGTGATATACTCCCAATCGTTCTAAATTAAATACCAAACGCTTCCGGGAGTTTTTCTATAAATCAAGACTCATTAAAGGGAAATCAGACAAGAGATAGCGAGTGCATCAGTGTTTTGTAATTTTGCCCCGTGTGTGGACCTTCAGTGACCAATCGCAGTCCTCTAATCAAGACGCCGGATATCCATTCTTGGTTCAGTTATGACTTTGGATCCTGATCTGTCAGCTGAGGCGTAACATTCTTTTCATTCGTGACCTCATTTGGAAATAATTATTTAATTGAAGTGTGCGCAAACTTATTACTAATAAAGAAGAAAATCAAAGGAACTCAACAGGAAGTCACAGAAAAGAGATGACCCAACGATGGGCCGCCTGGATGGAAGAGCGCACAAGGGAAGGCTTCGATAGCGTAATGCCTCAGAGAGGTTTATCGATGCAAAAGCCTTGACAATCTTTGGGTTTGGTTATGAGTTTTTTAAAGCTAGATTCGAGCTCAGTGCTTTGAATGCGTATAAATGTTTCCTCTTTGCAGGCTATGGACCGAACCGTCTGTGTCAAAACTGTATGGACAACGGGATGTCCCAAGCGAAACTGAACGAATATTGCGGCGCAGATAGGGTAGAAAAAAGGACCGAACATTTTCGTTGCTTAGATTGTAATTTTTATTCAGATTTTTTTCTGACGCGTTTTAAACAGAATTAAACACGTGATATGTACGATGCTCGTCGTAGAGCCAATACTGATAATTCTAGGGAGTGAAAATATACCAATTAAAACTGCTCGAGCATGTGTTTGCTTTTTTTTTCTTTTTTTTCTTCTCTGTACACAGGCAATTCGATACTTAGTTCGGATATGCGATTTAACACGCATTGCCACGTATGTTAGCGTTCTCACTACCTCCCGGTTAGATTCACGCAAGATATGCGCGTAGGTCACTTCTATCGTACAGCCGTACTGACGTAATCTTAAAATAGTTCATCTTAAAACTGTTAATCTTAAAACATGACGAAGGTAGGGAACAAAAAAAAAACGAAAAACAAAAAATGATGAACGTGTGCCTCGGTTATTCACGTTTGCTCGTCAACGATTTGGTCACATTTTGCTTTTTCGACATCTTCTAGTGCCTTCTTTTTTCGTTTGTTGTCTTTTTTCAACTGTAATTTCTTTGTGGATAGGGTGTGTCGTAATTGGGTGGTCGTCCCGGCGCTTATCGCGGTGGACGAGAGGAACGTGTTGTTGCCTGTAAAAAAAAGCGACAATGAAAACGAGGTAATAACGCGAGTTGTGTCCGCAGTGTCGGACTAGCCGTACAGCAAGAGTAACAAGGATAACGAATGCCCTTTGAGGGATAATTTGTATCAAAGGCTGAAATACTTAATTTGTAGCCAATAGGATGAGTAGAAACTTCAATGGGTTTGGCTTTAAAAAAGAACCCAACTCCCAAAGAACATTGCACTCCGAATTTTAGCCCCGTAAGGGTTGATTTTTCGGAAACACTGAAATACGTCATTCTTAATTCATTAACCAAAAATCTAAATACGAATTTCCATGGATATAACTTGAAAATGGCCGAATTGTTATAAAAACCTACATCATCTATTTTGCCCCTTTAAATGAATTTCGGTAATCCCTTTTTAAATGGTGCCTGCGTAGTAAAATCGAATATTTGCAAAAATCATGTTGTATATCATGAATCGAAGGGTCTCGTGATAGAATTTGGTATTGGTTGACTTAATCCATCATTGCCTGTGAGTGGCTAATCTGAATTACCCGGTCCAGAAGGCGTCGGTCCGCTGGTGATTCTCCCACTTCTTGTCCGCGATGTCGTCCCGTTAAACTTGCTTGCGTCCTCGAAAACCTTGCTGCTGTCCTTCAGCACGTATTTTCGAAAATTCAAATATTACTTTTTCTGCTGCTTGACCTTGTGTTTTACGCCTCGGAGTCTCCCGGCAATGGCGAGATTGGACCCGTGGATTTTGATCATCGCCGATGTCAATTCTGCAAACGAAAAAGTCAATGAATTCCAATGCGATGCTACTTATGAAAAGTAGCATGTTTCAGAATTCTCACGAAAACAAGCAAGTTAGATATCACCGCGAAAACTAGCATGTTTTGTCTTCCGGCACGATAACTAGCAAGTTTCGGTTTTCGCCACAACAACTGGCACCCTTCGATATTTAACGTGAAAACTAGCACGTTTCGTCTTTTACCACGAAAAGAAGCAGATTTCGATATTCACCGCTAACATTAACATGTTTCAATAACACTGGAATTGTTTCCGACTTTTCTTCCATGCTTTTTTTACGCCTTGTCTCTATTTTTCACTCCAATTCCTGTGACCCAGCTTTTTTACTGAAAAATGACGAAGTATTTTTTGTTTGCCATTTTGTACCGTTTTATTTTTTGTTCGGATATATATAATATATATTTCATTGCTTGAATTTTAATCTTCTGGACATATGATAAAATGGCAAGCGAAAAATGTCTCGTCACTTTTGGATAAAAAATGCATTGTCAAAAAAAATGAAGAAAAAAAAATATTGGAAACAATTTCAGTGTACCCAGTTAACAATGACAACTTCTTTGACGATTTTGTGAACTGTATCTACGTTTCCGGTCGAAATGTATAATTTTAAGATGGTACTATTATTTTTCGATGAATGTAGAAAGGATTGTTTACAGTCCAAGAAAGTACAGAGCGTATGTTTTCTTTTTTCGAGCAAAACAATGTGAATGCTATCTTTGATATCTTTCAAAAAAACGAATCAGGGTGTCTAATTCTGACCAGAACTGAAATTGCATGACATTTAAGGATTTTTAAGGCAAGAAATGGGGATTTTTTCATGACTCTTAGTATATAGATGTCATACTTGGCATAGAAGTATACTTAATGATTCTACAGTGCGACCGATTTTCTAAATTTTTTTATTTTTATTTTGCTCTTTCAAACAGATGTGTGTTGTATGCCAATAAAAAGTATACGGAATAAACGAAAAGTCACCAAACTGTACAATTCCATATGTAGTAAAAAATGTGAGACAAACATAATTTCGAGATTGCTGTCAAGAAATATATTTTGGGAACATCTAGAAAAATATTACATACATTTAGGAACTTTGAGTAATATCATCTAGTCGCTTGACACGAACAACAAAGAAAAACTAATATATGTTGAGATGACGCATCATTGTCTTTTACTTTCTTCTATTTTATTTTATATCGATTCGATATTCGTTTCTCTATCGACAAGTACCACAAAGTTAGTTCATATTGAATATAGACTCAACGATAATTTAGTAAGGTATAATAATTCAGGTAGACTGGTAATTTTTCATGACATTTCATGACTTTTTCAAGGTCGAGTGTAATTTCATGACGTTTAAGATATTTCATGACTTCTCTGGTCGGTAGACACCCTGCGGATGATGTTCGAATGTTCGAATTAAAGTAGACGTCACATGAAAAATTGCCTCTCGCACCAATAAAAAAAGATTTACAGGTCATGATTGACAGAGGTTTAATTCCAATCGAACATCAGCAATATTTTTCAAACATATTAGACGATAACCATCTGTAAGATTACATCACATTTGTTGAATTATATTGTTAATAACATTATTTTTTTAAATAGAAAATCACAATAAATATTTCATTGTATTTACAATTACGTTATGATTGTTTAAATAAAAATTACTCTTATCGATTTTAATTGATAGTTATTATCAACATGTTAATAAAAGCAACGAGTATAAAATTTGAATGTCATTACGCAATTGTCATATTTAAGGCGGTCCTCTAGTTTCTCGGGTAGAAAAAATCGATTTTTTTTTTCATAAATCACATCTACAACATGTGTAGATAATGTGTGCCCAAGGATTTTTCGATATTCGAAGTAGTTCACAAGTTACGGCCCTAGAACGGAGCAGGTACACGGAGCGCGCGCCGGGCTGCTCCGAAAGCCGAGCGGCGCTGACAATTGTATTGATATCCCTAAATCTAACTGCTACCTGAACCTTTTGTGAATTAGGCCCGAATAAAGGGGAGCGGATACCGTTGACAGACGCTTTCGAATATTGACTAAGACGCCGTGAAGCGTCGGTTAGTTCAGTTTTGCTGTGGCAGTTGCGAAGCGTACTATATTTTCTCTTGCGAGTCGCACGTAGCTGATTTTTTGAACATAATTTTCAAAATGTTAAAGAAAGGAAGTAGAGACGCCCCGGCTCGTTACGATCGACCTAAAAAGCGAAAATTTGCAAGCAACCGACACACTTTTGAACAAGACAAGTCGTTTACATCGGCGTGAGCGAAGAAACTTCGTCAAAATAAAAAATTTTAAGTGAACGTTGAACAGACTGTTTTGTATTGTATTTTGAATTTTGTGAGTGTATTTTCAACCATTTCTTCGGCTGTTATTTGTAAAGAGTGCAAAAGTACGGTGACTTTCCATCAACGTGATATAAGAGGATTGGGCTTTAAAATTTCTATGGCGTGCAAGTGTGAGAAAGAAAAAGAAATAGATTCATGCCCAAAAATCGGTAAAGCCTACGAAATAAATCGTCGCTTAGTTTTCATGATGCGTTTGTTGGGAGTCGGTTGGAAGGCTATAGAATTTTCTGTGGACTGATGGATACGGGACAAGGTTTTGCTTTGAACACGTACTATTCCATATTAGAAAATATTCACTCAGCTTCTTCGGCCGTTTTTTATACAGTGTTGTCGATTGCGGTTAATCAAGAAAAGGAAGTCCTTCAAGAACAAGGAAAAGCAGCAAATGAATTCACTGTATCTGGAGATAGCACATGGAAAAAAAGAGGATTTTCATCTTTATTCGGAGTTTTAACTTTAATTACCAAGTACACCGGTAAAGTGGTTGATGCGTGTGTAATGAGTAGTTTTTGTGCTGGATGCAAGTTGTGGAAAAATAAAAAAAATAGTGATCCAGTTGGATATGCAGGATGGCTCGCTGATCATGAAGAAAATTGTACTCGAAATCATACTGGAAGTTCTGGGAAGATGGAAATAGATGCAGTTGTGAAAATGTTTTCTCGTTCAGTAGATAAACATCAAGTTCGATATACGACATACATAGGAGATGGAACCAGCAAGACATTCAACGGTATTTTGAAGGCAGAACCATATGGAGAAGATGTTGTAAAAAAAGAGTGTGTTGGACACGTTGAAAAGAGGATGGGGACTCGGCTCCGAAATGCAAAAAAATCTAATAAAGGCATTGGTGGGAAAGGTGCAGGAAAACTCACTGATAAATTGATTGGTGAGATGACAACGTATTATGGATTAGCTATTCGGAGACATCCAGATTTTATTGAGGAAATGAGAAAGGAAATTTGGGCAACATTCTTTCACAAGATTTCCATAGACAGCAATCCACAGCATCAAAATTGTCCTGCAGGCGAATCTAGTTGGTACAAATGGCGCAGACGTGAGTTTCTCGGAGAGGCTGAGCAATTCAAACACAATAAACCGCCTCTTTCTGAAGCAGTTCAAAAAGTTATAAAGCCAATTTATGAGGATTTATCCAAAGAAGAATTGTTAAGCAGATGCCTGGGAGCGGAAACTCAAAATAACAACGAGTCGCTCAATTCGTTAATCTGGACTTTTGCTCCGAAGCACCTCCATTCTGGGCCAAAAGTGGTTGAAATCGCCACGTTTCTCGCTGTCATAACCTTCAACGAAGGATTCAAATCTATCCTGAAGACCTTGGAAACCATGAGATTGAAAATCGGCCCACAAGCTAAAGGATATGTTCAACAGCATGATAACTTGCGGATCGGCCGTTCAGAAAGGCTGTTGTAAAGTGATGTTGTAAGACAGGCCCGAATCGCGAAAAGGGGAGACGAAGCAGCTCTGCGTGACTTCCAAGAAGAAGAGGAAGGCCTATTGTATGGTCCAGGCATAGCAGATTGACGGTGAGATGAAATTTTTAGTATAAATCACATGCGCGAACTTTCAAATGCGTTTTTCGCGAAACACCATTTTTCGAAACGGTGACCACGATATTTCAGAAACTACTGCGCCGATCTTCTTCAAAATTATACAGCATCTTTAATATGTTATAAGCCAGCTATTGAACTAGGATTATCATAATTGCTTCGATAGTTTTTTTTTGTACGAGCGAAAAACTTAAGTAAACATGAGTAAAAAATAGAAGGTAATTTTCAAAAGTGTATAAAAAAGTCAATTTTTGTAATTTAGAATTCATTCTAGTTCAATCGCTAGTCTTAAATATGAAGATTAAAATGCCGTTTGGTTTTTTTATTTCAGATAAGCAGAACAGCCGCAATCTTGGTCACCGTGAAGCACCTCTTTTACTTGATGTCTTCCTGTCGGCCACTATAACTTTTATTCTATTATTTATTTTGACTTCAAAAAATTTGTAAAGCTTATTTAAATGTTAATAAAGATTATGCAAAAACAATGAGATTGATTATTTCGATGCTTTGCCCGTAAAAAATTATTGAAAAAGCCGTAAAAAAACAGCCGAGCAACTAGAGAACCGCCTTAAATAGTTTATCTTTCCAGATTTTTAACTGAGCACGAATGGCTTCAAATTCTCACCAAATCTCTTTTTGGTTAAGATTATCCTATCGCTTCACACTAGTCATACCACTGATCATACTTGAGACTTTTACAATGCACATTTTTAACACATGCAAAAAAACTTGGTAACTCAAATTTTCCATGTGTAAACTGTTGAATAAATGTTCACATTTAATTAGCAAAATTAAAAAATAATTATTCCAACGATTCGCGCAGTATTTCTATGTTTGATATTTGGCTACATTGGTTCTATCTCCGCCTCTTTTTACTCAACCAGGCGAGTTGAACCTCCATGCTTTTCAACGTCAATCTGTTAAAACAATGTCAGGTGCGGAAAAAATAAAGCAGTGTATTCGGGTCACGACCGGTTAAGGCGTGGAATATTTGTGTCGGCGAAATATGTAGGGTAAAAATGAAATGTGTGGAAATTCGAATAAGCGAGATGAGGTTAGGACTACAGTCAGTCGGTGCCTTGCTGTCATGTCTCTTTATCGTAGCAAGCGGTCGTCACGCAAGTTGATCAGATTTTTTTGTTTTGTATTTGACATGTTTTTTTATTGTTGTCCCGTTGTTACCATTGAAATTTACCCGTCACCGTGACCTACGAGTCAGATGTTTTTTTTTTTTCGTTTCGTCCGAGAGGTTCCAATCAATTTGGATAGAATACTGACGTACCGGTTTTTCTCTCGTACTTTTTTTCTTTCGTTTTCTGGAAATATCTTTCGAATGGATCTACAAGGCAACCATTGATACGTGAAATTCATGTACGTTGTTAGAATATGTCGAAGCATCGAGTTGTGATCTATTTCGAAACGTACTTTGAATAAACGACAAAAAAAATTCTTTAAATTTCGGATTCGTCCTCGGCGTTCTGCAGCCACGCGATGATTTTTTTCATTAGATCCAAAAAGAGCATGTTTTCCTTGAGCGAGGGTCTCTCCTTGTACCACTTCAGAATTAGTTACTCAGATTCTACGTCTTCTGATGACACAAACAGCCAACGAATACGGCATTAGTTCAATCAGGACGGCGATCGTATTTTCAGCGGTAAAAAACAGCGCAAGATAGAAGGCGTACTTTTGTAGAATATCAAAACGATCTTCTGGAAGACTTTCATGGAGTTCATGTTTTCGTAACGAAATTCCTGAACTTTGAGTATGAGAGCGAGTTCAGATCTGGCAGTGGATGGGAATGCACCGAATAACGGTGCATAGGTTTTCACATGTGTGAGCGCTTGCTCTGCGACCAACTTTTTCTTCTTGTTCCACTCGGCTTGTCCCATCACGATGAACCATATCTGCGGAAAGGTGAAGATATATATCGTAAATTTCGGATGAGTTCAGGGGGGGGGGGGGGGGGGCATTTTTCTGCATATTCGATGATTACCAGTCCGATGCCTTCGTGCTCGGGAATGCCACACCTAAGCGTCATTTCCTTGAGATCAAGCACGATGTCCTTGGCCGGTCGGTTGTCAGCCCAATCGTCTAGCAACAGCTGTTAAAGATCGCGTTTAACTTCCTGACTCGCTTGAGCCTTGTGGAGCTGGACGATGTCGGTCAATCCGATCGACTCGAACACCGAGCGGAAATGTTCCTCCGATGTCTTGTAAAGTGGCACAAATTCCATTAACCTGCTAACAATGACACGACCCAACGATTAGAAACTTTTCTCTCGTGTTCAGGCTGTGAGTGAAATTTCCTTGTTGCTCATTTCTGTAAACACGCAGGATTCACGTTGCGCTTGATAAAAAAGAATCAAACGTAAGAATAAAAGCAAGCAATGTGTTAATATCGAAGAATTTCCGGATCTTTTCAGATTAAAGGAAAAGCCTGCATTGGCGAAGGCGGATTCGAGAAAAGTAGAATTTCAAAATGGGCTAAGTAAAATTGACAATGCTATACCTTCCCTCCATCCCGCCGCGTTTCGACACCGTCATCGAACTGGCCGAGCCCTTCTGCGTTTTCCACGTTACAAAGACCTCCATGAGAAAGTGAAGGGCCAAGTTGTCCTTGACAAGATGTTTGTTGATGAGAACCGAGAAGACGGTAAGTGGTACGGAATCTCCTCCTCAAACATCTTCTCCAAGTACTTGTAACGTCGCACCAGTTTTGTGAATACCTGAAGCAACGAAGGATTTTTTTCGTATGAAATTTAATATTCAATCGTATTATGTAACAGCAATGGGTATCGACTAATTAAAACCTTTCTGTCGGTTTAAGTTTCAATGCATTGTTCATAAAAAATTAAGAATAATTTTTGAGAATTTGCTTCGCACGTGATTGCAAGAAATAACGCAACGTGGACAATTTTATTTTTGTGTGCTTACCGTGCAATTATTAGATAAAACATCGAATCGATGTGCTAGTCTAGTGGTGAGCGTGCTTGCCTCTGAAATCAGCACATCGGGACGTAGGTCCAGTTCTACACGGACAGCGCGCACACGGACCGATACGTGTGTGTGTGTCGAGTGTGTAGCCTGTGAGCTATTTCTCGACGAAACGCGACTAGCTCGGAGGCTGGGAAGCGAACTCGTGACCGGCTGTATTGGTATAGTTTTTCCGCAGTTCCCCTATACCCATGGCAGAAAATGTCATGGTGATGCGCATGGAGCGTAGATACCAGGAGGTTCAGCGAGGCCTTTCAACTCGTCCCCAAAACGAGAACGAGAAAGGATGGCGCTGGGGTGCTCCGCAACCTATATGTATATAGATATACGGAAACATGGGTGCGATCTATGACAGATCACAGCTGATGTACTTAACCCTCATTCACAGTATAATAAAATTTACGTCGAAGTGCTACGGTGATTAAGGGGGGATTGTCTTTTTTTTCGCAAAATTTACCGCTTTTTGGGAATTTTTTTGTGAAGAAAGTATACAACGGAAAACTTGTGAAACTTGGCATATAGTTTTATTGATCTGTTTACTACATACAAAAAAAATTTTTAAACAATTTCATCAAAAAATCCGCCTCCCACCCCCCTCGACGCGCGATGGTCCTTTTTTGATGGTGTGCACGATTACAGCCTTCACGTTCATCCTGCAACAAAAACCCAAAAAGCATTTTACTTTAGACACATATAGCAATCGTTCGATGAAGGGAAAAAAAAGTTGACGATTTGGTGACGTTTTGAACTTGAAGTATCGATTTTTCGAAAAAAATGGATCGATTTTTTGTTATAAATAAAAAACTATTAAACGTATCACTTTAATGCTTCATCAAACGATAAAAGGATGTCAGCTGAGCATACTGTCCAAATTTGAAGGCAATCGGTTGAATAGTTTTTGAGAAATCGTGCACACCATCAAAAAAGGACCATCGCGCGTCGAGGGGGGTGGGAGGCGGATTTTTTGATGAAATTGTTTAAAAAATTTTTTGTATGTAGTAAACAGATCAATAAAACTATATGCCAAGTTTCACAAGTTTTCCATTGTATACTTTCTTCACAAAAAAATTCCCAAAAAGCGGTAAATTTTGCGAAAAAAAAGACAATCCCCCCTTAATACGCATGAAGAACAGATGCAGCATAGTTTTTTAAATTGAACAATATAGTTCTTTGTTCCCGTGCGTAATTTTTTAAAGTTGAAAACGGAAATATGAAAACATTTATATGACCAAACATACAGTCTGCAAAGGAGCCAAGAAACATTCGAACGCGGTTGGTGGGCGCAAAACAGCCCTGGTCCCAGTCGATCACAACTCAAGGAAGCCAAGAGGACAGGACACCGTCAAGAACAAGAACACGAGATCACATAGTAGAAGCAATCAGCCCAAAAACAAATCTGTTGTTGACGACATTGTGGAATCGAAGGTAAAGATAAAATATACGGAATATTAAATATACTTAAACAAAAGACTCACCTTTTCTCGCTTTTGATTTTTTTTCACACCGTAATGAGGAAATTATGAATCGGCGGAAATTTTGACGTTTGATGTCATGATCGGTCTGTCGTGAGGTTAGAAACTCATCCGATCACTTTCACCTCGTTGACCAATATACCAGGTGTGTAAGTATGAAACCGGAATTTGCCCATAGGTGGCGCTAGATGTCGATGCAGTTACCGACACATCACGTCAGCGGTGTCTTGTTATTGTATTGATATCCGACAAAGATTTCCAACTCACAATAACACGAGTTTCATTCAGTAGCATTAGTTTATTAGAGATAAACATGTCGAGTTTTGTGCCAACAAATTACGATTTGCCGACAGCACTACTTTTCTGTTTTCATCTGAAGAAAACCGCAGCCGAATCGCATCGAATGCTTGTGGAGGCGTTTGGTGAGCATGCTCTCGGTAAAACACAGTGTTTCGAGTGGTTCAAACGGTTCAAAAGTGGCGATTTTGACGTGAGGAACGAAGAACGTGGAAGACCACCGAAAAAGTTTGAAGACGCTGACCTGCAAGCCTTGTTGGACGAAGACGACGCTCAAACACAACAACAACTGGCGGATGTACCTACGGTAATGATATGATACTTTGTATCATATCATTACAATAAACGTGTTTTTTCTGTACAAAAATTCCGGTTTCATACTTACACACCTGGTATTATTATATATGTCGGTCGCGCTGCACCCCAGCGCCATCACTTCGGGACATTTTCGGGGACGCTTTTTTCAGCGCCTTTGCATTGCCGCTGAACCTCCTGGTATCTAGGCTCCATGGTGATGCGATACAGAGAGCGAAGTCGGCTGCAGCCGCATGGTGGGGATCGGTTAGGGATGTGGAGTGGAGGAAATGGCGGGGAATGTCATAAAGGGAAATACCACTGTACATGGAAGCTACAATAAGCGAAGCGTTCTCCGTAGCAGAGACAATAAAAAAAATATTAGATAAAAAATCATCAATCGATCGGTCATATTGAATTGTTGAACTGTGTCGTGGATACCACACCATTAGCTAATTTCAAGCTGTCGCTCGAATCGATCAGCCCTTTAGGAAACCCTTCCGTTCCTCGATTTTGTGGTCACTCTCCTAATACACGGTTCGAGCTCCTTTATGTAGCCTCCATGCAAGTGGTAATAAATCCGATACCGTAAGTTCAAATTAAACTTGATATTATATAAAAATTAGGTCAATAAGCTTAATTTTGTCTAAGAGCATTGGATTACTAGAAGCGTTGAGTATGTAAATCTGATGATTTTCAAGAATTTGACGGATTCCATCATTATATACACTTTTGTAGCGCCCGGAAATTGGGTTATTGCATCTCAGAATTCCTTCATAGAAATACACAATTTTAATATTTGTTTTCTCTGTAATTAGGTCGGGCACCGACCGTGACATTTTACGGAGACAATTATTAATATATTTAGTGAAGCTAAAAAAAATGAAAATCCTATGAATTAAAGCCTGGCCATAAGATTACCTTAACATTGTAAGAGTGATGAGATCCTTAAGGTTTTAAATTTACTCCTTTGACAATAGTTTTTAGAGTGCACATCAAACAAGCTAGTTTTCATGGTGAATATGGAAACGTGATAGTTGTCGTCGCGAAAGCCTAATTATGCTAGTTTTCGTGGTGAAATAAAAAAGTGTTACTTTTCGTAAGAACTTTGAATTGTGCTACTTTTCGTAACCAGCGTCGATTGGAAGGTGGATCGAGTTTGTTGATATTTTGAATTACCTTGGGGTGTCAAAGCTCTAGAAGCCGTCATCGTCTGTATGTGCTTCTCGGTCACTTCGATCTGCAACCTGAACAACATCAATCAATGTGCCTGAAAGACTCTGCCAGTTTCATGAATAAATGTAACGGCGGTGTGGTCTCGTACTGAAGAACTGGCGGGGTATCGTATTCCGCCATGCTATCATTACGTTTGTGGCGAACTTTCGCAGTGTCCTGTTTGAGCTTGTCAGCGAGAGAACGCTGCCATTGGACCGAGCCAGTGAGGTTTGTCAGCATCTCCATCAACGAAGCTGTGTCCTCCGTGTAACAATTCACTGGTCGCGATGAAGCCCACGCTATGTCCGAGCTGGAGCTTTTCTAAGTTTTGACGAATTCTCTGATGAGAGTTTGGAAATTCCCTGATGGTTTGAGCTAGCTCGTTGGGAATGAGGTTCTCCTTGGCCACTGGTGGATGGTTGCTACTGCGGGATGAGCCTTTGCTACTCCATGAAACGTCTAGACCTCCCAGAGCCTTGTTCGTACTGACTGTGCTAACAGGAGCTGCACTGGCTGTTAACTTTGCACTGAACAGACCACCTGTTCTCGTACCGAGCTGGAAAAATGGAAATGGTGACATGGTAAAAATGGTAAGAATGGCAACCGCAAAAATGATAAAAAATGCCAACATAAAAATGGTGAGAATTGCAATTGTAAAAACGGTAAAAATATCAAAAACGACAATTTCGTCCAGCATTTAAGGGGCTATACCAGTGTGACTGTTTCGAATTGCGCTCGTGGAGAGTTTCTTGGCTGAGGGTTGGGCCGTCGTTCGCTAGGCCGATTCCGCTTAAATGATGGTGGAGACGAGTTTTCGTTATTTTCGTTTAATTTTCTCTTTTCCTTACATGTAATTGATTATGTTACAATACGAAGTTCAGGTTTATTTTAGGACGCCAGACTAGGCTGGGTTTCGTTGACGTCCGTTGCCATGGGCTAGGCAGAGGTGGTGTAAAGGAGTGGCCCGAGTTGGTGGTAGTAAACGCTCTCTCCGGCGTTGTCGGTGGCGTTGGCACCTCGGGTGGAGCTGTGAGCTGCTGGACAGCCTGGCTGGCTGTGGCCGTTAGCGAGCGGCTAACGACTGGCTCGGATGGCTCCCACTCGCTGCCCGACTGGTCGCTGGTCTGGCAGGCTGAGGCCTCTAGCGAGCGGCTAACGACTGGCTCGGTGGGTTCCTATTCGCTGCTCGACTGGTCGCTGGTCTGGCAGGCTCTGCTGGTTCCACCCGATGGGCTGGTCTGAGTGCACTGGGTGGTCGAGGCTACGTTGGTGCCGAGTGATGGCGTGGCTGGCAACGGTGAGTGCGGCGTGGGCACGATGGTCCAGCGTGGCGATGTCCAGCGTCTTCGGCGAGGGTCCAGAGGGGTCCCAGCAGGCAGGCCGGTGGACGCGTCAGTGGCGCTCGTGGCCCCAGTAGGGGGGCCACGAGGGGGGAGCGAGGGGTAGGTTTCCACGGCAGCGTAGGTGGTCCGGAGCGGGTAGGCAAGCGAGTGCTCCCCGAAGTAGCTTTACCGCCGCTAGGCAAAGGTGAGCGTCTGCTCTCGTGCATGGACCTGCTTGTAAGGCAGTGACCTAGAGCGGATCTGGTCTGGAGAGTTCAGCTGACGAGTGAGCCGCGTCACCGCTGTAAATAGATCCTCGCGTATCGCGCCGCTTGTGAGAAACTTGGGCGCGTCGGCCGGGTCGCCTGACTCGGGCGCTTACTGCTGCGTCGAGCGGGTAGCGGCTACGTAGGCGCTGGTCGAATCCCATTCAGTGACACTTTAAAAAAATCGATTTTTTTGCCTTTTTCGACAGACACTTACAAGAATATCATTATTATTTATATCAATATCACTTTATCTTGCAAAAATAGAGTTTTTTCAAATGTGCTGACATTGTAACTCAAAGAGCAATTATCCGATTGACTTGAAATTCGAACTGAGTACTCTTGAATATATTTACAATGACGTAGGATATATTTGATTGAAAGAAATTTGACGATTAGGCATTTAAAAAACGACCATTTTATAGGCAAGAAAACACTTCAAAATGAATTTATAACCAAATATGAAAAAATCTGGTTAGCGTGCCGAAATTCGCAAATTTATGTATTTATCTGTATAAAATGTGGTCAGCGTGCCGAAATTCGCAAGTTTATATATTTATCTGAATAAAATTGGTCAGCATGCCGGAATTTGCAATTTGCATATCATTATAGGTATAAAATTGGTGAACGTGCCAGAATTCGCAATTTCATATATTTAAAGTAATGTTCGGACATCCACACAAACCTGACAAAAATATTGTAAACAAAAAATGACCAAATGAATCATCGTCTAATGTTATAGGAATAGAATAATCGGCTATTAAAAGATCAAATAAAAGCCCCATCCAAACGCCGCTAGCTTAAAAAAAAGAACATTACATTGGATAGCAAACTAGTTAGGGAAAGAGTGAAAACAGTTTGGATTGCCTTTACTATTCAGTTTTGCTAAAAACGTTCAGTAAAGACAGAATTATTCTCCGTAAACAATATTTGTCCGCTATAATAAGAAGACATATGGCAACACCGCAGAACAGTATTGTTCAATATTTCGAGAAAAAAAAATTATCGTGTTCTGAACAACGAAAACTTTTATCATAAAAAAATATTTGCGTTATAAACATTGATCATTTATATTATTTATGTTATCTTCATTAACAAATAAAAGTGTTTGGTAATACATAACTAATTAAAACCGTTGTTCGATTAAAAATTACTTCCAAATAACAATTTGTTTTGCAGTATTATTTTAAATATGCCGTGCAAACTTACTTCGTTGGATACGTGGAGCGATGCGGTGTTGCCATATGTCTTATTATAGAGGACAACTATTTTTTACGGAAAATTATTGTCTAAATTTCGATGCAGACCCTGCAGGGTTAAACGCTGCAATTTTAAAACCCATTATCTCTCAATCTAAATAAATGGTCTTGAAGTATTCACCGTTGCGACGCAAAGTAAGTTCTTTATCATATTTTTATTATTTTACATTTTTTCAGATTTAATCATAATTCAAATTTCAGATCTCTGGATAAACACCTTGAAAAACGATTGACGAATTTTCGTAACGAACATTACCTACAAGAAACTCGAACAATCGATAAATGATAATTTTCGGTGCATTCCAAAGATGCAAACCTCAATGTCGTGGATAATTAATAAACACTCGCGGAATCGGCGATTTAAAAAAAAAAGTAAGCGGTCTTTTTGCTTACGGACTTGATAACTAATTGTTCAACTTTTTTATCATGCTCTTAATTTTAATTGTTCTGATTAATTGTTCAATTTATGAGCGAAATGTAATTGAATAAGAAGCAGAGAATCGAAAAATATAGTAATTAGCTCGATGTTGAATTTTTAAATAACTGACGAATATAAATTCGCTGAATTTTGGATAGGAGAAAAAACGAAATAATACTACCTTATTTGATTTACGTATCTAGAGAAAATGAAATATTTTATTTATTGTTTTCGATGTTATTGCCGTCGATGCTACTTTGTATCAAAACGTGACATTGCCTAATACTTTGTGCAAAGATATCGCCCCGATAAGTCCAAATAAACTTCCACGTGTGCACCAAAAATGACGTTTCATAAAATATGCGTTGCGGATTTGTGCCGCTGCACATGTGGCTTTAAAGGGATCTGAATCATCTTGAAGGTTCCATCGTTGGATTGCAATAAGACTTCCTTTTTTTTACAAATTTAGGTTATAAAGCTTGAAAAAGTTTCCAAAAAACGCTTGCCCGATTTTTTTAGTCTGAAATTGACAAAAAAACTTGTACTACAAGTTATGAATTGAAAAAAAAAAACAATTTTCGTTGCATTTCAAGTATGCAAACTCCATCATTGACACTTTTCTTCATTTTCGAAGAAGTTGGGTGGCCCATTTTGATGTTCGTCGAGAATTACTAGGACGCCCGGTAAAGGGAGCTGAGATAATGAAAATTGTATATTTTGCTGGCCTATTTAGAAAGATTTTCCAACCAAGTCGGAATCATCGAGAGCGTTCATATAAAACGAATTAGAGACAAATTTATTTTTCCAATCCAATTTTTCTTGCATTGTCGGAATGCAAGGAAAATTAATATAAAGCTGTAAAAAAAGTTTCATTTTCGACTAAGAAAAACGACTTTAATTATTTGTCATCAACAAATGGATGAATTATGAAAAAATCAGCTAGTCATACGATAGAAAATGTTATGAACTTTCCTCTGTCGAAATTTAAAGTGAATCGGACGAATACATTTTGAGATACGACTCACACTGTTTAATAAAAAATAGTTTCAGGACAAACGCAAAAGAAAAAAGCGTAAATCGCAGCGAGGGGGTTCGCCGTAACGCAGTGAGCGATCTGCCCCTTCACATAAATGGTCACAACTCGGTAACTTTTGGACTTTTTACCAAATCTTCGTTGCAAGCTAACATTAAGATCCTAGGCTATAGCCTAGGATAGTCTAGTAGCTATAGCCTAGGAAGGCCTAGTAGCTATAGCCTAGGATAGCCCAGTAGCTATAGCCTAGTAGCAATAAAAAACCCAGGTGCTAAAAATGTCAAGCTTACACAGACCTCTTAACCACCCCAACGAGTTTTTACAAAGTCCCGGCCTAGTAAATTGCTTCCCTGCAACCGACTGCAAAGACTGAAGTTTGCATCGTTGGAATGCACTGGCAATGAATACTTATGAATTTCATAGTGTTGAAGTTTGCATCGTGTGAATGCAACGAAATTTCTTTTTTAGATTTTCATTTCCGCACTTTTATTATTATGCAAAATCCTTTTTGCATATTTATATTGTAGATCTCTAAATGAGTGTTTCAAAAAATAATTAAGACATTTTCGGAGGCAAAATTTGCCGAAAGAAATAAGAAATTCACAAGTACTTATTTTTATTGCATTTCATCGATGCAAACTTCAATCTCGTTGGTTTTCTTCTTCTTTCAGCAAATGTTTTCACAAAAATCGCCTAATTATTTTTCAAGACACTCACTCTGAGATCCACTATATAAATATACAAAAAGGGATTTTGCATGAGTTGCGAAAATCCAAATCCTTAGGCTCGCTTTCAAAGTAAAATAGCCAAATAACTAAATATACAATTTTTGATCGTCCAATAGACTGATAGCTATGCACAGTCAGTGAAAAAAGTATAACTGCGCACCGCAGTTTTGTTCGTATGCTTTCTATGGGGTTGGAGTTTGCTTCGTTGGAATGCAACAAAAATTCGTCTTAATATTCTTAATTTCATCATTATTCAAAATATTTTACAGATGCAGTTCATGGATTACTAAATAGGAATTCAAAAAGTAATTTCTGCTGGTCAAATGTGCTTGAGGAAATTTGGGAAATATAACAAAACGATTTTCGTTGCATTCCAACTATGCAGACTTCAATGTCATCTATATAGTCGACTGATCTGAAATTTCACTCTAACACGCATAATGATATGAACAATGTCTGGTTAAAATTTGAACAAAATCTATAGAAATCAAGAGCGCGGGGTCGTTCTACCTTAATTCCGGGTTTTTCAGGAAGCCATCATCCGGATCACCGGTGGCTGGCTGTTTAAATGAATTTTCACTGAGGTCCGTACAGTTAGGAAGGTCATTTGGAATGACGATACCTTTATTTGAATGAGCTGTGGACAAAAAACCCAATCTGCATTCCCGAATGGCTATGCAGACGATGTGTGCATTTGATTTCAGTTGCAATGCTTTGCTTATTCTGATATAAATGGGCGACGGGTAAGGCGGCAATGTTGATGTGGCAAATTCTTGAATATATTTTTCAATAGCCCTTATGGCCTCTTTTCTTGACATTTTTTAACGTGCACTCTTCGTAGAATATATTAAATTCCGATTACTTTATTTTACTGGGTTTTTTTAAAAAACAAAAGTCCGAAGCTATGATTGTTACATTTATTATATGACGAGCGGTTATTTTCTATTTACGTTCATTATATTTATTGGGAGAAATCCCCAGCTAAAACACATGAAAGTTACACACAATTGGACAACTATAGCTATGTTAGCGGGATATTTGGCACACAATGGCCACACTTCCGCCTCGCAAGTGTGCGCTTGGGCGGAATATGTCTTGCCTACAAATGAAAAAACGAAAAGGCACAGTTTCTCTCGCACGGGCAGTTTACACAAAGACGAATTCTGTCCCGCACAGAAATGAACACAGGGTTGAGAACAAGCGAATGCTCCCGAAGTACATAGTCGTGGGCTAAATTCTGTCTCGCAAATGAATGCTAGGGCGATTTATGTCGCACCTATGAATCAAGGCATGAGAGGCATTCTCGGGACTGATAGTCTCGCACGTGGTATCGTTGACCTTGTTACTTATCAGTTGTTCCCAACTGCATATGCACATTCATGAATTATTACGAACTGCAACCTCCTCGAGTGGCCTGACTCCCCAACCCGTCATCGCGATCTGGCTCGCGGGCAATTACTCACAACATTCACCGACACTCATGTCCGCACGATCGTTGGCGCGAGGGGCACGATGTTACTCAATGGGACTTCCATCGGCTTCTCGGGTTTCATGATCGATCCTCGTTTGCGTTCACTGTTGTTCAGCAGTGACAGGTGGATATCGCAAAGGAAGGCCGTATCCTCATGTCGGGTATCTGGCACACGACTCTGCTGAGACCTCGATGCTCGTCGTGAAGGAGAAGAATCACTGTCGACCACGCAGATGAATCGTCATCGCAGTCCCCGGCGATTGCGTGCTGTAGGGGATTTTGCTTCGCGCGTGGTGAAGGAACCCACGAGGGTTTCGTCGCAACGATTTTGCCAGAAGCACTATCATACTAACTTTCTATCCTCGTTTCCGGTGCCCATCGCACCATCACGATTCACTGGGCTCGACGGCGCGTGTTGTCTACGGCGTACAATGTCCGCAGATCTCGGTAGTCGATCGATGCGTCGAGAGCACGTGGCCATGCGACGCGGACGAGCGCGTGAGCCGTCCGCGAGCAATCACTTTTATTGACTCCTGGCAAAGAACAGATATTACATGGAACTCCACGGCCCGAGTTAATATTTGGCAGAAAAAATGTAGTTAATATTTCCGCCGGTAGGCTGCGCGGCGATGTATCGGTGTGCTACACTCAATGATGGAGGTTCAAGGCACGCCTCTCGCGGTTGTCTCTCTCGCGTATGCCTATCGGACTATCGTGCTCTCCCGCGTGTATTAAAGGTCGACTGACCGACCAAGCGTTGGGCGGTTCAGTAGGAGACAGCGCATCATTTAAAATCACGTTGAGATATTTCTGTCGCGGACGGCCGTATTTTGGGGGGGCACAAGGGAGGCTCTTCTGAATCAGTGATAAGTTATAGTGGCGCTTAGTAAAAAATAAGTCACAATCAATTAATATACATAACAATAAACTGGAATAAAAAAGTTTGCGCAAATTTTGTAGAGTCAGACGCTTTTGAATTTTTCTTGAAAGGTTGCGGCTACGAAATTTGATCTTAAATATTTTCTTTAAGCATTCGGTCCCCCCCTTTTTCATTGTCGTTACGGGATAAACATCCGAAAAGCTATTACACCCGATTCGTCCGAAATTTTGCACAGATGTTCCATTTAATATATAAAGACATCTCCTGAAGGGATTTTTGGCGCGTTCCAATAGAAATCGAGTTTTAAAGTTCATTTTTTAGCCCGCACGAGTATATCTATATCGCTCGCCACGGCCGATCGATACCCCACCCCTCCAATATAACCTCTATATAATCTATATCTATATAACCTAAACCAATTCAACCAAACCCAAATACACAAACTCAGCTGGTGGGACCTGGTGTCCGGAGACCCCTAAAAAAACGGTGGACACCATTTCTCAAAAACTATCGCATCGATCTTATTGAAATTATGCACACTTCTTCAAAATAGTATTGACTAGTGATTGTATGAAGGATTTAAAAAAAAAATTTGGATTTTCGGCAGAGTTTTATGCAAAATGGTTCAATTTTTGGTACAATTTACGCTACGCATAGTCTTGTAAAATTAGTTGTAATCGAAGAAAAACCTTCGCTCTATTACTAGTCAATGCTATTTTGAAGAAGAGTGCAAAATTTCAATAAGATTGGTGCATTAGTTTTCGAGAAATCGTGTCCACCGTTTTTCGAGGGTTTACCGGAAGCCAGGTCCCACTGGCTGAATATCCCAAATTTTTTAATGACATTTAAAAAAAATATTATTGTTATGTTGCTCTTTTATGTGCTCATCATTTGGAATAAAATCATTTATGAATTATATTTTCTTTAATAAAGAAAATATGCTTTTTGGCTTAAAAACTCACGTAGACCCTTAAAAATTATTTTCGTCTAAACTTTTACGTGTCGTCGTTGTTAGGAATACGATGGAAGCTCAGCTTGGGACTCGTCTTGGGAACATTTTTGCATCCATTATAGGCACATCTGCTACACGATGGCATCGTTAACAATGCTGCTTCTCACAAACAATTTTAAACAGCCAATTTTCCGTGGGCAAAGAGTCTAACAGAAAAGCGCGAAATACACGAATACACGATTAATTAACTAGTTAGATTGATATTCAGTATTAATAATCACGAATACGTCCGAGTCCTGTCAAATTTCTGACAGATGTAAGCAAAGTAGCAACAGATTTTTATACCGCGTAGCACGTTCCTTGGAAGAAATCGCTGAGTCCATGTTAAAAAGAGATGGCACGGTTGAGATGGAAAGGAGCAAGAGAGTAGGAGCAAAAACAGATCGATTTAAAGCCGCGGCTCCCCGGCAGAACGAGCACGTGCCTTAGACCGCTTGACCGTTGCTGCTGTTAACATTGGAATTTGTAAGAGAGCGAGCGAGACGCGAAATCACCTCACCGTAGTTGGCTCGAGCGTAGGAAGAGGTGGAGCTGGGTGGAGCCAAGCGCACCTGCGGATGTGTGTGTGCACACCGACACAGGCAGCGCTTTAGGTGGTTGGGGGACTAACTACGAAACTCCCCCAAGAAATCTTGCCAAATCGTCCCATAAGCCGTGTTGTTCCATGTAATATCTGTTCTTTGCTCCTGGTGACCAATCGAGGTACGGTCGTTACATGTTAAGGCCATGTGCCACACGCCAGAACATTTCGACGCGGCCTCTCGTTACGTCGATAGCGCAGATCTCGTAGTTTTTAGCTACGAGTCGCTACCGACGGACAGCGCAGCGATCGCGAATTCGGTCTCGATGCTTCGCACTAGGACGAAGAGTCGAAGCCAAACAGACGGCGATCGCTGAGCGCGCGCGCGCGCGTGTGTGTGTATTGTGTTTGCTACGCCGCGCCGACCGTGTGTGGAGAAAGAACGAATACATTCTCGCACGCCGTGCGGTCGTACGCAAGCACCTTACAATCTGTGTGTATCACACAATTCACACAACTATGCGTAGCGACCATCGTACGCTTGTATTGGAAGTATGCGCTCGCTCGGCAGGAGAGCGGTGAAACTTTGTTGCATTTTTTGCAGCCTTTGTTGCAGCCATCGAATCGATTTTTTTTTCGACGACGCACAGTAGGAGAAAAGCCCAAAAACCTGGCCAAAACCTCAAATGACCTTTGACGGGAATGAAAATTGGCTTACAGGGGTTTTCAAGGTCGCTGATTACGAATCTGAAAGCCAAATTATCGTAAACAAAATGGCCGATCCAATATGGCTGACATGAATGTTAAAAAGTTGCTAGATGTCGACAAAAATTGGTATTTACGGGTTTTCAAGGTCGCTGATTACGAATCCGCAAGCCAAATTATCGTAAAAAAAATGGCCGATCCAATATGGCCGACATGAACGTTAAAAAGTTACCAGATGTTGACAAAAATTGGTATATACGGGTTTTCAAGGTCGCTGATTACCAATCCGATATCTATTGTTTATAACTTGCAACAAAGAGCTTACAGCAAATTGTTATAAACAAAATGGCCGAGTATCCTGCTAAATAGATAAATTAATATATTTAAAAAAATCATCATAATAAAATAAACGTGAACAGTGTATTCTACGCAATTATTATTTTTATTTCCAAAATACATACGGAACGTTTCAAAAATAGAAAATTTTATTCTTAATCAAAATCGTAATCGGAGTCGGAGTCGGAGTCAGAATCATTATCCGAGTTTGTATCTATTACAACTCCCGGCACGGCTTCAAACTCGGCGCAATTTTATATTTTATTTAATTATAATTTATATATTTTTAATTTATATATATATATATACACATACATATATATTTATGTGTATTTTATTTTAAATAAATTTATATATTTATTTAATTTATATATATATATACACATACATATATATTTAAATAATTTATTTCAAGCGTATAACAGCCGTCTTGTCCGTTATGATGCTACTTCACCCATTCTCAGGTAGAGGCGCAGAGGCTGCTCAATAGTGCCGCGTGCACGCTCGGCTACCGCACGATGCGAAAAAAATCATAACGGACAAGATGCACGTTTTCCGCAGGTAACTCTTGTAAATTTCGAAAGCTTATACATTAAACTAAAGGCCGAGACTAGGAGCTTTGCAAAATGTGACAAAATATATAACTTTTCGGACCGTTGAAAATATAAATTTTCAAAATTATTCAATTTTATTTATGCCGAAGGCTATACTACATTTCAATCATTTATACATAAACTTTAGATTCAACCGATGTAAAAACATGTTCTACATACCTCCAGAAGTCGTATCCATGTTGCCGAATTGAAATTAAACCCGTCACTTTATAGTTATGGGTTTTTGAAGTCAGCGTTATTTACGTCTGTTCAGCGCGTGACACGTACACTCTTCACGAACACTAACTGCCAACTGACGCTGCGGCGCAGGTATACACTTAAAGGGCTTTCCCTTCCACAATAGAATGCAGTTACTAGTCCTCTACCTGAATGACTACTCAACTGACCCTATTTCGAAAATTTATTTTTTGGGGTTTTGGCCAGGTTTTTGGGCTTTTCTCCTACTGTGCGACGGCCACAACCAACTTAGGCATTTTCCCATACTTTTTTATATTCATTTAAACAAATGAGCTCGAGCACAATTTGTAACATCGATGCCGCTTATCGTTAACGATATCGATCCCTGCCAGAATTTCGAGCGACCGAAATTGCTCGAAACTCACTCTAGAAAAGAGTGGTAAAATTTTACAATGGTCATTATTTAAACAAATGCGGTCAGCATTTTTATCTCTGCCAGGGTTCATATTTGCCAGCATTTTTGCTGGTCAGCTTCTCGAACAATCGAGATGGCTAACCTCGCTCTACGGAAGAGCGGTGAAATTTTGCGATCGCGCATTGTTTAAACAAATGCCCTCGAAACGATTTTTTTTGTCGACGGCGGTCAGCGGTGGAAATCTCTTTATGGTTGAACTTTCTAGCAAACGGAGTTTGCTAGAGAGTCGTATGGTGGAAGGGTGCTAGCATTTCCCCATTCTTTTTTAATTAATTTAAACAAATAAGCTCGAAGACTATTTCGCATCTCGGTGTCGCTCATCGTCGACGAATTTGATCTCTGCTAAAATCTCGAGTCACAACCGAGATCGCTCGAGACTCACTCTACAAAAGAGTTGTAAACTTTTACAATGCTCTTTGTTTAAATAATTGCGATCGGCATTTTTTTCTCCGCCATGGCTTATCTTCGGCAGGTTGTCTGCGGCCGACCAAATTCGCGAGCGAACGAGATCGACCGGGTCTCACTCTGCGAAAGAGTGGTAACATTTTGTTATTACTGCAAAAAAAAAATACGTTTAGCATTTTTTCTCTCTGCCGGAATTCATCTTCGGCAGGTTTCTCCAAGGATCGAATTTTCTAGCAATGACGATCGGAGAAGTCTCGCTCTACAGAAGAGCGGTAAAATTTTACTATCGCGAATTGTTTACAGGTCATCGGTGTAAAACTTTCGAAAAATCGTTTTGTTGGAAGCACTTTTCAAAAATCCTTGGAAACTTAAGAATGTTACAATGCTCTTTATTTAAACAATTGCGATCGGCATTTTTTTCTCTGCCATGGCTTATCTTCGGCAGGTTGTCTGCGGCCGACCAAATTCGCGAGCGAACGAGATCGACCGGGTCTCACTCTGCGAAAGAGTGGTAAAATGTTATTGCTAAATTATTACTAATTTTGCAAAAAAAATCGTTTAGCATTTTTTCTCTCTGCCGGAATTCATCTTCGGCAGGTTTCTCCAAAGATCGAATTTTCTAGCAATGACGATCGGAGAAGTCTCGCTCTACAGAAGGGCGGTAAAATTTTACTATCACGAATTGTTTAGAGGTCATCGGTGTAAAATTTTTGAAAAATCATTTTGTTGGAAAAACGTTAAAAAAATCCTTGGTTACTGAAAAAATTTTACAATGCTCTTTGTTTAAACAATTGCGTTCGCCATTTTTTTCTCTGCCATGGCTTATCTTCGGCAGGTTGTCCGCGGCCGACCAAATTCGCGAGCGAACGAGATCGACCGGGTCTCACTCTGCGAAAGAGTGGTGAAATTTTATAATTATTGCTAAAATAAATACGTTTAGAATTTTTTCTTTCTGCCGGGATTTATCTTCGGCAGCTTCCTCCAAGGATCGAATTTTCTAGCAATGACGATCACAGGAGTCTCGCCCTACAGAAGAGCGGTGAAATTTTACGATCGCGATATGGTTAAAGGAGGACACCGGTGGAAAATTTTCGAAAAATCATTTTTTCGGAAACACTTAAAAAATCCTTATAACCTCCAAAAATATGATGAATATTCGTTTATAGCCGAAAAAAAAACAGTTTTAAAGTGGTTTTCGAGCTATTTTTATAGGGGAGTCTCGGCGCTGAAAAGCGTCTTCGGCGATGCCATGCCGGTAGTCGCAATTCTCAACTCTTTTAAGCCTATTATCTATGGGGAGAAATTCACCGAATAAAAATAGTTTTATTTTCGACCAAAATGTGGCATTAGATTACGGAAACAAAACTTCTTCAGCTCTATCGTCAAACCGTTGACTTTACACACGTTTTTCTCCAAACCACGTTTTCGAAATCGGGATTCAGCAGAACTCGAACAATTTTCGTCCAATCGACCAATCGAATTTCTTCAATTTTTCAAAGTATTTTTTGAAGCGCTGTATCAATGTGAAAAATGGTCGCATCGAGATGAAAAAAAGCATTATGAAGCTTCAAGTTTCTAGTTTCGAGATCTGTGGGCAAAACAAATTTGTGAGCTCCTATTATCGCGCAATAATAAAAAATAGCGAGAGAAAATTTGTTTACAATTTTTTTGGTTTTTTTTAAGGGCTCCACGTGCGCAAGAATGTTATTTCGGTTAAATCCATGTATAGGACAGTTAGCTTGTTTATTCAGCTTCAATTTGGTGCTTTTGTCTCTCTACGTCAATGTTTTGCTGACATATCCGACTTTAAATGTAAAAAAATCCTGTCTTCGATCTTCGATATCTCAGCAACCAATGATCGCACGGGCAGCTTTGAAAACTGAAATAAATTTCCTACACGACTCTTTCGTTGATTCTTTAGAAAAAAAAAACATTTTTTTCACCATTAATATTAATTTGAAAAAGGACGAAAAAATTACTTTTTATGGTTTTTCAGTAAATGTACTATTACTTTGCAAATATTGGTGGAAAGACTAGTGTTGCCCGGTTGTTTTTCTGCTTAATATACCCCCAATAGCCCTGTACATTTTCAATTTGATCCATCGAACCATTTTTCCGGGCCGATTTATCAAAGTTTTACAAAACAAAGGAAGAAGTGTATTGTTCCTAAACATCGTGTAATCATCATCAGAATGGAAAAACCAATTTTCTTCGACTTTTTTCACAACTTTGCACTAATTGCTTGTTAAATTCGAGAAAACAAAATTCGAAAACTTTTCATTTTTTTTGCAAAGCATTTCAGGAAACGATACTGACTCATTTTTCACACGATTTGATCTTTGCGCACCATAATTTCACTCATCTTTAATTGCATCAATTAAAAGTTGATACCCCCAAGCTGTATTCACTAGTCGATCAGAGAACTTGTATGAGATTAATTCTCGATATTTTCTGCGAAGGTCATTAGGGTTACAAATAAAACACTTTTTTTCAAAACTGATCTCTTTTTTTTAGAAATAACCAATTAACAGTTTTTTTTAACTAATATTTTATTTGGTAATTTTTTTCTACGTTTTGTTAAAAAAAATGAATCTAAAGTTGTTGTAAACTTTAACTTTTTTTATTTTTGGTCATGCCTAGTTTAAAAAAAACTGTTTTCTGGAAACCTAATAATAACCTTCGTAGAAAATATCAAGAGTTAATCGCATAAATGTTCTCAGATCGACTATTGAATACAGCTTGGGGTTACCAACTTTTAATTAATGCAATTAAACATGAGTGAAATTATAGTGCGCAAAAGCCGGATCGGGTAAAAAATCAGTCAGTATTGTTTCCTGAAATGAGTTACAAAATTAAAAGAAATATTTGTCAAAAAACTGAATTTTTTAATTTTTTTCTTAAATATAACAAGAAACTAGTGCAAAGTTGTGAAAAAAGTCGAAGACAATTGGTCTTTCCATTTTGATGATGATTACACGGTGTTTAGAAACAATACACTTGTGCCTTCCATTGTTCTGTAAAACATTAATCAATCAGTCCGCAAAAACGGTTCAATGGATCAATTTGAACATTATTAGGGCTATTTGGGCTACATTACGCTGAAAAAAAACGCGGCAACATTAGTCCTTCCATGAATATTTGTAAAGTAGTAGTAGATTCACTGACAAACTATAAAAAGTCACTTTTTGTCCTTTTTCAAATGAATGTTAAGGGTGAATAAATGTTTTTCTCAAAGATCAACAAAAGGGGTTGGTAGGAAATTTATTCAAGTTTTCAAAGCTGCCCTACAATTCCCGTTACGATCAATGGTTGCTGAGATATCGATGATCAAAGACAAAAGGATCTTTTTTCATTTAAAGTCGGATATCTCAGCAATAAAATTGATGTAGAGAGACAAAAAACCAAATTTAAGCTGATTCAACAAGCTAACTAACCTATACATTGAGTTACGTGGCAAAAAATTGCCTACCCCGTAAACCCTTGAAAAAAAACAAATAAATTTGGCAATTTTTTCCTCCGCTTTTTCTTATGATTGCGTGATAACCGCAGCTCACAAAAAATGTTACCAAAATATCACAAGACTAGAAACTTCAAAGGCTTTTTTTTTATCTCGATGCGACCATTGTTCACATAGATACAGCGCTTCAGAAAAACACTCAAATAAATGAAGAAATTTTCTGTTCCTTTATTTCTTTGGAGTAGTATATGAAAATTATGGTCGAAAACACAAACTTTTTTTCAAACTCGTTACTATTTAAAAAAAAATTATTTTGAAATTTCTCCCCGTACTTGACGTCTAAAACTAACATAATTAACGAAAATTTTCCACTCTTAGCTCCAGGATTACATTCACGATAGTTCTACTGCGTTCCGCGTTGGAACGCAACGAAAATTAATATTTGTGAATTCCTTTAATTTATTTTGGTAAACTTTGCTAACAAAAATCTTCTAACCGTTTTGTCAGATGTTTATTCAGCGATCTACAATATAAATCTTTAAAAAAAAGATTTTCTATAACAATAAAATATAAAAAATAAAATGTGAGCAAGAGCTTTCGTTGCGTTCCAACGATGCAAACTTCAATGGCATGGAGAGGGTTGACTGAAAACCAGTAGTGCTATAGCAACTGGTGCACCGCGATTTTCTATTCTTTTGACATACTTCAATATATACCTAATAAAGCCTAAAAGTTTTTTTGATCATGTATTTTATTGCTTTCTTTAAAAAAAATCTAAAGAAAACGGTCGAAAATGGGCAGTTACGGTGGTGTCCTCCTTCCTTGACACACTGCGTCATTTTGACCTCAACGAATTTGAAATAAAATGCTGACTTTCCCAGAATTGAAAGTTTTCAATAATTTCTTACAATTCAAATGTAGGCTTCCCGAGTTGCTAAAGACTTGCCCTGTGGAAAGGTGGTGACATCTTACCATCCGTTTTAATAAATTCAAACAAATACCTCGACCACGATTTTTATACTCTTTATCCACCGCTCGCCTCCCGAAGGCAGGGGTACGGTGCCGATGCATCAGACGACGGAGATTCAGCCCGGACAGTGGCTTATTCTCCTCGAAAAGTTTCATCGGAAATGTTTTGTCCATAGTCCACCAGGGAACGGCGAAGAAACTCTGCATTGCGCTGGTCACGACGTTGCTCGAGCCGTAGAGCACATATTTTCTCTTAGGCTTTAGGAGGGCACATCCTTTGTTGCACTCGTTGTCACAGACACAATAGAAAATAATGTCAACGCCCTCCGGGGATATTTTCCTCACTTCATTCCTGTAATTACTTCCACGCTTGAGGAGATAATCAATCGTGCCGGTCGACTTGAGCTCCTCGTATTTCGATTTTGCTGAAAAAACCAAAGATCATGATGCTGCGGCACTTGCCAAAGACGGCCTTTGACACTTACAAAACCACTGCCCTTGAACAAATATATCACTTTTTATAGACTACTTCAAAGAATTGAAGGAACAGAAATTTCTTCAATTTTTCAAAGTGTTTTTTCAAGTGTGTGAAAAATTGTCGCATCGAGATGAAATAAAGCATCATGAAGCTTCATGTTTCTAGTTTCGAGATCTGTCAGCAAAACAAATTTGTGGGCTACTGTTATCGTGCAATGATAAAAAATAGCGAGAGAAAATTTGTTTCCAAATTGTTTGGTTTTTTTTTCAAGGGTCCACGCGCTCGAGAATGTTATTTCAGTTAAATACATGTATAGGTCAGTTAGCTTGTTTATTTAGCTTCAATTTGGTTTTTTTGTTTCTCTACGTCAATGTTTGTTAAGATATCCGACTTTGAATGAAAAAGATCCTTTTGTCTTCGATCATCGATATCTCAGCAACCAATAATCGCACGGGCAGCTTTGAAAACTTGAATAAATTTCCTACAAGACCCTTTTGTTGTTTTTTTAGAAAAAAAAAAACATTTTTGTCACCATTAATAATAATTTGAGAAAGGACGAAAAAATTACTTTTTATGGTTTTTCAGTAAATTTACTACTACTTTGTAAATATTGATGGAAAGACTAATGTTGCCCGGTTGTTTTTCTGCTTAATGTACCCCCATGAGCCCTGTAAACTTTTAATTTTATCCATCGAACCGTTTTTGCGGACCGATTCATCAAAGTTTTACAAAACAGAGCAAGAAATGTATTGTTCCTAAACATCGTGTACTCATCATCAGAATGAAAAAGCTAATTTCCTTCGACTTTTTTCACAACTTTGTACTAGTTGCTTGTTAAATTCAAAAGAAAAAAATTCGCAAAATTTCAATTTTTTTTCTTCAAATTTGTAAAACATTTCAGGAAACAACACTGACTTATTTTTTACACAATTCGACCTCTGCGCAACATAATTTCACTCATCTTTAATTGCGTTAATTAAAAGTTGATACCCCCAAGCTGTATTCACTAGTCGAACTGAGAACTTGTATGAGATTAATTCTCGATATTTTCTGGGAAGGTTATTAGGGTTACAAAAAAACACTTTCTTTCAAAACTGATATTTTTTGGAAGAAAAAAACAATTAACGTTTTTTTTAAAACTAATCTTATTATTGGTAATTTTTTTCTACGTTTTGGTAAAAAAAATGAATCTAAAGTTTTTGTAAACTTTAACTTTTATCGATATTTATTCATGCCTAGTTTTAAAAAAACTGTTTTCTGGAACCCTAATAACCTTCGTAGAAAATATTAAGAGTTAATCGCATAAATGTTCTCAGATCGACTATTGAATACAGCTTGGGGTTATCAACTTTTAGTTAATGCAATTAAAGATGAGTGCGTTAATTATAGTGCGCAAAGGCCGAATCATGTAAAAAATGAGTCAGTATTGTTTCCTGAAATGTTTTACAAAGTTAAAAGAAATTAAAAAAAATGTAATGTTTCGAATTTCTTTTCTTAAATTTAACAAGAAACTAGTGCAAAGTTGTGAAAAAAGGCGAAGATAATTGGTCTTTCCATTTTGAAGATGATTACACGATGTTCAGGAACAATACACTTGTGCCTTTAATTGTTCTGTAAAACATCAGTCCGGAAAAACTGTTCGATGGATCAATTTGAAAATTAACAGGGCTGTTGGGGCTGCATTACGCTGAAAAAAAAACGCGGCAACATTACTCTGCCTATCTGTACAGTAGTAGTAGATTTACTGACAAACTATAAAAAGTAACTTTTTGTCCTTTTTTCAAATTAATGTTAAGGGTGAAAAATGTTTTTCTCAAAGATGAACAAAAGGGGCTGATAGGAAATTTATTCCAGTTTTCAAAGCTGACCTTTAATTCTCGTTGCGATCATTGGTTGTTGAGGTATCGATGATCAGAGACAAAAGGATCTTTTTTCATTTAGAGTCAGATATTTCAGCAAAAAATTGATGTAGAGCCAAAAAACCAAATTAAAGCTGAATCTACAAGCTAACTGACCTATACATTGAGTTACGTGGAAAAAAATTACCTAGCCCGTGAACCCTTGAGAAAAAAACATAAATTTGGCAATTTTTTTCCTCAGCTATTTTATATGATTGCGCAATAACCTCAGCTCACAAAAAAACTTTGCCAAAAGATCTCCAAACTAGAAACTTGAAGCTTCAAAGACTTTTTTTCATCTCGATGCGATCATTTTTCACATAGATACGGCGCTTCAAAAAACACTTAAAAATATGAAGAAATGTTCTGTTCCTTTAATTTTTTGGAGTAATATATAAAAATTATGGTCGGAAACACGAAAAAAAACCCTTTTCTATATTTTTTCAAAATTGTTTCGAAATTTCACCCTCAAACCCTTTTCTATATTTTTTCAAAATTGTTTCGAAATTTCACCCCATACTTGACTTCTAAAACTAACATAATTAGCCAAAATATTGCATACTCAGTTCCAGGATTAAATTTACGATAGTTCTCTGCGTTCCGCGGAGAGGCTATGAGGTTGAAGTTTGGATTGCTGGAATGCAACGAAAATTAATATGTGCGAATTCCTTTAATTAATTTTTTCGTTTCGTGCCGATACACGAATCGAATTGAAATTTAGCTTCGGCACGAACCAATTTGTGTCGAAGGACAAATTGACAAAGAAGCATCCTTGGTGATACATCCCTTCGCTTCCTATATTCTAATCTGATTCGAACGTGAAATCCTCGTCGATTTCACGTTTGAATCTGTATGAAATATACTGAGCGGAGATATTCCTCACCAAGGGTGCTTCCTTGGCAATTTGTGCTGCGTCACAAATCGACTCGTGCCAAAGCTAAATTCCAATTCGAGCTAATTTTCCATTTGCTTTGTACCGAAGCACGAATCGAATTGGAATCTAGCTTCGGCATGAACCAATTTGTGTCGAAGCACAAATTGCCAAGGAAGCATCCTTGGCGATAAATCTCTCTGCTCGGTATATTCTAATCTGATTCGTATGTGAAATTCTTGTCGCTGTCACGTTTGAATCGGTTTGGAATATACAGAGCGGAGAGATTCCTTATCAAGGATGCTTCCTTGGCAATTCGTGCTGCGTCACGAATCGACTTGTGCCAAAGCTAAATTCCAATTGGATCGAATTAGCCCCTAAACCGTTGAGTACCCAAAGTACGATAGCACGTACGTACCTTGACTTCCGGTGTTTTTTCCTTCGGCTTCTCGCTGTCACGATGTTCCTCGATCTTTTTCTTCGTGTAATAGTCCGCAGCGGTTTTCTCGACGATTATTTCCTCGTCGGGATTTCTCGTCGGTGGTGTGCCGGCGTTCTGAGACGTCGCCCTCGACCACCGGGCTCGTTTCGTTTTTCACGGCAAATAAAAACTCACCAAAACGCGACGAACACAAAGTCCACTCTATCACACACTATTACACATCTGTTCGAAATATATTTCGAACGAACTGTTACTGTCCGAAATATATTTCGAACGAATGTGCGAGGTTAGCTCAGGCTTTCGACCTGTCAAAAATAAATTGTTCCGGAAGGAGGCGAGCGCGGTCGGTAAAAAAGAACGAAGCGAGCTGCGCGCCGCTAGTGAGAGAACGGATGAACTGAACGCTCGCTCCGGTACCTGATATTTTGAGCTTAGTCGATACATATTTGCTACATTTATGTAAAAATTTCAAAATGCTTTTTCTCCGCCATTTGTTCATGAAAACAGGTGAAACAAAGCTCAAAATGTGTGCTTTCTCACTGTCGAGAGCATGATTCGCGCCAAATTATCGAAAATGCGATGCAATGGTTAATAATTCACAGTTTTTCGCATGGTAACTACAAACTGCGAATTTTTTTTCGAAATTTTGGAAAATTTCGCGAATCATGCTCTCGGAGCAAGCGCTCTGCATGCACACAACAAATTTCATTCCAATTGGTTGAACCGTTCAGGAGAATTCCCATTTCAAAATTTCGATGCGGTCGGAGACATGTGGCACATGGCCTTAAATGTCCTCTCAATTGGTGCACTGCGCGCAATTACGATTCACTTCTGTTACCGCCAGCGTTCATTACAGCCGGCGATGCCCGCGGATCTCGATGCTCTTAAACGGGAGTAAGAACGTGGCCGCCAGGTGCGAGCGAGCACGCCTCGCTCGCACCGCTATAACCGAATATGTCGGTTAAAAATGAAATATTTGTGGAAATTCGAATGAGTGAGATGAGGTTAGGACTACAGTCAGCTGTTGCCTTGCTGTCACTCGTAGCAAGTCATGATAAATCCAATACCGGAAGTTCAAATTAAACTTGATATATTACATAAAAATTAGATCAATAAGAATCATTTTTTCTGATAGCACTGAATGACTACGAGTGTTAAGTATGCAAATCTGATTCTTTTTAAAAATCTGACGGTTTCCCAGTATTATACACACTTTTGTAGCGACCGGAAATTGGGTTTTTGTATGTCGTCTCGGAATTCCTTCACAAAGATACGCAATTTTTATATTTCTTTTCTCGGTAATTAGGTCGATAAACGATCCTGAAATTTTACAGAGACGCAATATAAAGCACATATAAAGCACAAGAAAATGTAAAGCTCAAAAAAAAATTATGAAAATCCTGTGGATTGAAGACTGGCGATAAGACTACCTTAATATAACTTTGATACATGCTCTTTCTGAATCTCTGCATGGAATCTATGCCTATTTAATATCACATGGTGCATATGTGGTTCCTTATTCTTATACTATTGTTTTATAATATTGGATAACATTTGATATATTGGATAACGTCTATCTCTTGCCACAAATTGCGCGTCGAGTACGAAGACCATAATATTACGTTGGCTGTAATATTATACTTATATAATTAATAAGCCCGAAAACATCAACTATTTAATGATCTTTCTTTATCGTTTGGTGGTTGTTCGATGGTGAGTGGTATAGGGAAATTTATTTTTTCAGACTCGTTGTGCAGAGATTTCCGTCACTGGGAGGACAGGGATAATTCAAAAACCTCGATTGGAACCTGCAAAGGGAGCACGGATATTGTTCCGGCGACCGCTATGTTCTCCTACTTTGAAACTGGCAACGTTGTCTGTCGCACGCACTACTGGCCTCACTTCCAATACGCTGCCCACTTACAGTAACAATTCGAGGTAACAACGGGCACTCCTGCTACAGGAGTCTTCAGTTTTGCTGTACCGATGACGTCTCCTCGTAAGCTTACCTTAGAGAATTTTTTAAACGCTGGACGGAATTGTCGTTCTTTATATTTGTACCGTTTTTACAATTGCAATTCTCACCATTTTTATATTTGCATTTTTAACCATTTTAACGATTGCCATTCCAACCATTTTTACCATTTCCATTTTTCCAGCTCGGTACGAGAACAGGTGGTCTGTTCGGTCGAAAGCCAGCAACCAGTTCAGTTCCTGTTAGCACTGTCAGTACAAACAAGGCTCTGGGAGGTCTAGACGTTTCATGGAGCAGCAAAGGCTTATCCCACAGTAGCAATAGTGCACCAGTGGCCAAGAAGAACCTAATTCCCAACGAGCTAGCTCAAACCATCGACAGTATCAAGTAAGTGACCCAAAGTGTATCTGAAGACACAATAGGAAGAAACGAGAAAGTAATATTTGAATTTTCGAAAATACGTGCTGAAGGACAGCAGCAAGGTTTTCAAGGACGCAAGTAAGTTTAAGGGGTAAGGCCACTGTAACGGCCCAAAAAAAAAGGTTTTTTCACTAATTTTTTGCTCCCGAAATTGAAGGTATTTGAAAAAAAACTTTTAATGGTGTTATCGGGCATACATTAAACTTTATTATAAAATTTTTTTACAGTAAAAAAAACAAAATGGCGGTTCCACAGCTATCTTCCCGGGACATGTTTGCTTCCAGAGCTCCGCGGCACGCAGCACCACTGGTGCACTTTTGAATCTAGAACAAAAAAAAAAAAACCATTAATCTAGAGGGCTATAGCTAGAGAATGTCGATCGGATTTTAAAAAGTATCAATTTTTGTGGATTTGGCGTGCGTTTGAAAAAAAAAATTGATTTTTGACGAAAAAAACGGCAAGTTTTTTGTTAATAAAAAATCAATAAATAAAGTTCTTTAAAATTCCGATCGACATTCTCAAGATAATGTAAATGTTCACATCTGGTTAAAATTTCAAGTAAAAAAAAATGAAAATTGTTCGAGTTATGCTGCGTGCCATTTTGAAAAACCATGTTTCGAGAAAAACGCGTTTAAAGTTTTGCGAATAGTTTTTTATTGGAAAAAATTAAAAAAAGAAGAAGCACAGGACCTTTTTTTCTTATTCTAGAGGGTTTAAACTATTTTTTAAGCCAATAAAAAAAAATCGATTTTTCAAAAAATTTACAGTGGCCTTACCCCTTAACGGGACGACATCGCGGACAAGCATTGGGAGAATCACCAGCGGACGGACGCCTTGTGGACCGGGTAATTCAGATTCGCCACTCACGGGCAGTAACGGATTGAGTCGGATTGAGTTTAAAACGCGTCATAAAAAAACTGAATAAAAAATTCCAATCTAAGCAACGAAAGTGTTTGGTGCTTTTTTCTACCCTATCTGCGCCGAAATATTTGTTCAGTTTCGCTTGGGACATCCCGTTGTCCATGCAATTTTGACACAGACGTTTCGGCCCATAGCCTGCAAAGAGGAAACATTTATACGCATTCAAAGCACTAAACTCGAATCTAGCTTTAGAAAACTCATTGCCAAACCCAAAGATTGTCAAGATTTTTGCATCGATAAACCTCTCTGAGGCATTACGCTATCGAAGCCTTCCATCTCTTGTGCGCTCTTCCATCCAGGAGGCCCATCGTTGGGTCATCTCTCTTCTCTGACTTCCTGTTGAGTTCCTTTGATTTGATTCTTTATTAGTAATAAGTTTGCGCACTCTTCAATTAAATAATTATTTCCAAATGAGGTCACGAATGAAAAAAATGTTACGCTTCGGCTATGACAGATCGAGATACAAAGTCATAACCGAACCAAGAACGGATGTCCGGCGTCTTGACTAGAGGAGTGCGATTGGTCACTGAAGGTCCAACCACAGAGCAAAATTGTAAAACACTGATGCACTCGCTATCTCTTGTCTGATTTCCCTTCAATGAGGCTTGATTTATAGAAAAACTCCCGGAAGCGTTTGGTATTCAATTTAGAACGATTGGTAGTCGATCACTAGATTGCGCCAATCAGAAATACGTGTGTATCGTGAACGACGTGCTGTGATTGGTCGCCAGAAGCCGCAGCGGAAAAAGGAATTTCTAACAAAAATTGACCCATTATTTTGTGGCTAAATTCATTGTGGAATGACTTAATAGATAGAAAAACATCTAATAGCGTTTGATATTATATTCAGGACGTTTGGTAGTCGATCGCTAAATTATGAAAACGCAGAATACATGTGAATCTTCAGTGGACGGTTCTGATTGGTTGCCAAAAGCCGTGGTCCTAGAACGGCTGATTAACGCAAATTCACCCGTTATTTTTTGAGATTTAAAAATCGGTCCACAATGTAGCACCCTCCCACCTCACTTTAACTAATCAAGCTTTTATCCACGGATCGTATAGTAGTCGTGCGTGCGTACCTGCGTACATAGGTTCTTTGTCCGCCGCGACTTCTGGCGACCAATCACAGCTCACCGTTCAGTTGATCATGGTGAGTCGCTATAGGTCGTTAGAAGCCGCAGCGGAAAAAGCTTTCTCACAAAAATTCACCCATTATTTTTTGGCTAATTCATTGTGATGAGACTTAATCGATAGAAAAAGAAATTATAGCGTTTGGTATTCCATTCAGGTCATTTGGTAGTCGATCAATCAATAGGCCAACGCAAAATTCAGCGAATCGGAAATGGAACGCTGGGATTGGTCGCCAGAAGCCGCACTGACAGAATGATTTATTAGCGTAGATTAACTTGTTATTTCTTGTCCGATTAAGTTCTAATGGGCCACGATCGATGGAAAAACATCCGACAGCGTTTGGTATTCTATTCGAAACGTTTGGTAGTCGATCCAGGAAGACTAGAGGTAAGGAGTACGAACGCCGCGTCGTCGAAACGTCCGCAAAAGTGAGGACGAGAAGGGCGGCGCTGCTCTCCTCCCGCACCGAAGTAAAGTCAGCAACAAACCAGTGCCGTAAGATACGCTCCCTCATATGGAGCGATAATTTGATCAAATGAATTGTAAAGGCAGTGCCGTACGACATGCAAAAAGCACCCTTAGCCACTTCATATGGAGCGATCATTTCATCAAATTAGTTGTTCAACCAGTTGGTGAAGGCAATTTCTATATAGATAGACAGAATTCTTATATATAGATTGTTTTGGAGAATACCGAAATACAGAAATTAAGTCAGTTTTTTTGTTGCGGAAGCAGTAACAAACAAAATTTATTTATAGACACAGGGAAATTCATAAGAAATTTGCATCTAGACAAAAAATTTACAGATTATCACCATATTTACACATTGTGACACGCTGTACAGATAAAGAATGATAACGACAAACAGAAATAAAGTCCGTTTTTTTTCCTCGCATAAACCGTAACGAACAAAACTTATTTATAGACACAAGAAAATTCATAAGAAATTTTAATCCAGACAAAATTTTTTCAAATGATCACATCTCATATTTACACATTATGATACGCTGTACAGATAAAGAATAATAACGAAATACAGATATTAAGTCAATGTTTTTTTTTTCGTTGCGGAAGCAGTAAAAACATAGAATTTTGAATTCAAACAAAAGATTTACAAATTATCACACATCATATTTGCATATTATGACACGTTGTACAGATAAATCGATCTTACAGTTTTGATTTTTTGCTATTGTCTTTCGTGTTAACCCATTAACGCCCAAGAATCGCGATTTTTTCCTTCATTTTCAAGCCAGGTTTTTATTATATAAAAAAAATCATAAAAAATGAAGAGATACGTTCCCTAGTATTTTCGAGGGTGCTCTTTCAGAAACTGGGGTCAAAATCGGGTTTTGTCCATTAGGAAAATAAATATGGCGGCTTTTAAACAAAAAAACAGGAAAAATCGATGACACTTTTTTTTCAACATTTTTTTTTCACCTCGAAGCCGTTGAAAAGTCCGGTTTTTTTTTCAACCATGGGTGCATAGAATAGTGACGATTGAACAATCAATTTTTTAAATTCGTCGTTGTCAACATTTTCACCCCCAAAATGGCGCTTTTCACCCCCTGAGTGACACGAAAAATGTCACGCTCGGTGTACCAAATTAAAAGTAGTTGGATTTGGACGAAAATTGGTACTCAGAGGTTTTTGAGGTCGCTGATTACAATTCCGTTCTCAAAATTGCAAAATTCAAAATGACCGACCGAATATGGCGGACACAAATGCAAAAGTTCATTTGAATTGGATAAAACGTGGCACTCGGGGGTTTTCGATGTCGCTGATTACGATTCTGCTCTCAAAATTCCGAAATTCAAAATGGCGGATCCAATATGGCGGACATAAATGCAAAAGTTCATTTGGATTGAATAAAACATGGCACTCGGGGGTTTTCGAGGTCGCTGATTATGATTCTGCTCTCAAAATTCCGAAATGAAAAATGGCGGATCCAATATGGCGGACACAAATGCAAAAGTTCATTTGAATTGGATAAAACGTGGCACTCGGGGGTTTTCGAGGTCGCTGATTATGATTCTGCTCTCAAAATTCCGAAATTCAAAATAGCGGATCCAATATGGCGGACACAATGCAAAGGTTCATTTGAATTGGATAAAACGTGGCGCTCGGGGGTTTTCGAGATTGCTGATTATGATTTTGCTATCAAAATTCCCAAATTCAAAATGGCGGTTACGATATGGCGGACTCAAATGCAAAAGTTCATTTGAATTGGATAAAACGTGACACTCGGGGGTTTTCGAGGTCGCTGATTATGATTCTGCTCTCAAAATTCCGAAATAAAAAATGGCGGACACAAATACAAAAGTTCATTTGAATTGGATAAAACGTGGCACTCGAGGGTTTTCTAGGTCGCTTATTATATTTCTGCTCTCAAAATTCGAAAGCCTTTGGGTATTTAAATACCTGGTATTTTCAGATATTTGAATACCCAAAGGCTTTCAAATTTTGAGAGCAGAATCATAATCAGCGACCTCGAAAACCCCCGAGTGCCACGTTTTATCCAATTCAAATGAACTTTTGCATTTGTGTCCGACATATTGGATCCGCCATTTTTAATTTCGGAATTTTGAGAGCAGAATCATAATCAGCGACCTCGCAAATCCCCGAGTGCCACATTCCATCCGATACAAATGAACTTTTGCATTTTTGTCCGCCATATTGGATCCTCCATTTTGAGTTTCGGAACTTTGAGAGCAGAGTCATAATCAGCGAACTTGAAAACTCCCGAGTGCCACGTTTTATCCAATTCAAATGAACTTTTGCATTTGTGTCCGTCATATTGCATCCGTCATTTTGAATTTTGAAATTTTGAGAGCAGAATCATAATCAGCGACCTCGAAAACCCCCGAGTGCCACGTTTTATCCAATTCAAACGAACTTTTGCATTTGTGTCCGCCACATTGGATCTGCCATTTTGAATTTCGGAATTTTGAGAGCAGAATCATAATCAGCGACCTTGAAAACCCCCGACTGCCACGTTTTATCCAATTCAAATGAACTTTTGCATTTGTGTCCACCACATTGCATCCGCCATTTTGAATTTCGGAATTTTGAGAGCAGAATCATAATCAACGACCTTGAAAACTCCCGAGTGCCACGTTTTATCCAATTCAAATGAACTTTTGCATTTGTGTCCGCCATATTGGATCTGCCATTTTTAATTTCGGAATTTTGAGAGCAGAATCATAATCAGCGACCTTGAAAACCCCCGAGTGCCACGTTTTATCCAATTCAAATGAACTTTTGCATTTGTGTCCGCCACATGGCATTCGCCATTTTGAATTTCGGAATTTTGAGAGCAGAATCATAATCAGCGACCTTGAAAACTCCCGAGTGCCACGTTTTATCTAATTCAAATGAACTTTTGTATTTGTGTCCGTCATATTGCATCCGCCATTTTGAATTTCAGAATTTTGAGAGCAGAATCATAATCAGCGACCTCGAAAACCCCCGAGTGCCACGTTTTATCCAATTCAAATGAACTTTTGCATTTGTGTCCGCCATATTGGATCCGCCATTTTTAATTTCAGAATTTTGACAGCAGAATCATAATCAGCGACCTCGAAAACCCCCGAGTGCCATGTTTTATCCAATTCAAATGAACTTTTGCATTTGTGTCCGCCATATTGGATCGGCCATTTTGAATTTTGGAATTTTGAGAACAGAATCGTAATCAGCGACCTCAAAAACCTCCGAGTACCGATTTTCGTCCAAATCCAACTACTTTTCATTTGGAACACCGAGCGTGAAATTTTTCGTGTCACTCAGGGGGTGAAAAGCCCCATTTTGGGGATGAAAATGTTGACAACGGCGAATTTAAAAAATTGATTGTTCAATCGTCATTATTCTATGCACCCATGGTGGAAAAAAACCGGACTTTTCAACGGCTTCGAGGTGAAAAAAAAATTTTGAAAAAAAAGTGTCATCGATTTTTCCTGTTTTTTTTGTTTAAAAGCCGCCATATTTTTTTTCCTAATGGACAAAACCCGATTTTGACCCCAGTTTCTGAAAGAGCACCCTCGAAAATACTAGGGAACGTATCTCTTCATTTTTTATGATTTTTTTTATATAATAAAAATCTGGCTTGAAAATGAAGGAAAAAATCGCGATTCTTGGGCGTTAATGGGTTAATTTTCCTTGCGTGATTATTTTCGTTGACCGATCGCGCTAGAAAATATCCGCTCCATATCTCGCGTTTGTGATCATTTTTATTTCACTCGGCACGATACCGGTACGATAAAACGAAAACATTCTTTTTACGAATGTAAGTACTATTTTTCTTACCTACGATTGATTGTTTTCGCCGCAGATCACTACATATATTTTATACCGAGACAATTATTTTTTTGTTTACATCTAACACAATTCGCAAAATGGGTTAGCCAGAAAACGCTTTATGCCAACACGAACGACGAGCGGGAATCATCGATGACACATGACGTCGTTTGTGTTCTTATCGCTTAGTTCACTTAGGTGCGGTCATGCACTAGCGACACACGCCGTGAAAACACTAACTACTAAAATCCACAGTTTCACGGACGCTTTTGGATCGGGCTCGCCACAGGCGTTCGTACTCCTTACCTCTAGTCATGGAGACTATACTAAAGGAGACCGAACTGCGGGGTGGGGAGTGGTCACGAAAACCGACGGATTGACGTAGTTCCGTGACAGAGCGCTAGTTTTGTTAGGAAACTGGGAGTGGGGAGGAGACCGCAGGCAACTTCATTCCGTTTATTCAAAATCAAAACTGTTGTTACTTCTATTACAGTTTCTATTGAGGTATTGTCTGGTAAACAAATATCATAATATGATTTTCAATCAATAGAATTTTAAAAACATCCATTTATTTCGTTCATACACATTATACATGTATAAGAACTCACGCGGGACACCTTTGGCAACAATTTGCACGCTTAAGGGCATGTAGAAGGTCAACATAACTTCACTAATTTTCGAACCCAATTTTCTCATAGATGGGCAATTTTTTTAGAAAAAACGAAGCATTAGGCTCTGGAGAATTCCCTGACGCAGAGCTTGATGATTTCCTTTTGCCTTAAATATTATTCATCTCTGAAGAATCTCTGTTCGAAAATTTCAGCTATCTCTCTCGCACTCATATGTCACGTGGTACATCTTCTACTTCGCCTGACGGGGGGTCCTCCTCCAAACAAAAGATTATGCTAAATTTTTTTACACAAAATTAAGAGCATCCAATGCAATGAATCAAATTACATAACAATATTGACGTTCAAATGAAAATCGAAAAAAATGTATGGGAGAAAAAAAACCATCGCGGCGTTAGAAGTGCTCGAATGTGGCTCTTGGAGTTTGCGGCGAGGAACGCCGAGGTTGTTGTAATTAATTAAAATAAACAAAAACCACAAAAAGTAAAAAAATACTTTTTATTTTCACAAACGAATCATTAAGAAAAATATTTATTGTAAAAACTCATACGATATTTTAGACTTATGCAAAGGTCAATAAATTAAAAAATATTTATACAAAATTGTAAGTTGATTGGTTCATTACTTTTTGAGTTACATTCCGAGGCGTGGAAAAACCCATTTTGAGAAAAACTCGATTGAAGTTTTCGTTCTTAAAAAGTAGAGATTATAAGGATTTATAATTACGAATAATTATGAATTAAAAAATCGTCGGAAGTGCCTCTTATTATTCAAAAAGATAACTAGCAAACTTTTTCGGCTATAAGAATAAAAACGTGGAGGGCGCAAAGGACGCGCATTCTCTCGGTACTTTTGGAAGGCATCACTTTGGTGACTTCCTAGGGATCTTTGGGAGTTTCGGTTGGGCTTCAAACCGTGGCAATATATATTCTTTAGATACTAAATGAATTTTTAAAGCAATAAAAAAACGCAAGAAAATAATATCTGAAAGAGTATGAACGGTACAAAAACAGCCATTTCGTCTATATACATTATCCCGTATATATACACACGCAGGTATTCGGTAAAATTTAAATACTTTACCAAAGAGCTTCACATACTTTGCGACACAGATTTTTATGTACGCCGTTTTTTAGTCGTGGATTGTGTTTAAAAAAATTTCACTGAACGAGGTCATAATAGGGAAATTTTATTTAATGATTCTTCAAGTATTAACTTATAATATTGTTTAAACAATTTTCAAATTATTATTGAAAATACATTTGTTCGATATTTTCCAAGTAATCATTTATCAAGATTTATATAACATTTTCGAGTACCAGAACTTCTTTAACAAAATTTGTACTTTAAACTTTATTTTTACTTTACTTTATTTTAAATTACTATTATTGTCGTCGTCCTAGAAGTTGATGCTGTGTCGAATTCCAATACCGAAAGAACTTGTGTATTCCATTGCTTGAACTGCTTGGAATCTTACTGCTCCGCCCACGTCTGATCTTCGCTGACAAGGAACGACATTTTGTTGGGGGCAAACGGATGAAAACCGGAATTCGATATGTCACCGTAGTCAGCCGAGGTAACGTTCAGATATCGGTGAACCCTAAATATCCTATGGAATTTATTTAGCATTCGTTAGGTACTATGTTTATACAGTGCAATAAATGAACCGTTCAAATAATTTTCAGATAATAGTACGGAAAGAATCTGTAATCATAAAGTATCAGATTATTATCATAATTATTGTGAGAAATTCGAAACCCATTTCATAAACGGTTTCTTTTATACAGTCTTAAATCAAATTATAAAAAATGGAACTACAAAATAAAGACAACATTTTGAATGAAAGCTTATATCGTTTGAATAGTTCAGTGAATAGCCTGATTGTAGTATGCGGCTTGTAGAAGAATTATTCGTCTTGCACAATTCGATATTTTTCTTTCCGTACAATATGAGGAACGAGTTAAAATTTTTCACAGATTGTAGGCAATTTCGGCATATGCTTTGACTCGAGGTAGTGATATTAAGCCTTGATAACAACACGTGTAATGAAATAATGTACGGATAAGGGTGGCGACGACCCAATGAGCTTGCCAGGTCTGCCATTAGTTTGGAACATCGCAAAGACAAGTTGCAGAAAGCTCGTCACGAAGCTGTAAGACACGTTGAAGACAAACGATAGGAAACCAGCCACATTGCGGCCGCTAGCAGGAGGATTGAAGTATATTCTAGATGTCATTTCTTTTCCACGGCGGGAGCTCTCGAGCGCGAGTCTTGGGCATACATTGATGGTCGCCTCCCGTACAAATTCACCTGCCCCTGTAAAAGAATAAAACAAAGTCAACATTCGCATATTCGAGAGGACGATTCGAAATATCGAAGAGGAAATTAACCTGTACGGTGACCGCCAAGTTCCAGTTGTGTCGCTGTAAATCATCGCAGCAGATCGAGAGGTCCCCGATACCTGTCAGTTCCTACAAAATCATGCCAATTTATCACTATCGTTTCGTGCTCATGTTGAGAATCGAAGAAGCAAGGGGGCGTCAGCCCCCTTCAGCGAAGGGAAGATCGTAAAGAGCCGTAGAAACGAAAACAGAAATGACATTCGACTTCAATGATAAGTGGTTACTTTTTAATAATTCATTTTCTACTATATATATAAGAACAAAAATCGCTTTTCAAGCTAACTAAAATGTGAAACGATTTTTATCATCCCTTAGAAGTTTTTGAGTTAATAATAGAATGTGCAAAAGAAATAGGATGTATATATCTACACAAATTTACCATTTTCAAGAAGACTCAAACTTAGACTTAGACTCACTTAGACACTTAGCCACTCACCTTTACGCAGATGACATCTGTCACGAGGAAGAATGTGCTTTGTGTCTCCTATGTTCACAACATCGACCCGCAAAACATCTTCATCAGCAAAGCGCTTTTCGCAAACGTAATTGTTGCTTCTGAAAACTACACCCAGTGACTCAGCCCATTGTTGCCTTCTTTCCTTGCACTATTAAAAAATAAAGACAAATTAGTTTATTAAGCAATGAGGATAAATTCCATACATTTTTTTAACGTCGACAGTGTAAAGCTTGAAAAAAACATTTAAAAATCTAAGGACCTAGTTGTTTATCCCATGTATAATACGTTAATTGTGATAAATTCACACATAAATGCACACACACTACATGCGAATAATAGAAATGAACTTACCTCTGGAACTTTGAATAGCGTCAGTTGTCGGACACCATGTAACTGCTGTTCGGCCTTGCTGACCTGAGCAATCCGGCGCTGCACAAACTCTCCCCATTCTATTTTGAGGAAATAATACAATGTACAGTTTTAAATTATACTGGATGTAAGTGGGAAGAAGAAGTTAGAGACAACAAGAAAGAGAAAAAAGAGGAATATTGACAGTGCACTGCTTTATAAAAGTGAATAACTCGCTCTATTATTTAAAAAAAATACTCACCTCTATTTAACTATAGTCCGATAGAACCTTGGCTCGAAATTAATTATGTTCACTAATAACGTCGAAATGTAGGTTAAAAAACAATAAATAATCCGCTCACGAAGTACACAGTTCAATGCAAGAATTCAATATGGCGGCCACGCTTTTCCCTCACTATCATGGAGCCTAGATACCAGGAGGTTCAGCGAGGCCTTTCAACTCGTCCCCAAAACGAGAACAAGAAATGATGGCGCTGGGGTGCTCCGCAACCTATATGTATATAGATATACGCTAAACATGGATGTGATCTAAGAAAGATCACAGATGATGTACCTAACCCTCATTAGTGTTAAGGCATAACACCACTCTAGGATTTTGGAAAGACGTTTTCTTTCCTAAAAATATTTCGGTGTCATAAAAACAATACGCAATTGGTCCAGTAGCAATTTTTTTTATTTAAAGGTTCAATTTTTGCTTTGGCCGCAGCGCCTTGGAGCGCGCGCTGAGTTGCTCGTACAACTTTAAACGCGTTTTTCTCGAAACCACTTTTTTCGATCTCGGAAGACGGATTACTCGACCACCTTTGCATGCATCGATTTCGAGGTTGAAATTTTGACAGCAGCTTCACAATTATATTCTTTATGGGAGTACGTATCCGTTTTTTGATTAAATGTAAACTTCTTTTTATAAACAATTTACTGTTTTTTTGGCAAAAAATCGATTTATTTCCTTCAAAGTGCGCTATTTAAAAAAAAATTAAAAGAAAATTTCTAGGTAGTCTCATAGCTAATAATATATAATATCATTTTTTTGGTTTTTGTTTCAGGTCTTATATTTTACGATAAAACCGTTCTCCCGTGAAGCTATATGTAAAAAAAACACGTTTTTCTAGATGGATTATATTGCCGCCATTTTGAGTTTGAGTTTGAGATCTTTTCTCGCTTTTGCGTTTTTTTCTGAACCGTCATGAGGAAATTATGAATCGGCGGATATTTCGACGTTTGATGTCACGATCGGTCTGTCGTGAGGTTAGAAACTCATCCGATCACTTTCACCTCGTTGACCAATATATTACTATATATGTCGGTCGCGCTGCACTCCAGCGCCATCACTTCGGGACATTTTCGGGGACGCTTTTTTCAGCGCCTTTGCATTGCCGCTGAACCTCCTGGTATCTAGGCTCCATGCTCACTATGTACCACGGTCGTATACATGGAGACTAGAGGTAAGGAGCCCGAACGCGTATGCTAAAAGCACCCCAAACGTGGGCCCTGAAAGTGACGAAAAGTTTTGGTTCGAAATTTAGCCACATCAAGCGCTAGTGCCGACAGGGGAGGATGTGAAGTATGGCATCGGTGACGCTATGAAGTGAGCGTATATATGAACTGGAGAATTCTTGGTTATAATATTTATATATCATTCTTGGCTGTTCGTCTGTGAATGCGAAATTCTAATAAGAATTTTTTAATTGCAGTAAAAATCAGTGTTGCGGAGTGCATAGTGCATCGATAATCTTTTCTGTTATGACCACGCGTGTTTTTCCTCGGAATAAAAGAACAGCTCATTAAGTAATTAATTCATTCATTCATTTCGAGTAACGCTATTGTACTCATCTCGTTATATTTTTTTCCATATTCATGCATGTTTATATAGAACACAAATTTTCATACGTAAGCGGTCACCCATCCAAGTAATGCCCAAGCATACGATGGGTGTTCGTTCGCGTGCGTCCTTGGGGGTGAGTTGCGTTAAATGGGGTTTGGAGCGAGTTCCGCTCAATGGGGTATATAATAATTGCCTATGTATATAATTTAATTAACAAATGCACGATGACAGAATTAATCGACGAACGAATAAATTTATTATTTTTTCCATCTGTCTTGCGTGCATAACTGCGCTTTGAATATTCTCTTCTATCGCTCTCTCTTTTCTCATTCTATCTCTGTCGTATCCGATCTTGAGTACAGCAGCGCCAGCGGATATTTCCGTAAAAATGTTCGCTGATACCATAGCCCGCGTCCACAGTACAGCGTTCGGGCTCCTGTACTCTAGTCTCCATGGTCGTATAGACGTATGTACCAGCCCCCTGGCACTCAGCTCACTGGCTAGTGTCTCGATGACGCCAGCCGCTACGTGGCGCTGACAGTACTCCGCGCCGTCCGTGCTGTAGCATTAGACCCATCAAGCCGCATCAGCCGGTTAACCTGTCATCGCCTTCAGGGCCGGCGGGGGGTTCGGTCAAGGGAGTAGAGGCGCGGAAGCATGCCAGCGCCGCGCAGTGCGAACTAACTACGGCGCACAGAACGAAGAGAGGTTCCCTATAGGAAGTCATAGGAGTGTCAGGGGGTTGGTATGTACCCACCTCGTTCCGTCTCTCTCACACGTAGCTAGCTTCACGGGTCCACATTCTATACTAGCGCTACAAGTGGAGGATTCCGAACTACCTCGAACCGTCGGGTTTTGTGCCCACTTTTTGTTACCCCCTCCATGGGAGTTCGGTCTCCTTTTGTATAGTCTCCATGCCTCTAGTCTTCCTGCTCGATCATTTAAATACGATAACCCAAATACGTGCGTATCAGGAATAGAGAGCTGTGATTGGTTGTGATAATATACGACGTTTTTGCGACAGATGGCGTTGGTTATCGAGTCTTTTTCCGCTGCCCATAGTCCTATCTCATGAATCGGAATTTTCTTTTTGATTTTCCGAAAGAACGGGAAACTACCAAACGATTTGAATGGTTTACCAAACGCTACCAAACGACCACCAAACGATTCCTAAAAACATAAGTTCGATTAGTCAAAGTGGGGGGGCCGACTTACTGCCCAATTTTTCATTATCGATTTTGCGAAAAACGGAGGACTACCAAACGATTTCAATGGTTTACCAAACGCTACCAAACGACCACCAAACGATTCGTAAAAAAAAAGTTCGATTAGTCAAAGCGGGGGGGCTAACTTTGATGAGGTCCCTTTTCGGCGTGCCTCGCAAATGGCGCTAAATCGCGGCGGCGAGTTCGGGAATATGATTTTGTGTGCATCGCCTCTGTCGAGGTTGCAGATTCCCTTGTAGCCGCGCGAGTCGTGAGCACCGCTCCAGTCGATATCGCAGTCAGCGTGCACACGAATGGGTACCCTGCTAAAAATGTCCGATTGAATATTATTAACCATCATAGGAATAATGCATAATTCTCATGATATCCTTTCAGACCTATCTCGCTCTCCATTGGTGGTGCATAAATATTGGTTCGTTTCGAATATAAACCAATGCTCCGTGTTATAAATGTGAAGTTCGTCATTGCTACTTTATGAATTTGAATAGATTTCTATGCGATCCGTTGAATTCTACCAGATGAAATGAAGTTTTATGAAAAAGATGTGATAGGGACAACAAATGATGCTATAGAAAATGATGAAATGGAATCGAAAATAGTAAACACGTTTACTGTTAGCAAAATTATTGAGCCTTGTTTAGTATACATCTATTCAAGTAATTAATAGCAGCGCAAAACATCAATAAAAGTTATTTTTCCAATTGAAATTTAGTTGACTAAATATAATCAAGAGTGAATATACAAAGTCAGCCCGATATTTTCGGCCATTTTTTACTCTTGTACAGCCCCCTGACACTGGGTATCATTCCTATAAGGATAAATGCTTCGCGTTTTATCCGGGTTTGGAAGTTTCGTTATCGGTCGCTTCGCGGCGCCACTAATCGTCTGGACTATTTGCTTTGCGCATGCGTGCTCAGAGGTTATAAACACGATTTGACATTTCAATATTTCTGATACGCAACCGTTTATTTACGTCTTTTTTTGTGAGTCTATATCGTCTATAGCGTTTATATAAATAAATTTCCAGTGAGTAATTCGGGAGATTCGGGAGTGATATTTTTTTTTCTATATCGCATTCACATCTCTGACGGACTGAGAATTGCAACAATTTTTTGTATGCATTGTGCCGAAGTGCATAGTACCGAGTTGTACCTCAGGGCACTCGTCAAACCCGGAAAAAGTGCACTTTTTTACAATTCCGAAAAATGTGGACAGTGAAAAACTGTGGAAAAGTGCTGTGAAGTGAAAGGATGTGAAAGCTGGAGCAGCGGTGTGCCAAAAACATTTTCGGAGCGACGAAATTCTTTGGCAACGCGAATTTTTGGACCCCAATGGGAAAGTAATCGGAGTGGTAAGTAGAATTGTTTAAGGCAGTCGTCTTGTGAGATCGTCTTCTTCAGATTTTGTTGAAAATTTGGATAAATCTTCTTTGATATCACATGCACGTGTGCAATAAATTTTGGAAGGTTTCACCGAGCGGAAAGTCAGATATTTATTGTTAAAAATCACAATTTTCGGTGGTCTTTCATAAGAGCGCGTGTTAAAAGTTGCATTTTCATCAATAAATATTTTGGCTTCTACTGGGTGAAGCCTTCGAAAACTTTGCATACATTTTTATGCAACATCAAAGAAGCTTCATTCAGTTTTTCGAAATAATCTGAAAGAAAAAAATGTTCGCAATTTTTGTAATTATACAGCAAGTACATATTACCTTGGATGACCTTGAATTTGGAGTATGTTGACCTTTAGTCAATTTGCAACAACTTTTCTTAATTAATTTGAGCCCGCAAACCATTTTGTGTGTGAGAAAAACTAAAAAACAATTTTTCGATTTGAATGTCACGAGACGACTACCTTAATGTTATAAATACTGTTCATTTTATAAGTTGATGGCCAATTCCGTAATTTACTCTCAACAATTTCAGGGTCAATACAAAGTGCCTCGGTTGAAGAAAGGCTGCTTTCCGTCAATTTTTTCATGGGTTGAGGAAGTCATTGAGCCACCATGCAGAACCCCAAACCACAACAAAGACGATGAAGAATCATCTGCAGTTGAGACAAATTTGGAAACTTGCTCATCGAGCACAATCGTGAGTGCTAGTACGATAGAGTTTCTTCCACCGAGTCCACCACCATGCGAAAATCTGCTGCTGCAGCATAAAGACGAGGCACAAACTTCTTTTGTAGTTGAATGTGCTTCCCTGGTATCTGACGCAGAGCACACAAATCCAATGTCAGTTGAGCAAGAAAATATCGTTCCTATGGCTGCAGCAAAGATTTTTCACAAAAAAAAGGACATGCTGGGTTTTCATACACTCCAGAACAGCAGTATTTGTCTCCCTCCGGGGTGAATGAAATATGAGTCTGGTTGCGCCCGAATAAGACTGCTATTTTTCTTTACCAATGAGACGATGGAAATTGACAATTCTTTCCAAATGTTTTCATCAAAAAACATTATGATAAAGGAGGACATGTCCATCATTGTAAGAATTTTCGGTCTACTGCTCAATTTAAACGACTTCGACATGCCTGGCCGCATAACTGGCATTGAAGAATTGGAAAGTTTGCTGTCAACGATTCATCGTCTTAACGTGTGTCAAGGTGTTATCCACCAATCAATGACATCGGAAAAGTCAGAAATTGATTTGATCAGGAGACCACTGCAACAGGACAATGCTGGAACCCGACGTCACAACAATTGCCCTCTGCTCATCGTAATGCAAAAATTTGCATGCGTTGTAGCACAGCAAAAAATACTCTGCGCAGGAGTAGACGTAAATTTCGACAACGACAAGATGAAACGACAACGCAGAGAAAAAAGATCCTCGGATTGCAGGAACAAAGAAAAAGCCTATCACTTTTACAGGCAAAGTATCGTTCTGCGTTAAAAGCAAAGAGGCTTGCACGAGAGAAAATAAAAACTTTGCAGTCAGAGGTTGCCTCCATTCGTCAAAAAATCGCGCATTGCAACAGTCACGACCTCGAGCAGCATATGCAGAGTGGGAACATTCCTCAGAACCAGCTTCATGTGCTCAATCAAATCATTGAAGCCGCGAAGCACAAAAGCTTCAGAGGACGAAACTACTCGGAACAATTCATGCTACTGTGCATGCTCCTTCATATGAGATCGCCATCGGTATACGAATTCCTGCGATCCAACGAAATTCTGCCCCTGCCATATATGAGAACGGTTCGGAGGTAAATTATGATTGGCAATAAAATAATTGAATGTTTTACAAGCAAAAAAGATATATTACACAGCATAATTATTATTGAAAATTACTCACTTTTCGTATGGATATTTAAATTCTTGTATTATTTACATATACTTTTTTCCAGATATTTATCGAGAATTAAATCTTCGTGCGGATTCGATCGCGAATTCTTCGAGGTGCTGAAATTGGCGTTCAGCAAGAAAAGCGAAATCGAAAAACATGGGGTTCTCTTGCTCGATGAAATGTCAACTCGAGAAAGTGCGAACGTCAACACTAAAAATTTGACGTACACAGGATTGATTGATTTTGGAGAAGAAGGCTCAAAATCATCGAACTTCTCGGAAAAAGCGAACCATGGATTGGTATTCATGTTCCAGTCTCTGCACAGTGATGCCTGCCAACCTATAGCCGTTTTCGCTTCAAGAGGACCTGTGAAGGGAGAAGTGCTTGCCCAGCTCATCATGAAAGCTATAATCATGTTGGAGAATATTGGAGTGAAAATCCACGGGGTCATCAGCGACGGAGCCAGCCCAAACAGAAAGTTTTGGTCAGAATTGGGCGTGTCTGGAGTAAAAGGCAAACTCCGAAACTATTTTGAGCATCCAGTGGTGGAAGGTCGGAAAGTATTTGTTTTTTCCGATACGCCGCACCTTCTAAAAACCATTCGAAATCGTTGGCATAACAAAAAAGTTTTGTAGGTGAATATTTCACACTTTCACACAATATTTCCGTCGAGACGATCGCAATATTTTCTAAATTGAAATGTTTTTCAGATGGATCCTCATGGGCAGCTCATTAAGTGGGAGCACATTGAAACTCTGTATAAGAAGGACAGAGAGAGTGCTGGTCCCGGACAAAATCTGGTTTGCCCTAAGCTGTCCTCTAACCACATTAATCTCAATAACTCCCTAAAAATGCGTGTACGCTTGGCTGCTCAAGTAAGTTGGCCCAAATTAAATTTATGTAATATCAATAACGTGATATTTTTTTTAACTGAAGCATCATCCAAACAGGTGCTCAGCAATTCAGTCGCAGGAGGGCTACGATTTTTTGAGAGATTCGTGCCAGAACTACGCGGTTGCGAGGCCACGGCTGGTTTTTGTGAGTGGGTGACCGACATATTCGACGCTCTGAACCGAAAAGATCCGATTGATGGAGTGCAACCCGGTAATGTTGACTTTAAGGTAAGAAAAATGTATGAGTGGTATTTAGTACTACTATTGACGTCTAAATCCAGACCATTACATTTATACAGCTTTAATTTATTTGTAGAAAATGCAAGCAGCATTACAGCAGCTAGACGCCTGGGAAGAGTACGTCGAGAAAGGACATATATCCAAGGACCTTTTTTTGACAAAGCAAACTGCCGAGGGTCTACGAGTGACATTACAATCGATGTTGGATCTCATCGAATATCTTACGGGGCATTGCAATTTTCCATACGTTTTGACCGGACTCGTAAATCAAGATGCGTTAGAGGTTTGTTTAAGGGCCACGAAGGTTTATGAAATTTCTTGTGATTCTTCCTTTCTTTTTTTGAATGCAAGCGATGTATAATCTTAAGGTAGTTCTATCGTGATATTCAAATCGAAAAATTGTTTTCCAGTTTTTCTCACATACAAAATGGTTCGCGGGCTCAAGTTAAGTAATAAAAGTTGTTGCGAATTGACTAAAGAACAACATACTCCAAATTCAAGGTCGTTCAAGGTCATATGTACTTGCTGTATAATTACGAAAAATGCGAAAACTTTTTTCTTCCTTAAGGTGAACTACCTTAAGGTGTCGAATTTTACTTGCAAGCTCTTCGTGCGAACATTACGAACTATAAAATCGAGAGGTGCGGGGGTACACAATTCCAATTATTTTATCTGTCCTTTTCTTATGTGAGATAATGCTGCATAGACAATTTTACTTGCATTCCCCAATCCGCGGTGTTTACACGAAAAGTACATAATATTTAAATCGTATATAATTGTGTGATTTCTACGGTTTAGGCCATTCTTATTTTTCTTCTACCGTTCCTTTTTATTCTACGCATGTGTGTTCGTGTTTGATTATTTTTCTACAGAAGTATTTTGGCACTGTCAGACAAGCTGGTGGTTCCGATAATCACCCTTCAACCCCGACGTTTTTGAATATCCACAAAATCCTATCCACGTATAGCGTTTTGAAACCTCCAAAGACGGGCAATTGTTCAGTGATTCCTGGACAATCTACCGAGCCTTTGCTGACTCTGGCTGATCTCAAAACGATATATGGAAATCCAAACACTTCTATAGATGCGTCCAAATTGGTAAAAGAGAAATTGGAGAAAATTATTCAGCGTGACGATTGGGAGCTTGAGGAGATTATGCCGATGTCAGAGCATACTTATAACATGCCTTCAGTCATTGATTGCGTTACGTATTGCTATACGGCAGACTTAACGAAACGAATTTTTAACACCGTGCGATGTTTGCAATGCAAGAATGCTTTCATGGGCTCTCGTACAGATGGAGTTGTTCTTCCGGAAGCTATTCTTGGTATCTGGCAACAACGTGGTACTTGGGTTCATCCGAATACGCGCTTGTACAAATTTGTTTCATTTTTGGAACAATCATTCCAAAAACATTGTCAATCCGCAAATGAATTTGACGATGTTTTACAAGACGTCTATTCATTTAATGGACTATCATTTCCATGCAGCCTGCATGCTCGGGATATTCTTTTCCAAATTATACAAATATTTTTAACGACAAGAATGCAGCATTACTGTACGCGCATGAACGCTGAGCAGGTAAAAAATAATCTGCATAAAAAAAACTGCAAAATTTTGCACTACGTGACAAAACTCAATCCATTGTTTTAAAAATGCTTTGAAAATTCAATGCATTGCAAAAGTGTAATAAAAATATGTATGAATATTTGCTGTATAATTTCCAAGTATGTATTTATACTCAGTACTTATATATGTATATTTAAAAATACAACTTTTAAATATTTATTTTCAACAAATATAAATATGTATGGAAAAAAATTGTGTTCGTTTCTCATTTTTATTTACATGTGCATGCAGTAATATAATTTAAATACATGTCAAGATCCACTCATGATAAATTCCCACTCCATAATTATTGAACATGTAATATAATTAACGATAATAATTAGTGAAATCAAAATTATAATTTTTGCACCGTTCGCACTCAATATATTTGCTCGCCGCGCAGCAATATATATAGTATTCGTCCAGAGTACTAGTGGCGCTACATGTGGCGCAATTCAGCAATACAAAATACGGGCAATCCGTGAGCCATGTCTAGGCGGCTGTGTAAGGGGGCTGCTCTTGTACACGATGGCGATGAGATATTTATATATACATATACATATATATATATATATATATCTATATATATTGTAACGGGTAACCCCTTATTACATTAAATTTATTTGGGTTCGGGACTCGACTAGGGAGTAAATTAATTGAGACCTTTTTATTTGGCAAAAGAATCGAATTTTATTTGCTATTTCTTTACTCGATCAGGCACATCGGATGTGAATCACCCTGTATATTTCATTGCCCCGCCGTTGCGTATCTCTGTACTGTCGCTTTGACGTTTGTCACCGAGACGTTGTTTTGGTGCCGCTCGCTTCGAATTTATTTTATGTACAGTTAGTTGGTGTTTGGTGTAAGTCCGAGAATTATAGTTTCATTGCATCCATGTTTTCATTCCGAATCGCGCTATTGTGACTCCCACGAAACAATACGGAAAAAGGGGCTGTACGCTGCCGTGCTCGTGCATGATCGCCAAGCTTCGGGCTGGCGCAGTCGACGTGCGCGAGCATACACGCATTAAAGGGACAGTTTTGTTGTTGGCTCCGAGGCGCGCGGCGAGACACACGGTCTCTCGCGTCGCGCCCATCGCATATATACGGCACATAACACGCGCGTTGGGAGATACACTCTCTCGCGTCGGGACAGCATTCCCGCAAAAAACCATTAGACACCCGTTCCAACTCGACGGGGTTGACGGGAACTTGTCGTACACACTTCCAACCCAACGGGGTTGACGATAAGGGACCGTGTCCCCTCTCACACCAACACCACATACGTGCATGCACACGCACACCCACGAAAAATTCTACCATACGGGAGTTCAATCGACTTTGATTGAAGGCCTAGTTCAATCGAATTTGATTTGAGGCTCGATCACGTTTTAGATTTCTTTACACGACCTCATCATTTCCTAGTACACTAAAATATACGAAATTACGGGGGAACTACGCATTGAAGGACCTTCCGACTATACATAATGGTGTCAGAAGTGGGATCCGAACCCACGCCCACAGAGAGGATCAAAACAAACATTAAGAAACCTACGAACAAGTGTGCGATATCGCTTCAAGGACCACTCGCCTCAGCCCCGGAGATCCGCCATACGCTCGCCACCAGCAGAAACAATCATCAGTATCAGTCGATAAGTATTTTATCATTCATAATTCCATAAACGATTTACTTTATTCAATTCAATATAACAGAATTCGATATTTCACATACATAATATATATTCAAAATATACGAAACGTTCGAAACATTGAAACGTTCGTTTCGAGATGTTTTTCATAACATATTTCTCGCGCAATACTTTCGTTCTCGCGCACGCGGATAAATTCGTCGAAATAATAGAGCGACACAAAGCGTGTCGTTTAGGCATTGTTTACACAGCGCGAGGCACGGTGGTCCCGAAGAGCCCCCCCCTTTTTTTTCGCCTCGATACGTAGAGCAGTGAGACCGTGCACGTTGACAGGGACGTCATGCGCTCGACAAAGGAGAATAATCGCGATTAGTTGGAAAAACCGAGTCCTTAGTCTCGTCTCGACAACGGATGCTTACGCCCGTAATATCAGCTCGTAATACCAGAAGTGTGAGTTATTGTTTCTTGAATCATATTCGACGCGATTAAAGTCAAGATGGGTGAACGTATAAAATACATTAATCAAAAACGTGCAACGTTGAAGACACAAATGACGAAAATCGAAAAAATCACGGAAGAAGCGGATCTAGAACCCGCGAACGTGAAATTGCGCTTCGACCGTTTGCGCGAACAATTTCGGGCGTACGAGGAATTGCACGACGAACTTGCGCTGTTGATCGATCCCGAAAGTGAACAACTCAACGAATTCGATGAACTACAAAACAGATTTTACGCGATCGCGACAAAAATCGAAGTGAGTATATCGTCGGTGACGTCACTACCAGTCAGTGCACAAAATACAACATCACTTCCGATTGACGGTACGCGTCGTCTCAAATTACCGGTGGCCGATCTTCCGAAGTTCAACGGCGAACTCGAAAAATGGTTATCGTTCAAGAACACATTCCTTACGATGATCGACTCGCGCGACGACATCACAGGTCTTCAAAAATTCATTTACTTGAAAAACTGTCTCGAGGGTGACGCGCTGAACAAAATCCTCATATACAACGTCAGCGAGGAGAATTACGAGTTTGCGTGGAAGCTGTTGCTCGACTCGTATGATAAAACTCCAATTTTGATTACGAAACACTTAGACGCGATTCTCGAACTTCCGGTTCAGACCAAGGCGACCCACAAGGGATTAATGCGACTCGTGGACGATATGCGCCAGCATACGAATATGCTCGCGACCATGAATGTACGGCCCGACGAGCATCTCCTCGTACGAATATTAGAACGCGCGTTACCATACAATATTCGTGCAAAATGGGAGGAAACTCTCAGTCTCGATATTTCACCGACGATTGACCAACTGTACAAGTTCATGTCGGAAACCACGTTTCGTCTTTTCACAATCGAACAAGATTCGTCGCGCACAAAGCAGGATACATCGAGAAAACGGTCGTTCGTCGGGAAAGATCAAGGCGGCGCAAAAACGCGAAGAGGAGAATTCGGCGCGCGCACGCTCATGACCGACACGTCCTCCAACTGCCTTGTGTGCAAAACGGCAAACCATTCCGTGTACCGGTGTCGCGAATTTCAAAATATGTCTATACCACAACGATGGAATTTTGTGAAAAGGTCAAATTTGTGCAAAAATTGTTTACGATCACATCGCGGCCACTGCAAGTCATCGCATTGCAAAAATTGTTCGCGATACCACAACACACTTCTGCATAACGAGAAATCGACCGCGAATTCCAGGGAAACCTCGGCAAAGACGGACACCGCGAACGATTCGAGCTCAAGGACAAATTCGGCATGACTAGACGTAGTCGCGCACAGCTTCACGTCACGAATCTCTCAATCGCAATTAATGCTGAGTGCGCAAATCCGCATTAAAGATTCAAACGGGCAGTTCATAACGGGCCGCGCTTTATTAGACACGTGCGCAACGGCGCATTTTATAACGGAAGATTTCGCCAAGAAATTGAAATTATCGATACGCGCGTGTTCGCTTGCGGTGGGAATGATCGATAGTACAAATACGATTTCAAGAGGCGCAGTCGAGTGTACGTTCTACTCGATTCATAACAATTTTCACAAAACTCTCACGTTCTTGGTTATTCCAAAAATCGCCGACAAAGTGCCGAATGAGATCTTCCCTCGCGAACGGGTATACATTCCGAAAAACATAAAACTCGCTGACCCGCAGTTTCATGTGCCGGAACGAATCGACCTTCTTCTCGGATCTGGAGTCACGCTGTCGTTATTATCGATCGGACAGTGCAATCTCTCTCGCGACAATTGTGAACTTTTTTTTACAAAAAACTCAGCTCGGCTGGGCGGTCGCCGGCGGACGAACAGACGCGCCGAATATCAAGCGCATATCGTGTCGATTAACCGAGCTGAAAGACCAAATCGCAAAGTTCTGGTTATTGGACGATGCCAACGCGAATCAAAGGAAACTATCAGAGAACACGGACTGTGAAATAAATTTCATACAAAACGTCACGCGCGAAGCATCGGGGCGATATACGGTTCGTTTGCCATTTCGAAGCGCGGACCGCGACCTGGGCGATTCTCGAGTAACGGCTTCACGACGGTTCGCGGGGTTGCAAAGGCGCTTGAACGCCGACCCGACTCTCAAACGAGAGTATCACCGCGTCATGACCGAGTACATCGATCTAGGTCACATGACGCTGATCGACGACGAAACACAGGCCGGCTATTACCTTCCGCACCACGCAGTGGTAAAATCGATAAGCGCAACCACGAAGACTCAAGTAGTCTTCGATGCTTCAGCAAAAACGAATAAGGGACTTTCGTTAAATGACGTTTTGATGGTCGGTCCGACAATTCAACTCAAATTATTCGAACATCTCGTACGATTTCGCGGCTACAAATACGTGATTACCGCCGATATCGCGAAAATGTACCGTCAGATTTGGATTCACCCCGACGATCGCCGTTATCAACGCGTATTCTGGTATCACGATGATAAACTCCGAGCATTCGAACTAAAAACGGTAACCTTCGGCGTGTCATCAGCACCATTTCTCGCGATACGAACAATACAAAAACTCGCGAATGACGAGAGTGCAGAGTTTCCAGTCGGAGCTAGAGCCTTGACGCGCGACTTGTACGTAGACGATTTGCTTTCGGGGGGAAATACTCTAGAAGAAATCGTACAAATTCGCGACGAGGTCATTGCCATTTTGAAACGCGGCGGTTTCGACATACGTCAATGGGCGTCGAATCATTCACGCGCATTGAACAATCTGACCGAGAAGGTCACGAACCTCGAATTTCTTACAGATGAAAATCCGATACATAAAACGTTAGGCACCTCGTGGAATGCACGCCGCGACGAATTGCTCTATACCGTCAAACGTATACCGCCTGCCGAAAAGGTCACCAAGCGTTATATCTTGTCAGAAATTGCAAAAATATTTGACCCTCTCGGTTTACTCGGTCCAGTCATTCTCGTTTCCAAGGTTCTCATGCAAGATTGTTGGAAAGCTAAAATTTCTTGGGACGAATCAGTACCGAGCGCGTTACATTCTGCATGGAAATCATTCGCGGAGCAGCTCTCTTTGATAGACAATCTCAAAATCAATCGATACGTCTCGATAAAAAATTCTGTCGACGTTCAGATTCACGGATTTTGCGACGCGAGTAAAACAGGTTATGGGGCCTGTATATATATACGATCTCGTAATGAGAAAGACGACATTCACGTTCAATTACTTTGCTCGAAAGGGCGAGTAGCTCCGCTCAAAGAACAGACAATTCTGCGTCTCGAACTTTGCGGCGCATTGATACTCACGCGTTTACATCGCGAAATCTGTGAGATACTCCCTTTTCGCGCTTCTAAAACGATATTTTGGTCCGACTCGACGATAGTTCTCCAATGGTTGAAAAAACATCCAAGCGTATTCAAGGTATTCGAAGCTCATCGGGTCGCGGAGATACAAGAAAACAGCAAGGGTATTGAATGGCGACACGTTCGATCTGAGCAAAACCCCGCGGATGCGTTGTCGAGAGGTCAACTTCCTCAAATTTTTCTGAATAACAATTCCTGGTTTCAAGGTCCTTCGTGGTTGACCGAACACGAAGCGACGTGGCCTCAGTCCGGCGAAAAACCACCGGATGATCTTCCTGGCATTAAACAATTATTTTGCATGACCGCGCAAATACAGTCAGACGAAATACTCGAGAGATTCTCGTCATATACACGCTTAATTCGCGTTGTCGCGTATTGTTTACGGTTTTTGCGCGCCCACAAATACTCGGGCGATTTAACGGTAACCGAAATCACCGAAGCTGAGCAACGCGTTACACGTCTCATACAAAAATCGCGTTTTCAAGACGAAATCAATCGACTTTCGACCAATGGGAGTGTAAAATGCAAAAAACTCGGATCTCTTAATCCGATAATTGACGAAAGGGGTTTACTACGCGTCGGCGGTCGTATCAATCACGCGAATATACAAGGAAATCAGAAAAATCCGATTCTTCTTCCCTCTCGTCATCACGTAACAGATCTGTTGATTCGATACACCCACGAAAAATTCTACCATACGGGAGTTCAATCGACTTTATATAACATTCGTCAAAAATTCTGGATACTTGACGGTCGAAATCAAGTTCCAAAAATCGTGCGCCGCTGCACGCGATGTATACGTTTTCGACCGGTAGCGATCGCGTATAAGATGGCAGATTTGCCGAAGTCGAGAGTCGCCAACGCACCAGCGTTTTATCACACTGGCGTAGATTATTTCGGGCCGATGCTCGTCAAGGAGAAAAAGCATCGAAACCGCGGTAGCATCAAAGTCTACGGTTGCGTGTTTATTTGCATGTCGACAAAGGCCATTCACATCGAAATCGCAAGCGACTTATCAACAGACGCATTTTTGGCGACGTTGCGACGCTTCGTGAGTCGCCGTGGAGTCCCGGGCCATATCTACTCTGACAACGGCACAAACTTCGTCGGAGCGAGTAGTCAACTGCGCGAAGTGCACGCCTTAAGGGAATCCGACGAATTCCGAACGCGATTATACGAATTTACCTCGGAGAAACGAATGGAGTGGCATTTCAATCCACCCCTTTCGCCGCACTTCGGAGGCCTCTGGGAGGCAGCGGTGAAGTCATGCAAACATCATCTCAAACGAGTCATGCGCGATCATTTATTCACATATGAAGAACTAAACACGCTAGCAATAGAAATCGAAGCGATTTTGAACTCGCGACCTTTGTGCCCTATTTCGACCGATCCGAACGATCCGGTCGCATTAACGCTAGCGCATTTCATCGCCGGAAAACCCCTCACGATGATGCCGGAAAATGACTTTGCGCATGTTTCAGACAACCACTTGTCATCATGGCAACTCATCACCAAAATGCGCCAAGAATTCTGGCGCAGATGGCAACTTGAATATTTAAGCGAATTGCAGAAACGTCAAAAGTGGATGAATCCAGGCGCCAATATTGCGCTAGACACAATCGTCTTACTAATAGACAAGAACCAACCCTGTATGCAGTGGCGACTGGGGCGAGTGGTAGAGATTCATCCGGGGGACGACGGCGTGGTCCGAGTGGTCACAATCAAAACAACGCAAGGAACATACAAGAGAAACACGACGTCGTTATGCGCATTGCCGACAACCAATTAAAACATCTATGATTTCTTCTCTATTTCTCGAACTCATGTTCAGCTTCAAGCATTTATAAAAAAAAAATATTTTTTTTGTCGTTCCTTTTCGAAACTAAGTTACGATATTTCTGAGTAATTTCATTATTAAGTTTATATTATGTATTCTGATATTTGTGCCAATCGAATGGCCCATTAAGTCGATTGTAAGCTCATCTTTGTAAAACCTTCTAGTTCGATATATATAGCAAACCTATGTATCATTTTCTCGAATTGTCTTGTCCGTTAACACTTCCAACGGGGGGAGGATGTTTGGTGTAAGTCCGAGAATTATAGTTTCATTGCATCCATGTTTTCATTCCGAATCGCGCTATTGTGACTCCCACGAAACAATACGGAAAAAGGGGCTGTACGCTGCCGTGCTCGTGCATGATCGCCAAGCTTCGGGCTGGCGCAGTCGACGTGCGCGAGCATACACGCATTAAAGGGACAGTTTTGTTGTTGGCTCCGAGGCGCGCGGCGAGACACACGGTCTCTCGCGTCGCGCCCATCGCATATATACGGCACATAACACGCGCGTTGGGAGATACACTCTCTCGCGTCGGGACAGCATTCCCGCAAAAAACCATTAGACACCCGTTCCAACTCGACGGGGTTGACGGGAACTTGTCGTACACACTTCCAACCCAACGGGGTTGACGATAAGGGACCGTGTCCCCTCTCACACCAACACCACATACGTGCATGCACACGCACACCCACACACTTCCAACCCAACGGGGTTGACGATAAGGGACCGTGTCCCCTCTCACACCAACACCACATACGCGCATATACACGCACATTCGCAATAGCGCGAGTGCACGTAATTTAACCCGAATTCAGAAACCTAAAATAACGCACACAATCATTATACCAGAGAATTCACCGTGGGTTTTTATGCCGAAACGGCTTTTCCCACATGAGCAAATAAACAAATCATTGGTTTGAGGCTCGATCACGTTTTAGATTTCTTTACACGACCTCATCATTTCCTATTACACTAAAATATACGAAATTACGGGGGAACTACGCATTGAAGGACCTTCCGACTATACAGTTGGTGTGTGTGTATCGCGGGATCTTTCGCTCCAATTTCTTTTATTGGTGTACCGCCTTGATTCGTTGTGTATGTGAGATTTTTGAATCTTCGCGTCCGGCCTCGCTCGGCCGCTAACCCTTTTGTTTTCTTTCCTTCTCTCTTTCTCTCGTGGGGATGCTCCTTATTTTTCTTGCCTTTATCGTTGGGCTTTAAAGACCGATAATTTCTTTCGAGGCGCTTGGTCAGCTGAGATTTCTCGGCTTTAATTTTCGACTTTATAAATTTTTCTTATTGTTTTTTTTCCACCGATCCTCGCTCCTTATTCTTTATTGCCTTTTCTTTTCAGTCCCGATCCCATCCTTTCACGAATATTTTCCTTACTTTCTTCAGCTTGGATATATATTCGCTACTCCGGACACTCGGGTACTTATTCAGCGGGCCAAATACTTGATTTCTTTTTATGTGTCCACCCTCAGCTTATCCTTCTGCCAAACAGTATCCTTGCTTCTTTCAGCTTGGACTTATGTTTGTCTCAGGACTCGCGTCTGGGTCGGACTTCATACAAGAAGTGCCTTCCTATCCTCAGGGAGGCCCTTTTATACCCCTGGTTTCCCGCCTATTCTTTCCCCTTCCCAAGCGCCTTTTTACAATTAATATTGCTTTAATGTTATCTTCTTTCTTTTCTTTTTCTATTGAGATTATCCCGTACTTCGGGGTTCCCCCGAAGGATGGCACCACTTGTGCCGTTTCGAGCTAATTTCTCCACGAAAGATAGAGACGGCCGTGGCCGCGCTTGACACCTTATTGCCCTTCGTTCGGTTTTGTTTCGTACGCGCGCGTGAGACGGATCTCTCCGTCTCAATATATATATATACAGGGTGTCCCATTTTATACTTACACCTGAATTTTCTCGAAAAATATTGCTCGGACGAACTATTGTGTGGAACAAAACTTCTAGGGATTGAAGTTTGAAGGGATTGACGTTTGAAAAAAAATTATTTGAGGAGCCAAAATTAAAAATGGCGGCGTTACAAAGGCTGACATGTTTTTTTTCAAACGGAAACATAACTTTTTTTTATTGCCAAAAAATTTGTCAGCTGAAAACTAAAAACTTTTGTTGAAAATTTTTTTTGATAAAGTTCATAGTTTTCAAGTGGGAACATCATTTTCATTATTTCCACGCAATCCCGAGAGATGTTCTTCTGCGCACAGTGGACGGTTTCGCGAGAAGAGTTCAGGCATGTTTAAACATGAATGGAGGGATATTTGAACATTTATAGAAAGGGATCAGAGTACACTTACAAGGAGGGTTTGGAGTAAAAAAATACTGCGGTAGTTACGAACCGCAGAGACCTAATCCTTGTGAGTGTCCATACGCACGCATATGCACACACACACCCACACACATACACGCACGCGCGCCCACACACACACACACACACACACACACACACACACACACACACACACACACACAAAACGACCCTTCTCAGGGCCAGGAATGCTAGACAGACAACCTCCACGTGGTGTATTCTGGGTAACGCGAATGGTCTGCAACAGACTCAGCCATGCAACCTCCTACGCTTTGGCTAACGCAAATGCCGGTGGTAGGGACAATTAGACTAAATGTCTCACGGCAAGCCGCTCAATGTTGTATTTTCGAATGTATGACCACTTGAACAAAAAAAGAATCAAATTTTTTTGTTGAAAATTTTGGTTTTTTTTGTTTTCAAATTTGGACGATATTTCATGAGAAAATTTGGGAGGAAAATCGATGAAAAATAGTTTTTTTCTATTTTAATAGCGTTTGTGCCATTTCCTTGACTTGACGAACTTTGATCACGATGAGTAGAAAAACACACACACACACACACACACACACACACACACACACACACACACACACACACACACACACACACACACACAAATCCTGGATACATCTGAAATAATTAAAAATGATGTTCTCACTTGAAAACTATGAACTTTATCAAAAATTTTTTTCAACAAAAGTTTTTAGTTTTCAGCTGACAAATTTTTTGGCAATAAAAAAAAGTTATGTTTCTGTTTGAAAAAAAATGTCAGCCTTTGTAACGCCGCCATTTTGAATTTTGGCTCCTCAAATAAATTTTTTTCAAACGTCCCCCTTCAATCCCTAGAAGTTTTGTTCCACACAATATTTCGTCCGAGCAATATTTTTCGAGAAAATTCAGGTGTAAGATTAAAATGGGACACCCTGTATATATATATATATATATATATATATATATATATATATATATATATATATATATATATATATACAACAGCAATATAAAAACCTATTGGTTTTTAACGTAGGTTGGATCCTTTTATCTATTTGCGTTACAAAAATAATTTATCGATCTAAAAGCAGTGTATAAAACTGTGCTTGACTCTTCTCTGTGTACCTTTCATTTTACAGGGCCGAGCAATATGTATTAAGGGACAACACCACTGTGACCCCCTGTTTTTTTGCCATTTTTCAAGAATTTTTTTTGTGGGAAAAAAAGAGATGTTCGAAAATTTTTTTTTTGTTTTGTTCGTTGTTTATTGAAGATACATAAAAAAAAAATTCAAATTTTTTCATGCCCCATGGTGTCGCTGGGGAAGCTCCCGCGTCAGGTACTGTTGCCTCTGCAGTGGTTCGCGGCACGCAGCAGAACTCTCTTCAAAGTCGATCTGAAAAAAAAATACCGAGTGTTTTCGTTAATAATATGATATTTTGAAGAGAAGTACATAGTGATTTGAAAAAATATTGATTTTTAAAAAATAGGCACGCTTTTGAAATTAAAGGACGATTTTGGAGCAAAATTTTTCGTCGAAACTAGGCTATAACTTTTTTTATTATTGAGATATCGAAAAAATCCTACGTACTTCTTTAGATAATCTAGTTTTATTGATGCAGTCCAAATTTGAAGTCGATCGGATAAAAATTGCTCGAGTTCTGCTGCGTGCCGCACTCAAAAAAGTGGTTTTGAGAAAAACGCGTTCAAAGTTTTAGGTTTGTTAATTTATGCGATAAATTGGAAAAAAAATGTTTACCTTTAATCAGCGATGCCGGCACCATATAGCTGGCCTTCAAGAAGCAAATCATTGTCCCTAGCATCTTTTCTCGAACTTGTAGAGGCTCTTCTTGCCTCTTTTGCAGCGTCTGTGCGTTCAACGCAAAAATTGAAACAATTTGGGCCGATACTTATCCCCAACGTCTCCAAAACTTTCATGAGGCTTCTCAGGCCATCATTGAATAATAATACCGCGATATCAGCTGCAATATCGACGATTGACGATTGACGACTTGAAAATTTTTCAATTATCGCCACCTATGGCTTTTTTTCGAAACTATATTTATAACAATAGCCGGTTTTTGTGAAGGGAGACAAAAGAATACCTGGGAAAGACCCGCAGGACCTGGGAAAGGCCCGGTATACCTGCGGACCCTGAGGCGCGCAGCTGAGCGGGACCCCGAGCGTCACGGAGCGTTGCACCGCGCCTCAAAATATTCAATATCTCCGAAAATAATTATTTTTTCGACCTGGGTCCAACGGCATCTTAATCTTAAATGTATTTTAGATTTTTCTAGATTGTTTTCAAAAAATCGATTTTTTGAAGCCGTCACAGTGGTGTTGTCCCTTAAATACTTAATTCATGTGGTTTTTGAATATGAAAAATTGCATGCTTCGACTGCAATGAGACGAATGACATTCAAAATGATTCATTTTCATTGAAATATCATACTATACACTTTAGTACGTGGTATATACATTCGCAATGAAATACTACAAGTATTTAATAATACAGCCTGAACTGCAATGAAACGTTTCGCATTAAAAATGATTCATTTTCATTGAAATATCATACTGTATAATTTATTATGTAGTACATAAATTCGCAATGAAATACTACTAGTAATTAATAATACAGACTCAATTGCAATGAAACGTATCGCATTCAAAATTATTCATTTTCATTAAAATATCATACTTTTTACTTTGGGGCCGTCCATATATTACGTCATCGATTTTTGCTGATTTTCGACCCCACCCCCCCCCTACAATCATCCTATCGTCATTTCCTAATGACCCCCCCCCTCTCGCAAAACTGACGTCATTACCAGTTTGGCAAAATTAAAACATTTGCGGATTTGAGAAAAATTGGGTAACATTAAAACATTTTGTTATAGAATCATCTTTTATTATTTTGTACTTTGGCAATGTTTATTAATATAATAATATTATTCTTCCCTTTTAGTTTTAAGGCTTTCACGGCTCTTTATGTATTGAGAAGAGTATGTGGCTTCCGGATGGAGGCCGTGTTGAGGATCAGCGTTGTGCCGACGTTTCGCAAACGTTACAGTCTGCATCATCAGGGCTGAGAGCTCCGATACTGAAGCTCTCGTGTCTCAGGTATTCCTTATATATTTGCAGTCATCGTTCCGGATAGCTGCACCAGCCAATCAGATGTTTTAATTGATCAGCTGGTCAATTAAAAAACCGGGAGGACGGTGTGCCACATAGGATTGACGTGATATCCTCCATCTCTGTTTAGATTGTTCGGATGTTTTCGGATTTCCAAGCCTTCTCGGTGTTTCCTGGAAAAATAGCTGTTTGATGGGGCCAGACTTTGGGCTTTGTCGAACTGGATGGCATGACCAGTCTCCATCCAATGTTCGGCCAGCGCTGATTGTGTAATATGGCCATATTTGATACACCGTTGGTGTTCTTTGATCCGTGTACTGATCTTCCTCCCGGTTTCTCCTATGCACACTTTACCGCATGAGCAGGGTATCTTGTATACTCCTGGTGCACTTAATGGTGGTCTTTGGTCTTTTGCACTCGGAATCACTTGTGCTAGTTTCTTCTGAGGTTTGAAGATGACTCGCACGTTATGTTTTCCAAGGACCCTCCCTATGCGATCGGTTATGCCCTGAAGGTATGGAAGGGAAGTTGTTGCGGTTATTTGTCCTTCATTCTCCCCATCAGGTGCTGTAACCGTTTTCGGATCAGCTATTTTTCTTTTTAGATTTTTTAATTGACCAGCTGATCAATTAAAACATCTGATTGGCTGGTGCAGCTATCCGGAACGATGACTGCAAATATATAAGGAATACCTGAGACACGAGAGCTTCAGTATCGGAGCTCTCAGCCCTGATGATGCAGACTGTAACGTTTGCGAAACGTCGGCACAACGCTGATCCTCAACACGGCCTCCATCCGGAAGCCACATACTCTTCTCATTACATAAAGAGCCGTGAAAGCTTTAAAACTAAAATCAGACGCCTACACGGAGAGGCTATTTTGGGTTCTGTTAACACCTTTTCCAAACTCAGGAAAACTCTGCACATCCAACTGTGCTCGTTAACATTCCTAAAAAGGTGCCGCGACCATCAAGTGGTACCAAAATGTTTTCAATTGAAAAACCCCTTTCCATCAAAACAAGCCAAAACTATCCTCCACCAGGCCTCGCTGAGACTGGTAAAAGAGAGAATATCTGTCACCAAAAAGCTTTTGGACCAAAATTCCCAAAAACTCCTTAAACTTCACCTACGTCTATCTGACTCTTTGGAACCACAGCTGTGGGAAGATCTTGACCGTGTCACTCACGAACAAGCCCTCCACTGTGCAGACCTAAGATCCGAGAATCAAATAGAAAAGTTCAGGAAACTATGTCCACAATCAAAGCAGCCCATCCTAACCCACACAGTTAAAAACCTAAGTAACCACACACTCTCCGCAGCTGAAACATCAGTCCTCGCAAAAGGGCACAATTTCGCCATTACACCGACAGAAATTCCAACCAGAGAAATCATCAGCCAGGTGGAAACGGCCATCTATCGTCTCCCACTGGATAGTGGCAACGACATCAGGAAACGGATAAGCAATATTCTACACAAGGCAAAACCTCCGCAGCAGAATATCACGAAGGAAGAACACCTTGCTCTTCACAATTTGAAGAAAAACAAGGACATCTTAATATTACCAGCTGACAAAGGGAATGCAACTGTCATCATGGACAAAACGGACTACTGCAGCAAAATTTTGAACCTGCTCGAGGACACCAACACGTACAAGAAATTATCACGTGACCCCACATCGAGTGTAGAAAAGAAAACAACAACACTTCTAAAGAAGGCTGGTCTATCAGAAAACCTAACCAAAGCCCTAACACCCAAGGAATCCCTACCACCCAGGCTTTACGGTCTGCCAAAAATACACAAAAACAACATCCCACTAAGGCCCATTGTTAGCAACATAGGCAGTCCTACATATCATTTGGCACGTTTTCTCTGCAAACCTTTGCAGGAACTCGTAGGCCTCAACAACTCCCATATCCAAAACTCCCGGGATTTTGTGAACAAGATCCAGACTATCAAGGTACAACCAGAAGACATTTTAGTGAGTTTCGATGTTGTATCCCTGTTTACAAACGTCCCAACCAATGAAACCCTAAGCATAGTTAAAAATTCCAAAAAAGTTGCCCCTAACCTACTGCCCCTCATAGAACATTGCCTAAACTCTACATATTTCCAATTTCAATCCCAGTTTTATGAACAAACTTCAGGCGCAGCCATGGGTTCCCCTATTTCTCCTATCATCGCCAACATCTTTATGGAGAACTTCGAAAACAGAATTCTGCAAGAAGCTTCCCTCAAGCCCTCCACCTGGTTTCGATATGTCGATGACACCTTCGTCATTTGGAGTCACGGCAAAGAAAACCTCAATCATTTCTTAACCTTCCTCAACTCCCAGCACCCCAATATTCAATTCACCATGGAGATAGAACAGGAAAATCAAATCCCTTTTCTGGATGTACTGGTTCAACGGAAAAGCGATGGCACTTTGGGCCATAAAGTTTACCGGAAGCCAACGCATACGGATAGATACCTCCATGCTACGTCCCATCACCACCCTTCCCAAAAACAGTCGGTCATAAGCTCTCTGGTCTACAGAGCTCTAGCGATCTCCGAACCAGACTCCTTGGAGGTTGAACTAGAACACCTACGAAAAGCTTTAGGAGACAATGGCTACAAGCCAGGCAACATCGAAAGAACGATCAAAAATCTAAAAAGAAAAATAGCTGATCCGAAAACGGTTACAGCACCTGATGGGGAGAATGAAGGACAAATAACCGCAACAACTTCCCTTCCATACCTTCAGGGCATAACCGATCGCATAGGGAGGGTCCTTGGAAAACATAACGTGCGAGTCATCTTCAAACCTCAGAAGAAACTAGCACAAGTGATTCCGAGTGCAAAAGACCAAAGACCACCATTAAGGGGTAAGGCCACTGTAAATTTTTTGAAAAATCGATTTTTTTTTATTGGCTTAAAAAATAGTTTAAACCCTCTAGAATAAGAAAAAAAAGGTCCTGTGCGAAAAAAAATTTGTTGTCCTTAGGAAATGAAGGTCGCCGCCAAGCGTGTCAAAACCCAAACAAACTTTAAACGCGTTTTTCTCGAAACATGGTTTTTCAAAATGGCACGCAGCATAACTCGAACAATTTTCATTTTTTTTACTTGAAATTTTAACCAGATGTGAACATTTACATTATCTTGAGAATGTCGATCGGAATTTTCAAGAACTTTATTTATTGATTTTTTATTAACAAAAAACTTGCCGCTTTTTTCGTCAAACATCAATTTTTTTTCAAACGCACGCCAAATCCACAAAAATTGATACTTTTTAAAATCCGATCGACATTCTCTAGCTATAGCCCTCTAGATTAATGGATTTTTTTTTGTTCTAGATTCAAAAGTGCACCAGTGGTGCTGCGTGCCGCGGAGCCCTGGAAGCAAAACATGTCCCGGGAAGATAGCTGTGGAACCGCCATTTTGTTTTTTTTTTACTGTAAAAAAATTTTATAATAAAGTTTAATGTATGCCCGATAACACCATTAAAAGTTTTTTGTTCAAATACCTTCAATTTCGGGAGCAAAAAATTAGTGAAAAAACCTTTTTTTTTTGGGCCGTTACAGTGGCCTTACCCCTTAAGTGCACCATGAGTATACAAGATACCCTGCTCATGCGGTAAAGTGTACATAGGAGAAACCGGGAGGAAGATCAGTACACGGATCAAAGAACACCAACGGTGTATCAAATATGGCCATATTACACAATCAGCGCTGGCCGAACATTGGATGGAGACTGGTCATGCCATCCAGTTCGACAAAGCCCAAAGTCTGGCCCCATCAAACAGCTATTTTTCCAGGAAACACCGAGAAGGCTTGGAAATCCGAAAACATCCGAACAATCTAAACAGAGATGGAGGATATCACGTCAATCCTATGTGGCACACCGTCCTCCCGGTTTTTTAATTGACCGGCTGATCAATTAAAACATCTGATTGGCTGGTGCAGCTATCCGGAACGATGACTGCAAATATATAAGGAATACCTGAGACACGAGAGCTTCAGTATCGGAGCTCTCAGCCCTGATGATGCAGACTGTAACGTTTGCGAAACGTCGGCACAACGCTGATCCTCAACACGGCCTCCATCCGGAAGCCACATACTCTTCTCATTATTCTTCCCTATTCTTTAGTTTTCTTTGGATAGCTCCTACATTTTGTTATAGAATCATCTTTTATTATTTTGTACTTTGGCAATTTTCATTAATATAATAATATTATTCTTCCCTTAGTTTTAAGGCTTTCACGGCTCTTTATGTAATGAGAAGAGTATGTGGCTTCCGGATGGAGGCCGTGTTGAGGATCAGCGTTGTGCTGACGTTTCGCAAACGTTACAGTCTGCATCATCAGGGCTGAGAGCTCCGATACTGAAGCTCTCGTGTCTCAGGTATTCCTTATATAGTTGCAGTCATCGTTCCGGATAGCTGCATCTTCTCATTATTCTTCCCTATTCTTTAGTTTTCTTTGGATAGCTCCCACGGAGTTTTCACCCATTCTTGCAAATCCTGGACCACGGGTAATATCTCCGTATCCTCCCCATATTCATTTTGGCTCGATCGAACTATTTTCATAGGTACGCTGTTATTTGAAGTTCTCGAATATAATGTAGACAAACCTTATGTAATAAATAAATAAATAATGAGTTCAATAATTAATACCATTAGGTACTTGCAAAATATTTTTCATCACTCATGCGGGGAAACCACTCTAGTTGTACAATATACTATTGTACATTTTGAATTAACTGGTATCACAAGAATGACGTCAATTTCGAAACGCCCCCCCCCCCTCCCTCATCCATCATTTACCGTCATCCGCAGACGAACCTCCCCTCCCAAATGTAGAATGACGTAATATATAGACGGCCCCTTTATTACGTAGTACATACATTCGCAATGGAATACTACTAGTAATTAATCATACAGGCTGAACTGCAATGAAACGTATCGCATTCAAAATGATTCATTTCCATTGAAATATCATACTGTATTCTTTATTACGTAGTACATAAATTCGCAATGAAATACTTCTAGTAATTAATAATACAGCCTGAACTGCATTGAGACGTATCGCATTCAAAATTATTCATTTTCATTGACATATCATACCGTATTCTTTATTACGTAGTACATAAATTCGCAATGAAATACTACTAGTAATTAATAATACAGCCTGAACTTCAATGAGACGTATCGCATGCAGAATGATTCATTTTCGTTGGCACTTACTGTATTCTTCATTACGTAGTATATACATTTTCAATGAGATACTACGAATAATGAATATAATACAGGCTGAACTGCAATGAAACGTATCGCATTCAAAATGATTCATTTTCATTGGCACATTCATACTATATATACTATTCATAGATATATGATTCAATTTTATAATAATCCTATGAAGAATGCCAAATTCAACTGCATGAAAGTATTCTTTATACAGTATTCATATAGAACATGATCAAATTTGGTTCACACAAATAAGATCCTGATTGCGCCATATACGAATCAGAAACACGAAAGAAAACTATACATGTTGTTTTATACGACGTAATACATTCGTGCATATACTGAGACGTATAGGTACGTCTCAGGTGCGAGCGCTCCCGAAACGCGAAGGCCAACAACGTTATTGCGGGCGGTCATTGCCATCGTGCGATCCTCGATCTCTCGGTGGGAATATTGGAAATCGAAAAGAGTCAAGTGGGGGGAAAAAGATTCGAGAAAATTCGACGAACGACCACGACACTTGGGAAGGGGAACAAAAGCGCGGCAAAAGATGGGTATAAAAGAAGCAGTCTGGGGCCACGAAGGGTCTTCTGTTTTCGACCTCCAACCCTGACGCAAGTAGCGAAAGAAGGTATCGGTACGAGCTGCAAAGCGAGGAAGATATCGGAGTAAGGAAAGCGTCAGGGGAAAGAGGAAGGAAAAGGAGCGAAATAAAAGAGACATTATTGGTTGACATTTCACTGCTCATTGCGGCATTTATACTGAAAAGGCAGCGTTCAATAGCGAATATAGCGAAAGGGAGTCCTAACGGATACCCGATTAAGGAACGTGCCAATTAACGCAAGTAGCGAAAGGGAGATGTAAATGCGCTGGAGTAATGAAAATGCTGCGATTAAGAGAGAAATGGAAACGAAAGTCTCAGAAAACAATAAAAAGATAAGAGATAAAGAGGAATAGAGAAATTTAAAGCCACCAAGATTCAAAATAAATCCAGCTAATGATAGTCAGAAAACGTCAGAGCTAAGAAATACATAGAGGAAGAGAAAAGCCGTCTCGCACCGAGAGATAGAGAGAGAGAAACGAACAACACATGGGCAGTGGCCGCGAAAGGTCGAGCTGTCGAAAATGACGGATCCGCGAGCGAAACACATATACAAGCCCACACCAACACAAATGCACATTTAAACACAGCGGCTCACTACACGAACCTACACACACACATATACAATATCTGCGAGCGAACACCAACACACACACACACACACACACACACCCACATACAATATCTGCGAGCGACACAAACACACATACACAATATCTACTACGAGCGAAGCGAAGATACACAAACACACACACACGCAGTCAAATATATGATGCAGCGTGAGTTGAGCGAGACTCTACACATACACACATACAAATAAGCAGAGTATCGGGCAAGCGAAGCAACCAGCGACGAAATTTAAAAGTACGAGTTGATTCACAACGAATTGTACAAACGTTAAGAAGAAATTCATCAATAAATCTACGATTATTTTATGCGAAGAAGGTCTTTACTAATTTACTCCTTAATCGAGTCCCGAATCCCCAACAAATTTAATGTAATCAGGGGTTACCCGTTACAATACATTTATAACAAACAACGAAAACGAAAGATACAATTATACATAGCATATACGAATAGATTCACACATATAAACAACATATGTCGTATATCGCAATCCTACGCAATAGGGTGGTATCATTCATTTGCTATTAATTCGGAATGGAGCTCGATATTATAAACTCATCATCATCCGATACGATTCCCATCATAATAATCTGCAGATGTTTATGAAAAACAGGAATCAGACACACGAACCAAAACGAAATAATTTTTTTTTCGTTTTCTATCAGACATTTTTAGCAGGGTAGATCGGTGGGGGAGAAGTCTTTGCCCCTCGCTCACTCGATAGATGAACGGAGCGAGGTTTTCCGTCCGATCGATCTCGACATATGTGTGGCCGTACTGCGGATTGGAATATGCATTAAATGAATTTCGAAGAGAAAAACATGTATCGAGAAAATTGTTTTCTCTCGGTTGGCCGTTTATGCCGAGAATGCGGGTTAAAAAAATTAACGACGAACCGCGTTGAGAAACAAAACGCCGAAACAACCGTGGAAGGTTCAAAAAGAAATCTCGAGCCTTTGCCGCGGTCATTACGGCGTTTTTTTCAACAGTAAACATTATGAATAAGCGTGTATCATAAATGTTTTTCTATCCTCAATGAGTGTCGTGGCTGAGTTGGCAGCAGTAGAGGCATAGGTATTTGGGGAGACGACGATGACGTCACAGGTGTGGTGTAGTGGGTATCCCGCGGCAGCGCGTGGTGGGGGTGTCTGGCGGTCGCGGTTGCGTCGCTGTGGCACGTATGGGGAATTAGTGGTGGGGGGAGTCAGCGGTGTCGGAGGGGTGGGGGGATTGGGCCCTTTTTCGGGAGCTCGTGGCTAAGTGGGGGTGGTTTCGAGCTGTTTTTCGAATAGACTGACTGGTGGTGTCTTCTGTATATATCGAGGACCTGTTTCCCCCTAGAGCAAGCGGGTGAGGGCTCCGCCGCGTGGATCGTATGGGGGAGGAAGGTCTTACACCGTGGGGATAGGGAGCTTCGGGTAAAGAAAAAACGTGATGATTTACGTGAATACATGTATCGAAGTTTTTATTCAACATTTTGTCCGTTCATACATATTGTGTGTGTGTGTGTGTGTGTGTGTGTGTGTGTGTGTGTGTGTGTGTGTGTGCGTGTGTGTGTGTGTGCGTGTGTGTGTGTGTGTGTGTGTGTGTGTGTGTGTGTGTGCATGCAGATGTGAAAGTCGGCGTCTATCACACCTACTTGAAAAATGAATGCCATAGAAATGCTGGATGTGAAATAAAGTCCTCACCTATAAAACTTATTTTATGCAGCCGTAGTAACAAAGAGGCGCGCTCTTCCAAAATGTCACTACATCCGGGTTTTGTTTTCATTTCCACAGGTGACACCGAGGTATTTATATATGCAAAGTACTCAATAATGCGAGGATGCCACCGCACGATTTTTTGTGTGAAAACCCCAGATCTTCCATAGTTATACTCCCCTTTAACTGGTTCATTTCGTTTCCATGCCTCCCCACTATTCTTATAGTATTACAATATAAGAACACTATAGTGTGGAACTATAGTGCACTCCTAAGATAGAGGAAAAATATGGAAAAAAGATTCCCGAATGAAAACGACTTCTACCACCGCAGGCTTTACACTACGAATCGAGCAATCACTTTTGCCGACATCGCCTCTTGTAACTTCCATTGTGAACTCGCGTGAAAATGGCTGAGAAAATTCCACAACTTGAACAAAATCTGCGCGACCAAGCCGCACTTATAAATTCCGTGAAAGAGTATATAGTATGGGAGCAACAATGTGATCAGGGTGTGGAGTCAGTGGAAACGAAAAGCCGAATTAAACGACCGCGATTATCACTCGGAAATCCGCAAACGGTGGTAGCAGGAATCGCTCATTTAGAAGGTTTAAAAAATGTTCTACGCAGACGATTTTTAGATGCGGGTGCGCGAAACAGTGATCGTGGTTTGATCTGGCGAGAGATTGATACGGCGTTCGAAAATCGTGTCCTGACCGGCTGCGTCATCAATAACAACAATATTGAACCTCGTCAGTTTCTCGAAGAGGCGTGTGATATGATGCTTTCACACGTGCAAGACATTACCAACAAACACTTCAGTGTAAAAGTGAATACAGTTTTCAATGGTGAATTTGAGTCAGGTGACAAACGTGCAACTAACAGTATCAACACGAAGAACTTTGAACTTTTTACCACATCCAATTTACGTGAGTGGTATACACAACGAGTCGTTGAGCCTACTCTAGCATCCCTCGAAGATTTTCGAAAACGTGATAGCGGATGGACATTATCGCGGATACTGAACTTAACTTTAAATATCAACAAATACAATCCAATGCGTGTCGGATGCCAAACTGTTTTGTCGCGGGAAATAATTCTGAAGAAAGCGGTGGTGAATATAAAGTCTAAGGATAACGCATGTTTCGCGTGGGCAGTGGTGGCTGCTCTTTATCCAGTGGAAACAAACGTGCATCGAGTAACTTCATATCCACACTATTCAACTGTACTGCCTCTTCAGGGAATTGCTTTTCCAATGACTCTCAATCAAATAAAAAAATTTGAATCGCAAAACAATGTTTCCATTAATGTATTTACAACGGAAAAGAAAGGCATCGTTCCAATTCGAATATGCGCCCAAAAACTGGTTAAACACGTCAATTTATTGTACGTGGAGGATTCGTCGGACCACAGCGTGGGACACTTTGTATGGATAAAAAATTTATCCCGGCTCGTGAGCACGCAGCTGAACAAAACAAAAAGGAAAAAACACATCTGCGATCGGTGAGTAACAAGAAGCATACTCGAGAATACACATATGAGCAAGTATGTACTTCAATAATATAATTCTTTCCATCGTTTTGTTATAGGTGTTTGCACTACTTTTACACGGAGGCTAAATTAAGATCGCACGAGATGGATTGTGGAAAATCAAACGACTGTGCCATTCGATTACCTGGTAAAACGGAGAAATGGCTAGCGTTCGAAAACTTTCAACGAAAAGAGCGACTTCCATTTGTGATTTATGCGGATCTCGAGTGCGTTTTGGCAAATGTTGACAACAAAAATGTACAGCAACAGCACGAAGTGTTTAGCGTAGCGTACTACGTACAGTGCTCGTATGACGATTCGTTATCGGGATACTACTCGCGGCGCGATGCCAATTGCATCCCATGGTTTGTTGAGAACCTTAAAAATTTAGCTTTGCGCATCAACGATATTCGATCGGATAGTGTCCCCGTGGTACTTCTAACTCCGGATGAGCGGGCAAAATTTCGAAGCGCTGCTCAATGCCATATATGTGAAAAACCATTTGCCGAAGACGACATACGCGTTCGTGATCATTGCCTTCTGACCGGACGTTACAGAGGTCCCGCCCATTCTAACTGCAATTTGAATTACCAACGGTATTTTTTCATTCCCGTATTTTTTCATAATTTGTCCGGCTATGGTGCACAGCTCATCATCGAGGAACTAGCCACAGCATTCGCGGGGGAAACCACCGTGCTGCCCATAACTAAAGAGGAATACATTTCTTTTACAAAAGCATTTCGTACGGCAGGCAAATGACAACCGATTCAATTACGCTTCGTCGATTCATACAAATTTCTCAATGCAAGTCTGGATGACCTGGCCTCATTTTTGACAATGGACAGACTAAAAATTTTACGTTCGCAATTTCGTGACATAACAAACGATAGTTTCGTCCTATTAACTCGAAAGGGCGTCTTCCCCAATGAATATATCGATAGTGTAAACCGACTGGAAGACTATCACCTACCGCCACGAGACGCATTCTACAGTACTTTGACTGGTGACATTGTAAGTGAGAACGAATACGCTCACGCCAAGAATGTATGGGAACGGTTTTCTATTCAAACGTTAGGTGAATATAGTGACTTGTATTTGAAGACCGAAGTTTTGTTGCTGGCCGACGTTTTTGAGAACTTTCGCAATAGCTGTATGGAGCGTTACAGGCTCGACCCCGCTTATTACTACACTCTCCCCGGCTACACATGGGATGCAATGTTGAAACATACATGCGTCAACTTCGAATTGTTCACCGACATTGACATGGTATTATTCGTTGAACGGGGTATACGCGGTGGCCTGAGTCAGTGCTCAAATAGATATGCGCACGCCAATAACAAATACATGGAATCATTCGATCCATCAAGGTCCTCATCATACTTGATGTATTTCGATGTGAATAATTCGTATGGATGGGCAATGTGTCAACCATTGCCCTATGCTGATTTTCGATGGGTCGATGAGTTGTCGACATTCGATTTATCATCTATCGCGCTAGATTCACCGACCGGTTACATTCTTGAGGTTGACTTAGAGTACCCGGAATGTCTACACGATGCACACACGGACTTACCGTTTTGTTCAACACATGGTAAACCACCGGGTGGACAATACGAAAAACTGCTTGCAACCGTGTATAACAAGGAACGGTATGTTATTCATTATCGCAATCTGCAGCAGTGTGTACGACACGGTCTCAAAATCACCAAAATTCATAGAATACTCCAATTCTCCCAATCGCCCTGGCTACGAACATATATCGAGCTGAACGCGCAGTTCCGAACCCAAGCAAAGTATAATGTTGAAAAAAATCTCTATAAATTGATGAATGATGCGGTGTTTGGGAAAACAATAGAAAACGTGCGCAATCACGTAGACGTCAAGATTTTAACACGGTGGGAGGGCAGGTACGGTGCAGAAGCAATCATTGCAAAACCAAATTTTCATAGCCGGAGTGTTTTTTCAGAAAACCTTATTGCTGTCGAATTACGCAAGCTCGAGGTGAAATTCAATAAACCAATATATGTGGGTATGTGCATACTCGACATATCGAAGACGTGTTTATATGATTTTCACCATGAGTACATGATGCCTCTGTATAAAGAAAAATGTTCAGTGTTGTACACCGATACGGATAGTCTAATATACAGCATTGAGTGTGAGGATGTGTACGACGACATGAAGCGTAATATCCATCGTTTCGATACGAGCGAGTACCCGGCGAGCAATGGGTATGATATACCGCTTGTCAACAAAAATGTTCCCGGACTTATGAAAGACGAAAATAATGGTCGGATAATGACGGAATTTGTCGGGGTTAGAGCAAAAATGTATGCAGTGCGAGTCGATGGTAAAAACGTTACGAAGAAACTGAAGCGCGATAAGAGTAACATCGGGGTGAGAAAGATCTCCTTCGAGGATTACACGAAATGCTTGTACGACCAGATCGAAATGACTGATCAGCAAGCATCCATACGATCGACGTTGCATGAAGTGTACACCACCAACGAGACAAAAATTGCTCTAAGTCCGCGCGATGACAAACGGTATATCATACCTGGAACCACGAAAACGTTGCCGTGGGGGCATTATAGGATACAACCGTAGGGTGTATTTTTTTAATTGCAGATAATCTTGTAAAATAATTGTAAAAAAGCTTGTTCTGCAAATAATCAACCCTGTGAGAAACGACGTTTGTAAATTATCGCGTTTGTCTGTTGTATATAATAAATTGGTTCATGAATTTTTCAACTGAGAAAATGAAGGGCCCGCTGTAGTTTGGCGAATCACCTAATTTTTCCTCGCACTCTCCTGATGCGCTTCTACGGGAGAGAGAGAAAGAGAGAGGTGTCATAAAATTAAAACATTTTTATTTTCCGCTCCATATCAGGTTTGCTCATTCAGCTATTGTGAGTATTGTCGAAAGCTAACCCCATTACAAACATTCGATTATTACGCTGCTACAATACTTTTTCAATGAGATCAATTTCGACATATTCGACATAATTTCGACATATAAGTAGCTCCTGATCGTACAAATCACCTGCAACGGCTCCATCGTTATCGCCCGTCAGATGAAATGCTACAGAGTTCGTGATTTTCTCTCGATATATGGCAAATATTTGCGCTGTCCAGTTCGGTGCGTAATCCTTTCAGAATACACTCTTAGTTTACTGATTCTCAACGCTCTTTATTGTCAATTTTTACTTACATAATGATGCGGTTAAAATTGTTTGAAATGGGGTCCTATGAAAAACATGTTGTTGTGGTAGCTTCTCATTTTCAATGTTGATGCTACTCAGTTTCACCTGCCTTATCGTATAGTGTACAGAATCATCAGGCGCGTCTACTAGGTTATCAAGAATACCGATCTATCTATAATTACTACGTAGGCTAAATTGCATTCACATCTTATTCCTCTCTGCACGATTGAAATACTCACAAACGGATGCTTTTAAATTGCTATACCCAGAATACAGGCAAAAATTATACGATTTTATTAGGGTTTTAAAGCGACCATTATAAAAATGTTTTCCCTGATCAAAGTGCAAGGTCTGCGGTATACGTCCCCTTGACAAGTGTTGACGTCACTGCGTTCCTGCATCATTACCATTCTTATTTCGTAGGCGTACGGCCGAGGCAAATTTTGAGACAGTATCGATGACGGTTAGGTGAAATTTATGTTTGGAGTTTTTACGCGCGTACGATGAAATATCAACGAGATCAGCTTGCCATGGTTCATCCAAACCGCGAATGTTCACAAGTAAAAGGTCTAGTAGCGTCGAGTTCATCAACGCTTCGCACAACGAACGAGTTTTTTATTTGAAGCACTTAACGTAACGCTACCGACTTTGTCCTTCCGATGTAACACTGGGATGACAGTGGTATACCGCACGAGGCAGTTTGAACGATAATTCGAACCATCTTGCGAGGAGCTCCCACAATCGACGCGGCGGAATCCGACAAGTACTCGAAGCTGTCAATATTTACGCAAAAATCGGCACAAAATCGTGTCAATTATCCACAGACGCTTCAGTTAAGATAGAGCGCATCGTCGCCGTGCAAGGGCTCAAGACACCCGCCAATGAGTTTATACTAAAGGAGATATCCATCACCAAACTTAACGACAGGAACGCTGACCCGCAAAGTAGATATGAATTGAAGGCATATAAAACAATAGTTTATTAATAATAAAATTAAATAATTACATAATCATAGTGTGTGCTATGCATTAAACCTTGGTGTGTGTGTTTGTTTTTATTTTTTTAATTCTTTTATTTTAAATATCCGCAGCGGTAGTCGTTCTGAAACAAAGAAAACATGCATTTCCTTATCAATCTATCAAACACAATGATATTTAGAATGATACTAAAGTAAAAAGATAATACTCACAATCAGCCCTGTATACGTTCAAACAGGTTGGACACATGTCGCGCGTGACAATTTGATGTAGCGGTCCACCGCAGTTGGTGCAAAAGATTCCGCGCATGGCTATAAAGCGTTCGCTGTAGTGACCACATCTTTGGCGAAGTCCTTCAAACATATTCCGTACATCGAAGTAGCACGAAACATAATACTTTGATCGATGATTTTCGGTAAAGTATATGTAATTCACGCAATATACGGCTTCCCGGTTCAGCCGATTAAGCTGACGCCAGTCCAGTAGGTCCTCTCGCACATCATGGTATTCATCATCTGACCCACCGCCGTATGCGGAATCTGCCTGTTCAATATCACTATCCAGTTCGTCTATTTCAAGCAGTACGATATCGTCACGAGCGATCACTTCTACTTCGTCGTCATAATCGGCGTTGTCAACATCTATTTCGTCGTCACCATCAACGGCGACATCAACAATTTGTCGGTCGTTATCATCGGCGATATCAACAGCTTCTACTTCGTCGTCATTATCCTCGATATCCACCACCTCCATTTCATTATCAACGACTAGATCGATCACTTCACGAATTTGGCTAACCATTATTTGACTTTTCTTCGTTCTGCGACTCTTTCGTTTCAGAATGACACCTCGGAGGTTGGAGACTGGAATGGTGAAAACTGCGTTCACGATACTTTTTGAAATTTCAGTTTTTGGATCCTCATAGGATTGAGGTATGGTGGGGATGGCCAATAGGACGTGTGCACTTCCCGACTAATTCCTACATGTTGAATAGGAAAACCGTGTACGCGTCCTATTGGCCATCCCCACCATACCTCAATCCTATGAGGATCCAAAAACTGAAATTTCAAAAAGTATCGTGAACGCAGTTTTCACCATTCCAGTCTCCAACCTCCGAGGTGTCATTCTGAAACGAAAGAGTCGCAGAACGAAGAAAAGTGAAATAATGGTTAGCCAAATTCGTGAAGTGATCGATCTAGTCGTTGATAATGAAATGGAGGTGGTGGATATCGAGGATAATGACGACGAAGTAGAAGCTGTTGATATCGCCGATGATAACGACCTACAAATTGTTGATGTCGCCGTTGATGGTGACGACGAAATAGATGTTGACAACGCCGATTATGACGACGAAGTAGAAGTGATCGCTCGTGACGATATCGTACTGCTTGAAATAGACGAACTGGATAGTGATATTGAACAGGCAGATTCCGCATACGGCGGTGGGTCAGATGATGAATACCATGATGTGCGAGAGGACCTACTGGACTGGCGTCAGCTTAATCGGCTGAACCGGGAAGCCGTATATTGCGTGAATTACATATACTTTACCGAAAATCATCGATCAAAGTATTGTGTTTCGTGCTACTTCGATGTACGGAATAAGTTTGAAGGACTTCGCCAAAGATGTGGTCACTACAGCGAACGCTTTATAGCCATGCGCGGAATCTTTTGCACCAACTGCGGTGGACCGCTACATCAAATTGTCACGCGCGACACGTGTCCAACCTGTTTGAACGTATACAGGGCTGATTGTGAGTATTATCTTTTTACTTTAGTATCATTCTAAATATCATTGTGTTTGATAGATTGATAAGGAAATGCATGTTTTCTTTGTTTCAGAACGACTACCGCTGCGGATATTTAAAATAAAAGAATTAAAAAAATAAAAACAAACACACACACACACACACACACACACACACCAAGGTTTAATGCATAGCATACACTATGATTATGTAATTATTTAATTTTATTATTAATAAACTATTGTTTTATATGCCTTCAATTCATATCTACTTTGCGGGTCAGCGTTCCTGTCGTTAAGTTTGGTGATGGATATCTCCTTTAGTACAGGGTGCGCCAGAGAAACTTACTTATTTGAAAGGTCAATAAAAACAAAAGTACTTCAATTATTGTTTTAAATTTTTTTTTATTTGAGAATACAATATCCCAATTTTTTTTTCATGCAGTCTTGAAAATGACATCGGATAATAGGCGACCCCCATTGCGCATACACTGATGAAGTCGATTTTTGAAATTCGTATCCACTCTTTGCAGCATATCAATCGGTATGTTGGCAATGGCGTCGCGAATGTTGTTCTTGAGGTGTGCTATGGTCCGTGGTCGATCGACATAAACCAGAGATTTCAAATAACCCCATAAAAAGAAATCGCATGGAGTCAAATCTGGAGAGCGTGCCGGCCATTGGAGATCGCCTCTGAGAGAGATGAGGCGGTCGGGGAAATGTTGTCGCAACAAATTCATTGAGTCTCGTGCTGTGTGTGCTGTGGCTCCATCTTGCTGAAACCACACGTTCCTAACGTTCATTTCTTCGAGTCTTGGAAGAAAAAATTCCTCGATCATGTTCCTGTAACGAGCTCCATTCACGGTAACTACGCGTTCGTTTTCTTAAAAAAAATAAGGACCAATTATTCCCATTACCGACATCGCACACTAGACAGTAACTCGCTCACAATTAAGTGGCTTCTGGTGAAGCTCACGTGGATTTACACCACACCAATAACGCATGTTTTGCTTGTTGACGCAGCCGGAAATGTGGAAGTGAGCCTCGTCACTGAAAAAAACGACCGCGTCTTCAGGCAGGTTGTCAACCAGCATTTCACATGCATTTTGACGGGCAACAAAATCGCGTTCAGTTCATTCTTGCACAACAGCCAATTTATAGGGATGAAATTGAAGGTCTTCATGGAGAATTCGTCGAACAGTGGTGTCAGAAATTCCCATAGCAGCTGCGTGTTTGCGAGCCGAACGCCGGGGAGAACGCACAACTGACTGCCTCACTCTTTCGACATTTTTCGGAGTTCTGATGGTCCGTTGAAGTCCATTTCTGGGTTTAGCGACACTTCCACACTCCCGAAATGAGTTCACCCACAACAGAATCGAATTACGGCCAGGAACGAGTCTGTGAGGAGGAATTTCAAAGCGAGCGCGGAAGGCACGTTGCGTAGCAACAAGTGAGCGACCGTTAGAAAAGAAGCTCTCGACTGCGAAGGCCCGCTGCTCTCTAGACCAGAGCATGATGGCAACTGACTGGAGGGAGAAACAAACTTGGGAACTTCCCCCTCCAGATGCGCCCCCTCTCGCCCCTCTACCCGCCCAACTCACCGCGCGGGAATTTTTTCAAATAAGTAAGTTTCTCTGGCGCACCCAGTATAAACTCATTGGCGGGTGTCTTGAGCCCTTGCACGGCGACGATGCGCTCTATCTTAACTGAAGCGTCTGTGGATAATTGACACGATTTTGTGCCGATTTTTGCGTAAATATTGACAGCTTCGAGTACTTGTCGGATTCCGCCGCGTCGATTGTGGGAGCTCCTCGCAAGATGGTTCGAATTATCGTTCAAACTGCCTCGTGCGGTATACCACTGTCATCCCAGTGTTACATCGGAAGGACAAAGTCGGTAGCGTTACGTTAAGTGCTTCAAATAAAAAACTCGTTCGTTGTGCGAAGCGTTGATGAACTCGACGCTACTAGACCTTTTACTTGTGAACATTCGCGGTTTGGATGAACCATGGCAAGCTGATCTCGTTGATATTTCATCGTACGCGCGTAAAAACTCCAAACATAAATTTCACCTAACCGTCATCGATACTGTCTCAAAATTTGCCTCGGCCGTACGCCTACGAAATAAGAATGGTAATGATGCAGGAACGCAGTGACGTCAACACTTGTCAAGGGGACGTATACCGCAGACCTTGCACTTTGATCAGGGAAAACATTTTTATAATGGTCGCTTTAAAACCCTAATAAAATCGTATAATTTTTGCCTGTATTCTGGGTATAGCAATTTAAAAGCATCCGTTTGTGAGTATTTCAATCGTGCAGAGAGGAATAAGATGTGAATGCAATTTAGCCTACGTAGTAATTATAGATAGATCGGTATTCTTGATAACCTAGTAGACGCGTCTGATGATTCTGTACACTATACGATAAGGCAGGTGAAACTGAGTAGCATCAACATTGAAAATGAGAAGCTACCACAACAACATGTTTTTCATAGGACCCCATTTCAAACAATTTTAACCGCATTATTATGTAAGTAAAAATTGACAATAAAGAGCGTTGAGAATCAGTAAACTAAGAGTGTATTCTGAAAGGATTACGCACCGAACTGGACAGCGCAAATATTTGCCATATATCGAGAGAAAATCACGAACTCTGTAGCATTTCATCTGACGGGCGATAACGATGGAGCCGTTGCAGGTGATTTGTACGATCAGGAGCTACTTATATGTCGAAATTATGTCGAATATGTCGAAATTGATCTCATTGAAAAAGTATTGTAGCAGCGTAATAATCGAATGTTTGTAATGGGGTTAGCTTTCGACAATACTCACAATAGCTGAATGAGCAAACCTGATGTGGAGCGGACAATAAAAATGTTTTAATTTTATGACCTCTCTCTTTCTCTCTCTCCCGTAGAAGCGCATCAGGAGAGTGCGAGGAAAAATTAGGTGATTCGCCAAACTACAGCGGGCCCTTCATTTTCTCAGTTGAAAAATTCATGAACCAATTTATTATATACAACAGACAAACGCGATAATTTACAAACGTCGTTTCTCACAGGGTTGATTATTTGCAGAACAAGCTTTTTTACAATTATTTTACAAGATTATCTGCAATTAAAAAAATACACCCTACGGTTGTATCCTATAATGCCCCCACGGCAACGTTTTCGTGGTTCCAGGTATGATATACCGTTTGTCATCGCGCGGACTTAGAGCAATTTTTGTCTCGTTGGTGGTGTACACTTCATGCAACGTCGATCGTATGGATGCTTGCTGATCAGTCATTTCGATCTGGTCGTACAAGCATTTCGTGTAATCCTCGAAGGAGATCTTTCTCACCCCGATGTTACTCTTATCGCGCTTCAGTTTCTTCGTAACGTTTTTACCATCGACTCGCACTGCATACATTTTTGCTCTAACCCCGACAAATTCCGTCATTATCCGACCATTATTTTCGTCTTTCATAAGTCCGGGAACATTTTTGTTGACAAGCGGTATATCATACCCATTGCTCGCCGGGTACTCGCTCGTATCGAAACGATGGATATTACGCTTCATGTCGTCGTACACATCCTCACACTCAATGCTGTATATTAGACTATCCGTATCGGTGTACAACACTGAACATTTTTCTTTATACAGAGGCATCATGTACTCATGGTGAAAATCATATAAACACGTCTTCGATATGTCGAGTATGCACATACCCACATATATTGGTTTATTGAATTTCACCTCGAGCTTGCGTAATTCGACAGCAATAAGGTTTTCTGAAAAAACACTCCGGCTATGAAAATTTGGTTTTGCAATGATTGCTTCTGCACCGTACCTGCCCTCCCACCGTGTTAAAATCTTGACGTCTACGTGATTGCGCACGTTTTCTATTGTTTTCCCAAACACCGCATCATTCATCAATTTATAGAGATTTTTTTCAACATTATTCTTTGCTTGGGTTCGGAACTGCGCGTTCAGCTCGATATATGTTCGTAGCCAGGGCGATTGGGAGAATTGGAGTATTCTATGAATTTTGGTGATTTTGAGACCGTGTCGTACACACTGCTGCAGATTGCGATAATGAATAACATACCGTTCCTTGTTATACACGGTTGCAAGCAGTTTTTCGTATTGTCCACCCGGTGGTTTACCATGTGTTGAACAAAACGGTAAGTCCGTGTGTGCATCGTGTAGACATTCCGGGTACTCTAAGTCAACCTCAAGAATGTAACCGGTCGGTGAATCTAGCGCGATAGATGATAAATCGAATGTCGACAACTCATCGACCCATCGAAAATCAGCATAGGGCAATGGTTGACACATTGCCCATCCATACGAATTATTCACATCGAAATACATCAAGTATGATGAGGACCTTGATGGATCGAATGATTCCATGTATTTGTTATTGGCGTGCGCATATCTATTTGAGCACTGACTCAGGCCACCGCGTATACCCCGTTCAACGAATAATACCATGTCAATGTCGGTGAACAATTCGAAGTTGACGCATGTATGTTTCAACATTGCATCCCATGTGTAGCCGGGGAGAGTGTAGTAATAAGCGGGGTCGAGCCTGTAACGCTCCATACAGCTATTGCGAAAGTTCTCAAAAACGTCGGCCAGCAACAAAACTTCGGTCTTCAAATACAAGTCACTATATTCACCTAACGTTTGAATAGAAAACCGTTCCCATACATTCTTGGCGTGAGCGTATTCGTTCTCACTTACAATGTCACCAGTCAAAGTACTGTAGAATGCGTCTCGTGGCGGTAGGTGATAGTCTTCCAGTCGGTTTACACTATCGATATATTCATTGGGGAAGACGCCCTTTCGAGTTAATAGGACGAAACTATCGTTTGTTATGTCACGAAATTGCGAACGTAAAATTTTTAGTCTGTCCATTGTCAAAAATGAGGCCAGGTCATCCAGACTTGCATTGAGAAATTTGTATGAATCGACGAAGCGTAATTGAATCGGTTGTGATTTGCCTGCCGTACGAAATGCTTTTGTAAAAGAAATGTATTCCTCTTTAGTTATGGGCAGCACGGTGGTTTCCCCCGCGAATGCTGTGGCTTGTTCCTCGATGATGAGCTGTGCACCATAGCCGGACAAATTATGAAAAAATACGGGAATGAAAAAATACCGTTGGTAATTCAAATTGCAGTTAGAATGGGCGGGACCTCTGTAACGTCCGGTCAGAAGGCAATGATCACGAACGCGTATGTCGTCTTCGGCAAAAGGTTTTTCACATATATGGCATTGAGCAGCGCTTCGAAATTTTGCCCGCTCATCCGGAGTTAGAAGTACCACGGGGACACTATCCGATCGAATATCGTTGATGCGCAAAGCTAAATTTTTAAGGTTCTCAACAAACCATGGGATGCAATTGGCATCGCGCCGCGAGTAGTATCCCGATAACGAATCGTCATACGAGCACTGTACGTAGTACGCTACGCTAAACACTTCGTGCTGTTGCTGTACATTTTTGTTGTCAACATTTGCCAAAACGCACTCGAGATCCGCATAAATCACAAATGGAAGTCGCTCTTTTCGTTGAAAGTTTTCGAACGCTAGCCATTTCTCCGTTTTACCAGGTAATCGAATGGCACAGTCGTTTGATTTTCCACAATCCATCTCGTGCGATCTTAATTTAGCCTCCGTGTAAAAGTAGTGCAAACACCTATAACAAAACGATGGAAAGCATTATATTATTGAAGTACATACTTGCTCATATGTGTATTCTCGAGTATGCTTCTTGTTACTCACCGATCGCAGATGTGTTTTTTCCTTTTTGTTTTGTTCAGCTGCGTGCTCACGAGCCGGGATAAATTTTTTATCCATACAAAGTGTCCCACGCTGTGGTCCGACGAATCCTCCACGTACAATAAATTGACGTGTTTAACCAGTTTTTGGGCGCATATTCGAATTGGAACGATGCCTTTCTTTTCCGTTGTAAATACATTAATGGAAACATTGTTTTGCGATTCAAATTTTTTTATTTGATTGAGAGTCATTGGAAAAGCAATTCCCTGAAGATGCAGTACAGTTGAATAGTGTGGATATGAAGTTACTCGATGCACGTTTGTTTCCACTGGATAAAGAGCAGCCACCACTGCCCACGCGAAACATGCGTTATCCTTAGACTTTATATTCACCACCGCTTTCTTCAGAATTATTTCCCGCGACAAAACAGTTTGGCATCCGACACGCATTGGATTGTATTTGTTGATATTTAAAGTTAAGTTCAGTATCCGCGATAATGTCCATCCGCTATCACGTTTTCGAAAATCTTCGAGGGATGCTAGAGTAGGCTCAACAACTCGTTGTGTATACCACTCACGTAAATTGGATGTGGTAAAAAGTTCAAAGTTCTTCGTGTTGATACTGTTAGTTGCACGTTTGTCACCTGACTCAAATTCACCATTGAAAACTGTATTCACTTTTACACTGAAGTGTTTGTTGGTAATGTCTTGCACGTGTGAAAGCATCATATCACACGCCTCTTCGAGAAACTGACGAGGTTCAATATGGTTATTATTGATGACGCAGCCGGTCAGGACACGATTTTCGAACGCCGTATCAATCTCTCGCCAGATCAAACCACGATCACTGTTTCGCGCACCCGCATCTAAAAATCGTCTGCGTAGAAGATTTTTTAAACCTTCTAAATGAGCGATTCCTGCTACCAACGTTTGCGGATTTCCGAGTGATAATCGCGGTCGGTTAATTCGGCTTTTCGTTTCCACTGACTCCACACCCTGATCACATTGTTGCTCCCATACTATATACTCTTTCACGGAATTTATAAGTGCGGCTTGGTCGCGCAGATTTTGTTCAAGTTGTGGAATTTTCTCAGCCATTTTCACGTGAGTTCACAATGGAAGTTTCAAGAGGCGATGTCGGCAAAAGTGACTGCTCGATTCGTAGTGTAAAGCCTGCGGTGGTAAAAGTCGTTTTCATTCGGGAATCTTTTTTCCATATTTTTCCTCTATCTTAGGAGTGCACTATAGTTCCACACTATAGTGTTCTTATATTGTAATACTATAAGAATAGTGGGGAGGCATGGAAACGAAATGAACCAGTTAAAGGGGAGTATAACTATGGAAGATCTGGGGTTTTCACACAAAAAATCGTGCGGTGGCATCCTCGCATTATTGAGTACTTTGCATATATAAATACCTCGGTGTCACCTGTGGAAATGAAAACAAAACCCGGATGTAGTGACATTTTGGAAGAGCGCGCCTCTTTGTTACTACGGCTGCATAAAATAAGTTTTATAGGTGAGGACTTTATTTCACATCCAGCATTTCTATGGCATTCATTTTTCAAGTAGGTGTGATAGACACCGACTTTCACATCTGCATGCACACACACACACACACACACACACACACACACACACACACACACACACACACACACACACACACACACACACACACACACACACACACACACACACACACACACACACACACACACACACACACACACACACGCGCGCGCACACACACACACACACACACACACACACACACACGCACACGCACACACACACACACACACGCACACACACGCACACACACGCACACACACGTACACACGCACACACACGCACACACGCACACACACGCACACACACGCACACACACACACACACAAGCTACATTGTAGCGACACTACTCACAAATGAGCTGATTTTTTTTGCAGATGTGACATGACCGGGTAACAGCTGGGACAATGACCGCGCGTATCGTGCGGAGGGCCTCCTCGGCAATGTGCATAACGGCGCCATTTTTTAATATTTCGAACGGAAATTTATTAACGTTATTCTTAAAGCCCTTTCTGACGTGTAAAAAAATAAAAATATTCCGACCCATACTTTCGAGTTTATTATTTTTTTTAAATATACCCATTTTTCGATCGGCCAAGGTGGCCAGATGCCTTAAAGTCTTCAAGAGGGGATATACATTTACAACGATCAAAAAATTACTTTCTTTTCTTTAAGGGATAACACCACTTTAGAAATTTGGAAAAATCGTTTTCATTTGTCTTCAATAATACTTTGGGGTCATAAAAACAATATGCAATTGGTATGCAGTGATTTTCTTTTAAGGTTGGATAAGTGTGTATACGTAAGGCAGGTTTGCAGTCACAACAGCCTTGCGGTTGATATATCAGCGTGCAGGCTCTGAGTGCAGACGACGCGGGTTCGATCCACGGTAGCCAATGTCTTTTTTTAAACTAAACATATATGAATTAAATATCATAAATAATACCTGGACAGGCGAGAATAGCTAAAGCGAGAGGAAGTTCGAAATTTTTTGAATATAAAATTAAGAAAAAAAAAATAGATTAAAAAAAGTCGATTAGCCAGGGATCGAACCCGGACCGCAAGCATCGTCAATCCGTCACGCTGCCAACTCAGCCACGACGCTCATTGTGGATAGAAAAACATTTATGACACACGCTTATTCATAATGTTTACTGTTGAAAAAAAAACGCCGTAACGACCGTTGCAAAGGCTCAAGATTTCTTTTTGAACCTTCCACGGTCGTTTCGGCGTTTTATTTCTCAAGGCGGTTCGTCGTAAATTTTTTTAACCCGCATTCTCGGCATAAACGGCCAACCGAGAGAAAACAATTTTCTCGATACATGTTTTTCTCTTTGAAATTCATTTAATGCATATTCCAATCCGCAGTACGGCCACACATATGTCGAGATCGATCGGACGGAAAACCTCGCTCCGTTCGCCTGTCGAGTGAGCGAGGGGCAGAGACTTCTCCCCCATCGAGCTACCCATTCGTGTGCACGCTAACTACGATATCGACTTGAGCGGTGCTCACGACTCGCGCGGCTACAAGGGAATCTGTAACCTCGACAGAGGCGATGCACACAAAATCATATTCCCGAACTCCCCGCCGCGATTTAGCGCTATTCGCGAGGCACGCCGAAAAGGGGAGTGTTGTACATCTCCCTACTAATCTCTGGCGCCATAACGCAACATTCGCGCCGGAGTTTCGCGTTCCGTATACCCGTGCCTGGAGTTGGGCGGCAAATCGCCGCTCCGGCCGGGTATATAAGGAGGGCGCGAGGCCCGGCTCGCGCTCAGTTCTCGACCATTGGAATAGTGGAGAGAACCCTTCTGGCGAGCCATTTAAAAGTGGTAGGCATTCAATGTGGTAAACCTTTCCCCTCCTGGCGAGCCAGTGCAAAGTGGTAAGCTGGTAAACCCCCCTTTTTTTCTTTTTCCTACCGTTGAGCCGCTGAAAGGACGCGTGCTAGCTACCCTCCTCCTGCCCGGTTGAGGTACTGGAAAGTATCGAAGCCGCGGTTCCCTGGTCTCTTCATCCCTTAGCCGCCAACTCATCACCGCGTTCATCCGGAATACCGCACTCCTCGTAGGAGACGTCCACGTTTCGTTTTTTAATTTTTCTTTTTATTATTTATTATTTATTTATTTTTATTTTCTTATTATTTGCGTTTGCGTTTGCGCGTGTCGTTCATTTTTCTTACCGTGTTCTGTGTATTGTACAGTTTGATATTTTTCCGTAATTATAATTTTGTTTAATCATCCATCGTCAGACGGTCTCATTCTTAACCTCACCTTAGCTATTTTTTTTTTATTTCAAGTTTTACGTGCACAGCCTTTTCGGCTTTTTACAAGGCTCCACTTATATGTCCACCGCTCTACACTTGTTCTTTCTCTCCATCATCCCCCCTCCCCATTGCGGCCGCAGTCGACTTCCCCCTCTGTATTATATTCATCATGACATTTCTGTCATGGGTATAGGGAAACTGCGGAAAACCTATACCAATACAGCCGGTCACGAGTTCGCTTCCCAGCCTCGGAGCTAGTCGCGTTTCGTCGAGAAATAGCTCACAGGCTACAGCCATACCCATCCGACACACACACGTACCGGTCCGTGTGCGCGACATCTGTGTACAACTGGATCTACGTCACGCCTGTGTTTTTATTTCTCGACGAAACTACGAGACGGTGATTCGAACCCGCGACCTCCCGATGTGTTGATTTCAGAGGCAGGTACGCTAACCACTAGACCAACACATCGATTAACCTCACCTTAGCTATTATTTCACAATAGTTATTTACTCGCGCCGACGACGTCGGCAACACCGGCGACGAGCCAACGCGGTGGCCAACCTCGGGCCTACCGTACGGGCCATTTGGCACCGCAAGGACCCTCGCACCTCGTTCGACATGCTAACGTGGGAAGAGGCGGAGAACACGCCCCCTGCCCCGGTAAGGGCCCCCGCAGACCCTAAAGGGTTCAAAGTCCCTCTACTCCCTCGACCACTCTTCCCTCTCCTACCACTCACTCGACCCGTATCCCCTCCAACGCGTCCCTCTTCACCCTTGTGGGACCAGGTGGGATTTGACGCCATTTTCGACCGAGTGGTGTCGGCCCTATCTCCTGACCTACGCACAGGTCCCGCCCCTCATTCCGCGCCCTCGCCACTGTCCCCCCAGCCTTACCAACGCGGCCAGCCGTTTCAGAACTACTACCCGACTCCCGCTTCTAGTAACCCCAATCATGTGACCCCCGATAACGACCCTGACTATTGATTAATTAGACACCTCTTTCGACCCGCGGCCCCACAACAGCCCTTTTAAGGGCTTATACCCCAAACAACCCTAACGTATCGTTGGGCCTTGCTACGAACCGAACGTCCGCGACAGACCACTCTACGTGAAACATTTTCGACCTAACGCCGGAACTAAACATCTGCCCGCTCCAATTGTTGTGCGAAGCGCTTGTATTACCGTTAGCGTATACTCTACGGGTTTCTTCGCCAACAATATGTGGCGCCCAACTTCGGGCCTTTAGAATTTCATTGTTAATTCATCTCACACCCTATAAAGGTCTCACCGTCACACTCGGTTACTCCGAAACAAGCTGTTCGCCGGCCACGAAAAACCGCTATGAAAAGAACACCTATCCAGACTAGATCGGCTCATAACATGAGTACCGATGAAATCACACATTCGGGAGTGGAAAACCCGGTGGCGCCCAACCCTAACTCTAGTACGGAAAACATGGAGGATCATCTAACCCACGATATACCTCCGACGGCACCGTCAATAAGCTCACCGGCACACCTTGAAAATATGAATCCTCGTGATCCGCTACTCAATCTCGGATCCCTGCTACAAGCTTTGCAGGCGGTTCCGCCACGTCCACCACTACCTACCTATAGTGGAGCGGACCACGGGGACCCAAAGAAGTTCCTCAGAAACGTCGAGGACTTCTTTATTCAAATCCGCACCTCGGCCACCGCTCGCACCTCTACGGCTACCGAAGGGCTGCGAGGGGACGCTGAGTCCATGTACGCGGATCTTGAATGGCCTAAATTCAAAGAACTCTTTCTGAGTCTATATAATAACCCCGTCATCCTTTCGCGGCTGAACGCCCAGTTGTTCTCCAGAAAATAGGGTGACCGCAAAAGCGCGGGCATTTTTTGCAACAAAAATTCTTACTATACCAAAGAATCGGTAGTAACGAGACCGAGGAGGTGAGGGTATCCACCCTCCTCGAGCTTTTGAAACCCACCCTCGGGGTGGTCATTAGACGGTCAAAGCCCCGGACACTGACTGCTTTACTCACTAAGGCGATTGAAGCCGAATACGATCTTGGGGATACCCAGGTGGTTCCCCGCTCTAAAAAGGAAGAATCTGTTAAACTCGGAACCTTCCCTGGGACCAAACTTTCTCAGGATTCCCACTACTTACCTAAATGCTGGCACTGCCCGGAGAGGCATCTCCATCGGGATTGTTCGGTGCTGGCGCAAAACTGAAAGAACCGAATAAACTGGAAAATCCAAAGCGGACGGCGGAAGCGCCCGAACCAGCCGCTCCGACGCGCAAGTAGGGCTAACTAATATTAACAAGGGACAGGACGAGCTACCTCACATTCGGGTTTCTTTAAACAACCGGGAGATATCCACTGCTATCGATAGTTTCGCCAGTCACTGTTTCATCCAGCCCGCGTACCTACCACCGGGCATCCCAATCTCCAATGAAACATCTAGCCGACTTTTGTCTGGCCGACAAAAAATCAACGATGCCTCTCACCGGCAAAATAGCTACGACCATCTATATCCAAGAACATCCGCTTGAATTAGAGGCTTGGGTGGCACCCAAATCTCGAGAGGCCTTGATTCTAGGTTATCCTTGGATCAAGGCCCAACAAACCGTCATCAACACCCACAATGGTCGACTCTACCTTGGGACTCAGGAAAGGTTCTCGGTTCAATTAGTCGACACTCCAATGCCATCAGAATCGGGATCTACTTCCAATGTCTCCAATCTTCAAGTCGGGGTTCCTGCTACTTGGAAATCTTGTTTAACCAAACTTTTTGAGACGTTCCGAGGCATTTTTGATGTTCCTGGTATACTGAACGCTACGCAGAGCACCAAACACGTTATTAAAGTAACATCCGACCAAGCCTTCCGGTTGCCCGTCCACAAATACTCAAGTGCCGAAAAGGTAATCATCCAGGAACAAGTAAAAACTATGTTGGCGGAGGGCATAATAGTGCCCTGCAATTCGCCATATACTTCACGAATCGTCATCATCAATAAAAAGGACGGTTCACCTAGATTTTGCGTCGACTACCGGCGTCTCAATAGCATCACGAAAGACGTGACACAGTCCATTCCTAGAATTCACGAGGCTCTTAAGGAACTCGATACTGCCAAAGTATTCTCCACCATCGATCTGAAAAGTGGGTACTGGCAGATACCTATGGATCCCGAATCGAAAAAACTAACCGCATTCACTACACCGGACGGGGCTACGTACGAGTTCCGCGTCATGCCGTTTGGGTTAAAAAACGCTCCCAACACTTTCCAGTGACTGATGAGTCAGGAGGTCCTAATCGGCCTCATTAACAAAATCTGTGTCGTCTATTTGGACGAAATTATTGTCTTCTCGAGCGACTGGGAAGAACATTTCCAGCACCTAACACTGGTTTTCGAGCGTTTGGAGATCCACGGCCTCACCTGCTCCAGCGAGACATGCATTTTTGGAAAAACTGAACTCAAGTATCTGGGCCACACGGTAAACATCACCGGCAATGAAGCTTAACCCGAGCACATCGGAACCATACTCAACTTCGCTACACCTAAAACGAAACGGGAAGTACAACGATTCATAGGTACTTGCAACTGGTTACGCGAGTACATTCCGCACTTCGCTACGACGTCGATGCCCTAAAGGCAAATTCAAATAGAGCGAACAAGCACAATAAGCCTTCGACTAAATAAAACTAGAAATCCAGAAACCTCTCAAACTTAGCCGCCCCGATTCGTCCCTGCAGTACATATTGCAGATGGACACCAGTGAAGTAGGAATGGGGGCTGTCCTCTACCAACTTACCCCTAGCAATTCGAAGAACATCATCAGTTACGTTAGCGCAAATCTTGACGCGACACAAAAACGTTACCATAGCAACGAACAAGAGTGCCTCGCGGTAGTTTGGGTGATTAAAAGGTACCGCAACTACCTCGAGAATAAACCCTTCATTGTGCGAACTATAATACGTAAATACGTAATACGTAAAGGATACGGCTATAATACGTAAAGGATGAAAAACCTAAGCTTAGCCGCTGGGCAATCCTTCTTGAAGAACTTAACTTTGTCCTTGAGCATGTTCCCGGAAGAGCCCACGACCTCCCTGGTGCTCTCTCCCGGAATCCCGGGGATCAACCTTCAGATAAGTGTGAGGAAGATAATAACCTCCACCCACCAGAACGCACTAATGCGTCAACTCAGATTAGAGCACCAGAGATTTTCGGCATACGCCAAACCAACATTGTAGACGAAGTAATGGAGGATCAACAGAACAATCGCGCACTCGGCAACATCGTGAAGATCCTCCAATCACAAGATCACAACTATGACTATCAACTACGAAATGGGGTAGTCTCCAAACGCATACAAGATGACTGGAAGATTCTGGTACCTGAGAACGCCAAAATCAAAGTACTCCAGTACTATCACAATTTCCCCGTAGCGGGGCATCCGGGAATGGATGAAACCCTTAGAAAGATACAAACTCATTTTACCTGGATAAACCTCCGTAGAGATGTACGGAATCACGTGAAAGCTTGTCACGTGTGCTCATGCCTCAAATCCACTTGGCCAGAACACCCGGATCATTTAAGATCGCATCAACCCCGACAACCTTGGGAACCGGTAGCGGTCGATGTCATGGGCCCCCATCCATGGTCAGGCCGAGGAAAACGGTTTATCTTGGTCGTCACTGACTTATTTTCACGGTGGGTGGAGGCCTCTGCTATAGGCCCCTCCGAAGCAACCCGAGTGATAACCCTCCTAGAAACAACCTCGTCGGTCCCCAATTCTCTAGCCTAAAATGGGGTAACGCCTGCATAAGGTGGCAGGCCAGCCTCTGGACCACTGCAATATACCATCCACGAGCTAACCCCATTGAGAGACGAAACCAAGAAATAAAGAAAGGTCTACGGTTGCATCTGCGGGATAAACAGCATCGGGATTGTGATCTCCAACTCTCCCACGTTCTGTTCCAAATATGTAACCGACGAAACGCGGTGCCGGGTCTTTCTCCAAGCGAAGCCTTACTCGGAAAGGGCCTACATCTCCCCGGTGAATGAAAGTTTCCAATCGCCGTAAACAACGTGAATGCAGATCGTGAACAGCGCATGTAGCAAGTCCAAGAGCATCATGCAAATTATCAGAGCAAATATTCTAACACCACTGAGAGATCTCCATGGTACCAACCTGGAGATCAGGTGTATGCTCGAACTCACGTCCAATCTTATGCTCCAGAGAGAATCCACGCCGGATTCGTTCCTCCATGGAGTGGACCCTACACCATCCAGGAGAACCTGGGAAGTGCCGTTTACCTTGTGAATCAAGGTCATAAAATTTCCAAAATTCATGGCGGTCTTTTGAAACCGGTCTGCGCGTGACCACCGCTCCAGGAAATCACACCTGGCCCGGAGTTCAACCCTATGACTGTCGCCACGGTTTCACCACCTTTGGGTGTTTCGAAAAGGCCAAACCCTACAGCTAAATCGAACACCGGCCCGGACAAGCCAAACCTTACAGCTTGTGCCGACGATCTACCAACGTCATCCTTGAGGAAATCGGTCCGGCTACGACCAAATCATCCTTGGGGAATTCGAGAGAGCCTAACCCTACGGCTCAATCGAACATCACCCCGACCAATTAACCAGGGAACCATTGCTGGTCCCCACTAATCGCTCGGACCAGGAGGTCCTCTCAACACCCGCGGTGAACTCGGGCACCAAGCCAGCTTCCAGTCCGATTTCAAGGCCAGTTTTTGGCCGAACGTCGAAGACATCACGCAAAACTAGACCTATACACGCAGAACTACAAGAACTTCTATAGTACCACCGAGCATCGCGGATCCGCCCCCGCCCCCTCAAGAACACACCCCACATAACACAAAACACCCCAAAGATGCCTGGACAAACCGACTCCTCGGACACTTGTTGTACGCCATTTTGGCGCACATTTTTTTTCGTCGTATTCGTCCATGCACCTTCGGAATCTGAAACAAACAAATAACAATACTAATAATGCGTTAACGGTATTGCTCCTTATACGTACACAAATAATTAATGCGAGGAACACTAGCGCCCCCCCGCCTTTTTCTGGCCAAAGAGTTTCCTCCATCGGTTTCCCGATGCTTACCTGTAACACTTAATTTTTATTTATTTTGTTTATTTACCGAAACCGCCGTGCTGCGATACCTGAAAGAAGAAAAGGGAAAAAGATCAAACACTTGACACTTCATTTTTATTTATTTTGTTTACTTACCGAAACCGCCGCGTTGCGATACCTAAAGAGAAAAGGGAAAAAGATCAAACACTTAACACTAAGTTTTAATTTTTTTTCTACCTGAAAAAAAGAACAAATGACTAAAAACTTACGTGCAACGTTCAATTTTTACGTATTTTTGTTTGTAATCATATTACTTCCGTTTCTCGATACACAAACATTACACCTGTACTTTTTTATATTCCAATCACTATTAATAACCATACTTACCGTAATTACAGGCCCAGTACAGATTGCGCGCCTACCTGTCAAGACGTTTCCTCTGCACCCGCGAATTCAAACACTCGCGACACCAGCGCCGTGATCTGCGACTCGCGACACTCGCCGCGAATTTGTCCCACACTGCGACACCAGCGCCGCCACTCTCTCCACTTACGCCGCGCCATAAGGCAACATCCGCGCCGGGGTCTCGCGTTCCGTATACCCGTGCCGGGAGTTCGGCGGAAAATCGCCGCTCCGGCCGGGTATATAAGGAGGGCGCGAGGCCCGGCTCCCGCTCAGTTCTCGACCATTGGAATAGTGGAGAGAACCCTCTTGGCGAGCCATTGAAAAGTGGTAAGCTTTCAATGTGGTAAACCTTTCCCCTCCTGGCGAGCCATTGCAAAGTGGTAAGCTGGTGGATCCTTCCCCTCCTGGCGAGCCATTGCAAAGTGATAAGCTGGTGAACTCCCCCCCCTTTTTTTCTTTCTACTATCGCTGAGCCGCTGAAAGGACGCCTGCTAGCTACCCCCCTCCTGCCCGGTTGAGGTACTGGAAAGTATCGAAGCTGCGATTCCCTGGTCTCCTCATCCCCTCGCCTCCAACTCGTCACCGCGTTCATCCGGGATACCGCACTCCTCGTAGGAGGCGTCCACGTTCCGTTATTTAATTTTTATTTTTATTATTTTTTATTTATTTATTCATTTTAATTTTTTAATTTTCTTTTTATTTGCGTTTGCGATTGCGCGTGTCGTTCATTTTCCTTACCGTGTTGCGTGTATTGTACAGTTTGATATTTTTCCGTAATTATAAATATTGTTTAATCATCCGTCTTTATATTTTTTTATTGTTTAACCATCCGTCTTTATATTTTCTTAATACCTCGCGAGAACTCGCGCCGACGACGTCGGCAACACCGGCGACGAGCTAACGCGGTGGCCAACCTCGGGGCTGCCGTACGGGCCATTTGGCACCGCGAGGACCCTCGCACCTCGCTCGACACGCTAACATGGGAAGAGGCGGAGAACACGCTCCCCGCCCCGGCAAGGGCCCCCGCAGACCCTAAAGGGTTCAAAGTCCCTCTACTCCCTCGACCACTCTTCCCTCTCCTACCACCCACTCGACCCGTATCCCCTCCAACGCCTCCCTCTTCACCCTTGTGGGACCAGGTGGGATTTGACGCCATTTTCGACCGAGTGGTGTCGGCCCTATCTCCTGCCCTACGCACAGGTCCCGCCCCCCATTCCGCGCCCGCACCACTGTCCCCCCCCCAGCCTTACCAATGCGGCCAGCCCTTGCGGAACCTCCACCCGACTCCCGCTCCCAGTAACCGCAATCATTTGACCCCCCGATAACGACCCTGGCTATTGATTAATTGGACACCTCTTTCGACTCGCGGCCCCACAATAGCCCTTTTAAGGGCTAAAAGCCCAAACAACCCTAACGTATCGTTGGGCCTAGCCACGAATCGAACGTCCGCAATATATCACTCTACGTGAAACATTCTCGACCTAACGTCGGAACTAAACATTTGCCCGCTCCAATTGAGAATCGCTCGTATTACCGTTAGCGTATACTCTACGGGTTTCTGCGCCAACAGTATAATCTGATTTTAGTTTCGACTCTTATGCGGAAAGAAGTTTCCGACCGCGCGGAGATTTCTACTATCACGTCGGGTTCGTTTGGTTTTTCGAAAGGCCATGCCTTGTTTCCACACTCGAAACATTCTGTTTCGTAGTTCATTTTGTATTTCATTTCGAAAAAGAATTAGTACCCCAATGAACCGGGGTAAGGAAGTCCTTGTCAGGTATGATGTGGAAGAGCTTGTCAGGTATGATGTGGAAGAGCTTGTCAGGTATGATGTGGAAGAGAGTTATGCGAAAAATTACGCCCCCTAACGCAGAGACTGGTAGCTCCGATATTTCGTGTAAGGGGCGAGTCCACTTTGAAAATTTAAAAAAATGGAAAGTAAGCAAGATTAAGAATTTGACGATGACGAGCAATCAGAAGGGATTTTGTACGGTGCAGGAATTGCCGATTGAGTATAAGTAAGAGTTTTTCATACTATAAACTTCAAACGCATTCTTCTCGAAACAACGTTTTCAAAATCTAGCTCCATCGTATCTCTAAAACTAATAAACTGATTCTCTTTAAATTTGAACCACATATTGTAAACATGATTCTCTCGATGGTTTTAAAATTTTGATTTTTACTCCTTTTTTTCGCGAAAAAAAACGCATTTTTAAAATACTTTTTTCGTTTTTCATCTGCAATTTTTTTTATTTTTTAATAAACCTTTTTAATCGTGGGTCATTTTGTAGCTGGTGTCATACTGAACCTAATGGACTTGGATTTTTTTGTTTCAGACAACCCGTCGCCGCGTTGTGATGGAGATACCTAGCCCACCTATTTTTGAGGCGTTACGTTAAACTATAGTTTTTGTACTTAAAAATGAATAAAAATGAATTATTTTTTTAAAATGTATTTCAAGACTTTATTTATCAAGCCCAACAACATTCATATTCATCTATTTTATAAAATCCTAAAAAAATCGCGAAAATAGCCTTTTTTGTGGCTCCAAAGTGGACGGCCCCTTAATTTGATAATGCTTTGTTCATTGATACCTGTTATGTTCATTCTATAATCTTTCTTAATTAAATTTGGGATGGCACCACTGTCTAATAGCATTGAAATTCGACCCCTTTCTGGTAGTGCTCCGATACACACAGAGGGTAATTTGTTGAAATTTTCTGAATTTATTGAGTAGGTAGGATAGATTCGGTCGGCGTGATTGACGAAACCGCGGTCACTGGACGCTTTGGGATCGTGGATCCTCGGCGCGTCCGCCCGAGGGATATCCAGACCGATTCCCGGCTGGTAACGCGAGTTATTATACTCGCGGGTACGACAGTTTTCTATGCTGTGGCCTACCCTCTTGCAATATCGACAAACGGGTTGGTTGGAGTCAGTCGCTTTGGTTTTTAGATGAAAACATTTATCTGCCGTATGCCCGATTTTTTTTGCAAATCTGGCATTGTGGACCGGCCGACTGACGTTGCCAGTCGGTTGAGGAGTTCGTGGGCCTGCCTCGCGAAGGACATTTGTCGGCTGTGTGCCCTGAGATTTTACACAATTGGCAGTTTGTGGCGCGGGAATTCTGATCGGTGTAACACCTGTCGGCGGCGTGACCGAGTTTCTTGTAAATTTGGCAAATGACCGAGCCTTGCTCGTTTGTTGTTTTCCTGCACTCGGTGGCACTGTGGCCTTGACCTTTGCAAATTTAGCATGTAAGGTTCGCGAATCGACAGGTTTCTGTAGTGTGATTGTCTTTTTTGCACACGTTACAAAATTTTACGGTTCTTGATGGGACAAACGCTTCGGGTTTAATTGAGGTAGACTGCAATTCATTTCGCGCTTTCACTTCGCGTTCGATCTTAATCATCAGCGACGTCGATGTTAGCACACGAAGGGAGCCGTGGTTCAATTCCCCCCCTTAAACCACGTTTGAAGCACATGAAGAAGTAGTCGGCTACTGTTGTTCTGAAAGTGGGGTCGTCCGCTCCATCATCAGATAGGTTTCGCGGCTCGATTATTTCCCTTGCCTTTTTCCTGAATTATGCAGTGAAATTTACGACACTGTCGTTGACCGTTTAAAAAATATTACCGAGTTCTCCCAATAATTGCATTTCGGAATTATTTGGTGTGTATATTTTTTTGAGGAATTTGTTCAGTGCTTCTATCGTTTCGAATTTGGTCCCGTGGATTGCTTCTCTAGCTTGATTTTTCAATTAGTTTCTAATTGATTTTGCTAAATATTTTTCGGCTTCGGGAGGGAGCATATCTTTTGCATCCTTACACCCGGTTATGAATTCTGATAAAGGGATATTTTTTGAGTCGAAATCCGGGACGCAGCTAACGGCGTCTTTTAGGGATATTAATTGATTTGTTCCTAATAGCATGGTTACTGGAATTTGATTTTCGTATTTTCGGGACATATCTATTTTTTAGCGGTCTTTTTGTAGAAGGTTCGAGACCAGGCAATAAATCTGTGTTTGAACTTCTCAGTGGATATCCCGAATTTCCAGCTAATACTTCGCTAATATTTAGATCTGATGGATTTTACTGTTGATTCAGTGTCAGACATTGGATTAATTGGCACATTTCCTTTATAAAATCCCGAACGAGCCCCCAAAAATTAATGTCACATCCGGAACAGAAGTGAGCATAATATTTTCGTTTCCCTCTTTGTTGCCTACGCCTAGCGCAATAGGACGGGATGAGGGTAAAAACGGCTAGTGCGTGGGAAAGAATAAAGTTAAGGGGGGATTGTCTTTTTTTTCGCAAAATTTACCGCTTTTTGGGAATTTTTTTGTGAAGAAAGTATACAACGGAAAACTTGTGAAACTTGGCATATAGTTTTATTGATCTGTTTACTACATACAAAAAATTTTTTAAACAATTTCATCAAAAAATCCGCCTCCCACGCCCCTCGACGCGCGATGGTCCTTTTTTGATGGTGTGCACGATTTCTCAAAAACTATTCAACCGATTGCCTTCAAATTTGGACGGAATGCTCAGCTGACATCCTTTTATCGTTTGATGAAGCAAAAAAGCAATACGTTTAATAGTTTTTTATTTATAACAAAAAATCGATCAATTTTTTTCGAAAAATCGATACTTCAAGTTCAAAACGTCACCAAATCATCAATTTTTTTTCCCTTCATCGAACGATAGCTATATGTGTCTAAAGTAAAATGCTTTTTGGGTTTTTGTTGCAGGATGAACGTGAAGGCTGTAATCGTGCACATCATCAAAAAAGGCCCATCGCGCGTCGAGGGGGGTAGGAGGCGGATTTTTTGATGAAATTGTTTAAAAATTTTTTTGTATGTAGTAAACAGATCAATAAAACTATCTGCCAAGTTTCACAAGTTTTCCGTTGTATACTTTCTTCACAAAAAAATTACCAAAAAGCGGTAAATTTTGCGAAAAAAAAGACAATCCCCCTTTAAGGAATTGACGCGAGGTTTCGGTGTTGAGGAATAAGTCGACCGACTTGTGCAAACTTGACTCTTGATTTATCATAAATTAATGGTCCCATTAAAGTATTTAACTGCTAAAGACAGACGTATTACGGGTGATACAGAAAAGGAAAATAATTATACAGTTCGCTTACCTTTGTTGATCGTGCATGCGCTCGCTCGTTAAAGCATCGGTTGACGCTCGTAAGATTAAGGGCTTACGTTCGCGGCCAGATACGCTCGCTGTTGGCGTAGGTCGGTGATACGCGCACAAGATTTTTGGACGACGCTATGAATGACGAGCGCCGCTTGAAGCTCTATACGATCTTACGACGCGAGAAATGGATTTGAGTTTTCTACGCAGACTGTGGGTCGAAGTTATACGTTTAATGTAGTAGAAAGGAAGACTTGCAATACTATTGCTTGTAGGTATATCGGAATTACAACTCTATAGAAGAACTTGATTCGAAGTTGGTTGACGGGAGACTAAGCTCTGAATACGATGGACGTTGTCGAGAGACTAACTTCAGGAAGGAAGTCTTTCTTGACATGAAAATTAGGAGGGGTTCAATAGTGGGAGAAGGAACCTTAGGGAGAGTGCGGTTTTGGTCATCTAGTTCTTCAGGCCAATAGACCGTGAAGATATTTGTTGATTAGCGGGAATAGTTTACATTCATTAGTCACGTGCTTGGCCTTATTCTAGGGCATCGGTTCTGACTATTATGCGTATAAAAAGAAGGAGACGGTTGTCCCGTGTTTCGGCGAACAATTGCATGGAGTATTGTTAGGTTTATTCAGCACAAGTAATTTTCACTCGGGATTCGTGAGATATATTCGGATAGTATTTATTATATGAAAACGTGTGATACATGGAATAACTTTAATTGTGTGTGTGTGTCCGCACGCCAAACAGGAAGTGGCAAAAACAGGCGAGACCGTGACAAAAGCTACCAGCCCTCTTGGCTACGGGAAAACAAAACCTTATAAGGTAAAGGCGATATCCCCAACACTCCTACTTCGTCTTTGCCGCCCTTCATTTTTCCGACGGAGGGTTCTCGTGGACTCCTATTGCTGCTCGGTGATATTTAAATGTGTCTCAAGGTAGCGCTTTGGTCAGGATGTCGGCATGTTTTCTCTTGACGGTGTATATTCCAACAGGAATTTGTTCTTCTCGTACTGCTCCCGGATGTGATGGTAGCGTACTTCGATGTACTTGCTTCGTTTGTGGAATATAGGATTTTTTATTAACCTGATTGCACTTTGATTGTCCGGGTACATTGATGTGTCGACCTCTTTTGTATCAAGCAAGCTCTTGACTAGGTTCTTCATCCACGCTATTTCTTTTGTGGTTTGGCTCGCGGCCACATACTCCGCCTCCGTGGTTGACAGTGCGACTGACTTTTGTCTCTGTGAGTTCCACGAGACAGTCGCAGTGCCAAGCATCATGACGTACCCCGTCGTCGATCGCCGAGTCTCCGGATCGCCTGCGTAGTCGGCGTCACTGTACGCCACCAGCCGATGCTCCTGGTTGCTATCGAACTTCAACCCATAATCGACCGTGCCCTTGAGGTACTTGAAAATTCTTTTCATTGCCTTCCAGTGATTTTTCGTTGGCTCTTTGAGATGGTGACTCGCTCGATTGACGGCGAAGGTAATATCGGATCTCGATGCCACCGAAAAGTACATGAGACTACCGATCGCCTCACGGTACGGCGCCGGCGTGCGCTCGTGCTCGTTTGTTAAGTCCTCGTGGTAACTTGTTTCTTCGTGGGGTTCGGCCGGCATGGCCACTGCGTTGGCTTCTCCCATGTGGAATCTTTCCAGGATTTTCCTTGCGTAGTTTCCTTGATGCATGAATATGCTTCCGTTGTAATGTCTCTCAATCTGCAGCGCCCGGAACAGATTTGCTTCGCCTTGGGTTATCTCGAACTCTGTTTTTAACTCGTTGAGAAGTTCGTCGATGAGCCCGCGATCTTTTGCAACGATCAGACCATCGTCTATGTAGATAGCGAGCAGTACCTCGCGATTCTTGCTACGACCTGTGAATACACACGGGTCCTCGTTCGTTGCTGTGAGATCGAATCTGTTCAGAAAGTCGGTAAAACGTCGATTCCAACAGTGAGAGGATTGTTTTAACCCGTATAGGCTGCGCTTGAGCTTAAAGACTCTCCGGGTTCCGTCCTCGTACCCTTCAGGCTGGCGCATGTACATTTCCTCGTCGATGTTACCGTACAGAAAAGCGGTTTTTATCTCGAATTGTTGAACGTACTTGCGTTCACTGGCAGCAACGGCGAGTATGGCTCTAATAGAGTCAAAACGAGCTACCGGACTATGCGTCTCGTGGTAGTCAATCCCTTCGCGTTGTCGAAAACCTCGGACGACAAGTCTCGCTTTATGCTGTTGAGTATTCCCGCTTGCGTCACGTTTCAACTTGTACGTCCATTTATTGTCAATGATTGTTCGATTTTTCGGCGCGTCCGTGAGCTCCCACACTTCGTTTCGCGATAGCGCCTCGATTTCCTCGTCCATGGCTCTTTTCCAGTTTTCTGAGCCCTCGTTCTCGACGGCTTTGTACGAGATCGGTTCCTGAAAGTCAGCTAGGAAAAGCTTGTTTATATCGATGAAGTGCCATCCTGGCGGTCGCAGTGTTGCTCTGTTCCTGAGCTGACGTCCCTGGATTGGGGCTTCGTTCTCGCGATCTATTTCGGGAGCGGCGTTCTCACGTTCTATCTCGCGAGCAGCGCTCTCTCGTATGTCGTTTATGTCGCCTTGTTGATCTGCGTCGCGCGATTCCCTATAGATTCCATCTTGCTCATAAAAACAATAGAATCTGATACATTCCATATCGGTTTATCCAAATAGAAACCGTATATGCGAACATTTCAATGAGTCCAGATAAAATACGAAAATCCGCTATCTGTGCTGCCAATAGACCAAACAGCAATGTATCGGATTTTTATCGTTGGCTACAGAATCCTATCGGTCCTTTTCAACAGGGGAGAGCGTGACAAATCTACCAGCCCTCTTGGCTACGGGAAAACAAAATCTTATAAGGTAAAGGCGAAATCCCCAACAAGTATAAAGTTCGATATTTGAGACCTAAGCATGCGCATGATTTGTGTTATGTCAATTTATGGTTATGGTGACTGCTCATATTATAGAAGATTATAATAGACTATAGACTTCTCATATTCTATATAATATATTATAGAAGTTTATATATCGGACTACGCTGCGAAACCGGATGTCTTATTTTCCAATCGAAGTTATAAATTCGTTGGAGTCGTCTAGTGTATGTTATGATTAAATGATTCAGGGTCGAGGCTTTTTAAGGTTTATTGTGGTAAGGCTCTGCGTGGCGTCTGAGATCGTATTCTTGTTGAAATCCAGGGGAGTAGACCTCAGTATTTCTCGAGTCACTGTTTAAGTTTTTGTCGAAGACTTTTCGTGGAATATGCGCTTAGGACCGTGTTCTTGTTGAACGCCAAGATGATAGAAAAAATATATTGCTGAAGATGCTGCTATTGTGTATATATCACTGTGGTTTAAATATGTGTGCGAAACGTACGCACAACGTTCTTTTTTATGCTGTTACGTGTCTTATTCTTAGATTTATATATATAGTATAACAGAATTGCGACGGCAAATGAGGATACTGGGAAGAACCGAGAGAAAAGTATCTTTTGCATATTCGCCTGCATACAAGCGAGGAATGAAAAAAATGCTAACGTCTTGAGATTGTTTACGCTGTAACGGTGTCTACAAAATACCACTCAACCATATGCAAATCAAAAAGCTATGTTGCACTACTCGTCCTCCATGATCTTGCCAAGAAGCGCACAGTTTGTGCTTGTTTCCCGTCGTGTCTCCGTACACACTTTATGTAAAAAATTTAAAAAAATCGTTCGACTGATTGATCATTTTTTTTCTTTCGAAAATGCCATAAACTTTTGATCTTTGTGCAGTAACTTAGAACAACATTGTAACGGAATCCTCGGTATAACTCCGATCCCTGTCTGACCGGCTTTAAAAAGTTGTTTTCAAGTGAATCAAACCAGTATTGCATTTACAATTCAAACTACAGAGTATTGAATTCAAGCATATAGAAAAAACCCTACTTCACTGTGTATAAGAATTTCGCGGCCGGGCCTTAGTGCGCTTCGCTAGTGTACGACGACGCTTATTAAGAACTCTTTTTAATTACTTGACGACATGGCACTGGCGCGCATCTTGATACGTAGATTTTCATTCCTCACACGGGAGCCTTGATTTGGCGATATTGTCTCCACGATTTTCATATAAATATTGTATATTCCTAATGTTCCAATAGGTTGTAATAACATCTACAGAAAACGTCCCGACATATGCGAGATATCGGGTTGAATTTTTTTCCACATAGGCGGTATAAAAACTCCTTGAATTGATTTTGAAGAAAATTGGTCAAATGTTGTACACATTATGAAACCTTGTATATTTTGAAAAATTAAACACACTTGTTAAGTGCAAAGTGAGCTCGCGTAAATTTAGTAGAACAGAACAGAAAGGACGCTTCTTTCATTGTCAATAACATTTATTGAGTAAAGTTTATGTTATTATAAAAGGTACCCTAGCTGAGCGAGGGCTAGTAATATATTTTGCCTTATGATCAGCGCCAGCAACATATCAAGAGACGCGGCAGCGTCTTGACGCCAAGTAATAAAACAAAATAGTTCTGTTAACTTATTGTTATAGTTTTGTCAATTATAGCATAACCTACAATCGCTGCACTAGCGGACCGATGCTATTTATTTTAATGATGAAAGCACGAATATTCGACAATATATCACTGAACATATATTTAATATCGAAAGAATCATTGCCTTTATCGCCGCAATTACCGTTGCTATAAACAATTCACACCACATTCACTTTTCACTGCACTTCATACTTGACGAAAACATGTACATGTATTATTGTATAGCAGCTGTCCACGCGGACGCATCGCTCATGGCTTCTGCACACTGCGCGCGATGGGCGACAAGCGATGAGCGATATCCAATGAGAGCTCGAGTATGACGGAAATGCTCTATGAGAGTGACGTTGCCATTGGATATCGCTGATCGCTCGTCGCTCGTCGCTCGCAGTGTACAGAGGCCATCACTCAAGTAGGAGAGAGACAAATGTCGAACGCTGCCGAACGCTGCCGAACGCGGAGGCCGATTGTACCTCTTTGTCGCTCGTTCCGCGCTCTCGCTTACACTTCAAGCCTTAAATGGAACGCCTCAGAGCGAGGTAACGGCGATGAGTCATGCTTTTTCGTGCGTGCAGCCGGCTCCATCGAATTATAAGACGTTATCACGTCAAAAAAATTTTACGCCACTGATCGATTCCACCGATCTCGACGCCACTGACCGACTGACGACACGCCGCGACTCTTTATACAGTAAGTTGGGCTCTAGCAGACGACGTTTTAACTTTGTTCCGATATTATGCGAAAACGCGGCAACAAATCGAAAATCTAATGACAGTTTACCAATGTAATGTGATTTTTTCCTATCGATTTTGTTCGGGCTGTTTTTCGATTTGTCCACTCAATCTCGGGATCTCATAATTTACGGCCGAATTTTCGGGTGACTTTTTACCCCAAAAATTTTTCAACACTCGTCCATTGTCTTTCATTGAATGAAATAAAGTCGTTGGCTCATATCGTAAACATAACACATACGCCGTTCTGTGAATTGATTAACACTTTAGCGCAACAGGCACAGCAACGCCACCGCTCTCTCGAACGGCACGACTCGAACTACACCATGCTTGCAATATATATATATATATATATATATATGTATTCTAATACAGTCGCTTTGACAGCTCGAGTAACCAAACACGGTTAGTCGAGCGTGGATGTGAAAAAAAAACAAACGGCTCTTATTAGAGCTAAACATTTATTTAACAAAGGTTCACGTCGTTCAAATTTAGGTGTGGATTATTTATTTGATCCTAACATGCGTATATTAGCCGTGGCGCTCGCGCGGAAACCGTCGGAGAAACAGCGAGGACGATACGCAAATAGATACAGAGTAAGTTAAAAATTCAAGAATGTGCTCGTTTCTTTCACTTGCTTATATAAAATCATTAAAAAATTTGCAGACAGACGTGCATGTGTAGCTTTTGTGTGCCCTGAGAGCATAACCTAGCTTCTATATGTCATGACCAATTTGTGTGTTCATAACCTCGTTCCATTAACATTTTATGAACATATCTTCAAAATTTTCTGAACAGAGTCTTGTCATAGACGGTGAAGTTTTTTTTTTGTAGAAAATGCATTCGGCTCTGTAGAATTTATATTGACGCAGAGCTTGACAATTATTTTGCCTGAAATATTATTCATCGCTGAAAAATCTCTCATGAGAAATAAAGGCTTTGTGCAACACGATATATAAACCTAGATCCCCTACGGTGTCCAATAGAACATGTAAAATAGAACGCCATTACACGACCATTCCAAGTTCTTGCGAATTTTGTTCATACGAACCCGTGATCAAACATACAGGTATCGAATAGGCAGCCTAATTAACATACATGCGATGCAATCGACACCTGTATATTTGATCACGGGTTCATACGAATAAAATTGGTGCGAACCTGTGATTGTCGCGTAATCGTGTTCTAGGACAACACCTAATGTTTGGCTCGATCTCACAGACTCAAGCCTGACAGCGCTTTCATATGCCTCGCCATTCTTTTCATACTGTGGTGATCACCATATTTCATTGTTGCGGCTGCACAATCTATGTCTACATGGAACGATCATAGTCCGCCATCTCCGAGAAATCTTCGAGTGCCACACCTGCATCGAAGACTTTCCTTGGTTATGTCGTTCAATGCCTTGAAGTTTATCGTCCCAAGTGCGCTCAATGTGTCAAATACTATGGAAAGCCAAACTTCAGATACTCCATGTCACTCGATGCTTCGAATCGAGCAACATTTGGGCATGAAACCCTTTTCCGGTACGGAGAGCGACAACGAAACCTTTTGACATTTTTCCAGCTTGACATAACATAAAAATGATTAAAACATGAATTTTAGCATTTTTCATAAAATGAAAAGGCCTTAGAACTATTGTGCCATCTGGCCAAGGAAGGCCAGATTGTGAATGATTGTGCGCTTTTTAATGTTAACATGAAAGTGTGATTGAAGCTGCATATTTTATGTGTTACGTGATTATCGGCTATTATGTAAATTTAAAATGAGATGATTGTCAACAAAACCTTTTTTTTGTCAGACCGGCTTTAGTTTTAATTTACTGTAAAACAACCTAAGATTTCTTGAATAAAAATCCTGAAACTGAGTATAAATGTGTGATAATAATTTCTCTAATTTCTATTGTGCCAAATTAAATATGGTTAATGAAACTGAATTGATTACATTTATCAAACATTTGAAACGTAGGGACCCTCAAACTTTTATTAATAGTCACATATAGGTGACTGGGTAAAAAAAAATATTTTACATTTTTTAGTACATTAAATAAAAGCTTGTCTAAAAGAAAAGTTTTTTTTATATACAAATTTTCCGTACCAATCTGACTGTGTTAAATGAAAAAAAAGAAAAACCGCGTTTCGAAAATATATGGTTCTGCACTTTAAGGTATTTCTTTCACGAACCCGAATATTTAACAAATAACTGATTTTCGTCTATTATTTTTACACGGTGTTTACATTCCTTTATTGAACCGAATTCATTTTGAACGATATATGTCAATTGTCTAAAAGAAAGAAAAAAAATATGAGTTCTCTTTGAAAATAAGCTTTATTGAAAGTATGGCCCGGCCACGGTGACCATTGGCATTGAGACATGTGTGCCATTAAGCCTTCATGCGACGTTGGCTCGCTCCACCTCTCCGTTTCGTCGCCGGGAGAAAAACTGACGTCTTCATTTACATAAAAGTCAATATTTAATAAATGCCGTAGACGGATCATTTAATTTTTGGGTGACAATTTTGGTAATATACTGAATGATTTGACATTTTTTCATAACATCCTTAACATTTTTTACACTATTCCGTGTGTAAAACTGCCGATCGGCATGAGTCTAGGCATCTTCTTATGTAAAAACTGTTTGTTGAATTCAAATTTAAAATTAAATTATGAAATTAAAAATTCAATTCAAAATTATTAAAATCAAATATTAAAATTTGAAGGGTGCATTCAGTATATGTAACGAATCCACTATATAAATTTGAACAAATGGTAACATTTGATCATTTGACCCGAAGCTTCTTAACGATATAAGGAAAGACGTGTATTCTTGAGCAGCCTCCAGCAGGGTAAATGTGACGCGTTATCCAAGTGCATCCGGTTTTTGTTTACAATGAACAAATCGATTTGCATTCCACTCGCTGAACACGCAAATAAAATAATGCAATGAAGTTGGATTTTCGTAAAATATTTTTATTGATCTCTAGTTTTTTTAATTACAGTACTACCTCCCTAAGAGAGCGGTCTAGGGCGGTTAGGGGAAGTAATTCTCGAGAAATTCGTCGCCGAAGCCTTCCCCCACCGCTAGGTTAGCGCGCTCGAAAATCGCGCATGTGGTAGCGTGTATGTGTTTCTCCACTCGACCTCTATGAGAGAGCGCGAACGAAAGTGTTGAGAAAACTGTAAACAAGTTGCGGAAAGTGTACTGGCGTTTCGTCGTTTCATGCGTAAGTATATCTCATTGAATATTGATGTGTAAATCTTTCTTTTTCTTCGCGTTTTTTTATTCTGCTGTTTGGTATATTTTGTTGTTGCAATATTATAACACATATGAAGGAAACATTTGTAAAACTTTCAATAATTGTTGAATTATCTTATTGTTCGCAAAAATATACGTAGTATATTCGTTATCGAAACTCGAACATATACAGTAGAACCTCGATTATCCGAACCAATTGGGACCGAGACTAGTTCGGATAATCAAAAGTTCGGATAATCGAAACGAGGGTTTTTTAGGACGAGATCATAAACAACACCTTTTTATATAAAAACAGTACATACATATATATTATAATTTGACATATATGTTAACGTTGAAATATATATATATATATATATATATATATTAGACTGATTCAAAAAAAAAAAAAATTTCTGGATTCTCGTGCTATTGTTGGGCACTGATAAAACAAAATTTCTCTAAAAAGATGGGCGCGGTCACTCAATTTTTAGAGGTGGCTATCTAGACTTTTTTGTATTTGAATTTTTTTTAACGAACGTATTGCATTTAAACATAGTCATGGCTTCGGATTACGGATAAAAATCACATCCAGCAGCTGTTTCGTAACAAAAATAAACTCTAACAATTTGAAAAGGGTGCAATATTCACAATTCAAATCCAGGTAGATCAATAATGGCGTCTATACTACTCTCGTTATTCATGTAGATTTATTTATCCGCATTAACATTTCGCACCTTTTACGAAAAATTAAATTATAAGCTTTTATTCATAAATCGTATATTTACATTTTCAAAATGCTACGCTTATATTATCTTCAAACTCATTTACATTTCTTCAAATGTGATGAAAATTCAAATACAAAAAAGTCGAGATAGCCACCTCTAAAAATTGAGTGACCGCGCCCATCTTTTTAGAGAAATTTTGTTTTATCAGTGCCCAACAATAGCACGAGAATCCAGAATTTTTTTTTTTTTTAATCAGTCTAATATATATATATATATATATATATATATATATATATATATATATATATATATATATATATATATATATATATATATATATATATATAATGTATTTGAAATACCTGAAAAAAGTTGAATGCTTTTTTTATATTTTTTAAAAATAAAATCGTCCATTTTTAATTGACGAACGGCTGTAACGCGTTTTTGAGCGGCTAAGTCTCGCAGCCGTTTGGGAAGGAGAGATTGCGTTGGGTTGCTCATTGTTGCTCACGGCGGTGGCAGCGAGCAACAATGTATCTTTCGCGCCAACGTTCGGATAATTGAGAGTTCGGATAAACTAAGTCATCGTTCGGATAATTGAGGTTCTACTGTACAGTGTACAAAAAAAATGTAACTAACAATTTATCTTGTGTATATACTTCAAGTTGAAATATACAATGTATATATATGTATAAATATTTCATTTTTAGATAAAACGGGATGGCTGAATCGAAAATATATTTTACTTGCATTAAATTACTCCTTGAAATTTAATTATGGTGCATGTCTTTTTCTCCGACTTTACGGCTTAAACGTATATATTATTATACAAAGGAATATTATCCATTTGACAATCGTGCGACGTGCGATTTTCTGAAATCGCTCGCGATCTCTTATGGAGGTGTCCGCGACAAACTCGGGAGGCCTCGGGTACACTGGACAGCTCGAGCTAGGTGGGGGAAGCCATAAAATGCGCTCAAGCGGAACGGCGGGGAAATTCTCTCTTAGGGAGGACTCTCTTAGGGAGGTAGTTCTGTAAAAGTTTTCTCCTGCTGCAACAAACAAAGCGCAATTCATGAAACATGGAGACGGTATATCAAAAAGTAAAACATTAAGACGTACAGACTTGGGCGTAATTCTATTTATAAATACGAATATGAATTTATTCACATCGTGATTTTCATGTGAATATAAATACAAATGTATTCATACTTCACTTTTTGTATTCACATGCATGCATACAAATACAATTGTATTCACAAATATTCTGAACATACAAATAGATTCACAGAAAAAATTGTGAATATTCACAAAAAAGTGAATATTTACAAAAAATCCTGTGAATTAAAAAAAATACACATCAAAATCTGTGAATGCAAATGTATTCATAAAAAATTGTAAATACAAAAAAATTCACAAAATAAGTTGTGAATTTTTTCATATTTAAGACAAATTAAAATCAAATTCACAATAATTAGATTAAAATTTACACCATTAGTGAGTTCGTACGCATTTTGAGAGAAAACATTGCCTCGAGGCAAAGAAATTTTTGCACAAAACTTTTTGTGCGAAAATTCCTTTGCCTCAACACAATGGTTTCTCTCAAAATCCATAAGAACTCACTTGTGGCGTAAATTTTAATATAATTGTCGTGAATTCGATTTTAATTTTCTTCAACTTGAGGAAATTCACAACTCATTTTGTGAATTTTTTCATATTTATGATGTAATATTTGGAACTCACTTTTTTTGCAAAAATTTCTTCGCCTCGACGCAATGTTTTCTCTCAAAATACGTTTTAATCTAATCATTGTGAATTTGATTTTAATTTGTCTTAAATACGAAAAAATTCTCAACTTATTTTGTGAATTTTTTTGTATTTACAATTTTTTGTGAATACATTTGCATTCATAGATATTGATTTGAATTTTTTTTAATTCACAGAATTTCTTGTAAATATTCACATTTTTTGTGAATACAGTAGAACCTCGATTATCCGAACCAATTGGGACCGAGACTAGTTCGGATAATCGAAACGTGGGTTATTTGTGACGAGATCATAAACAACAACCTTTTACATAAAAACAGTACAGTACATGTCAAATTTTAATATATATATATGTACTGTTTTTATGTACATACATATATCAGGTGTTAAAATATATATATATATATATATATATATATATATATATATATATATATATATATATATATATATATATATATTAGACTGATTCAAAAAAAAAAATTTCCTTCTGGATTCTCGTGCTATTGTTGGGCACTGATAAAACAAAATTTCTCTAAAAAGATGGGCGCGGTCACTCAATTTTTAGAGGTGGCTATCTCGACGTTTTTGTATTTGAATTTTTTTTTAACGAACGTATTGCATTTAAACATAGTCATGGCTTCGGATTACGGATAAAAATCGGAAAAGTTTTGAGTTTGTTCTTTTACAAACATAACAGAGAAAAACTGACCATACGTCGAAGTGCACACGAAACGATGAAAGAAATTTTCGAACAATGGAAATGTGCTGAAATTCCAACGCGTCGATTGAATAACGCAATCTTGAAATCAATAAAACTCCACCTAGTCTGGAAACAACTTTTAAAAAATCGAGTTAAAAAGAATTTGCCGTCACAAATATCGAAGGAGCGTAAATTTAAGAGAGATTTGGACAAACTGTTCAACGTTGCACATTTTCGTTCTGCCCAAAATGTTAACGAACTTGAGAATGGCTGGGAAGAAATGTAAATGAGTTTGAAGATAATATAAGCGTAGCATTTTGAAAATGTAAATATACGATTTATGAATAAAAGTTTATAATTTAATTTTTCGTAAAAAGTGCGAAATGTTAATGCGTATAAATAAATCTACATGAATAACGAGAGTAGTATAGACGCCATTATTGATCTACCTGGATTTGAATTGTGAATATTGCACCCTTTTCAAATTGTTAGAGTTTATTTTTGTTACGAAAAAGCTGCTGGATGTGATTTTTATTCGTAATCCGAAGCCATGACTATGCTTAAATACAATACGTTCGTTAAAAAAAATTCAAATACAAAAAAGTCGAGATAGCCACCTCTAAAAATTGAGTGACCGCGCCCATCTTTTTAGAGAAATTTTGTTTTATCAGTGCCCAACAATAGCACGAGAATCCAGAAGGAAATTTTTTTTTTGAATCAGTCTAATATATATATATATATATATTAAACAGCTGAAAAAAGTCGAATGCCTTTTTTAATATATTTTTTATAAAATCGTTCATTTTTAATTGACGAACGGCCGTAACGCGTTTTTGAGCGGCTAAGTCTCGCAGCCGTTTGAGAAGGAGAAGTTGCATTGGGTTGCTCATTGTTGCTCACGGCAGTGGCAGCGAGCAACAATGTATCTTTCGCGCCAACGTTCGGATAATTGAGCGTTCGGATAAACTAAGTTATCGTTCGGATAATTGAGGGTTCGTATAATCGAGGTTCGGATAATCGAGGTTCTACTGTATATATTAAACACCTGAAAAAAGTCGAATGCCTCTTTTAATATTTTTTTAATAAAATCGTCCATTTTTAATTGACGAACGGTCGTAACGCGTTTTTGAGCGGCTAAGTCCCGCAGCCGTTTGAGAAGAAGTTGCGTTGGGTTGCTCATTGTTGCTCACGGCAGTGGCAGCGAGCAACAATGTATCTTGCGCGCCAACATTCGGATAATTGAGCGTTCGGATAAACTAAGCCATCGTTCGGATAATTGAAGGTTCGGATAATCGAGGTTCTACTGTATTCCCAATTTTTTTCTGTGAATTTATTTGTACACGTTCAGACTATTTGTAAATACAATTGTATTTGTATGCATGCATGTGAATACAAATAAGCAAACTATGGATAAATATTTCACTAATAGGCGTTTGTAAATCACCCTGCAAATACGTCGATTTAATAGTGGAAGGGACTGAAGACTTAAAAAAAATATTTATAGCATTTGGTAATATACAAGTTTTCAGAAACGACGTGTCCTGTTTTTTTAACTATCTGTTTAAATCTTACCCTTTTAGAATCTTTGAAAAAGTGAAAAAAAATAATACCAAGTAATGAAAAGATATTTGAATTCACTCCTCTTTGAACTGGCGCAGAACGAAAAAAAGATTTTTCCCCTTTCAAAAAGATATGAAATCCCCTTTAAAAACTTTTAAAAAGTAAAAAAAGAACGCCAAGTAACAAAATACCCCCGAAAACATTATTGCTTGTTTGATCATATACAAAATTCTGATTTATCTTGAAATATTTTTTAATTTTATTTAACGAATGCTTTTATTATATTTTTTCAATTAAAATGTACAAAAAAAGTGAAATAACTTTTTATAAAGTAGCCAAGCAAGTTTACTAAAAACGTAAACAAAATTGTTAAACCTTAAAACTAATGTTTTCCTAAATATTTCATTTTTATTTTAAAAATCACATTACTATTATAACAAAAAATTGGTATTACAATTATATAAAAATACAACGTATTTACCAAATAAGTACACTGGAAATGCTGTGCAACGACTTGGCGTGCATGGTTAAGAAAAATAGCTCGGCGAAGGATTTCGTCTTTCCGACTACTTAACTCTCAGGTTGGAAAAACATAGACTGCTGCAATTTGTTATGTAACTGGAGATCAAATTTCGTGATCCCGCAAAGTATGGATCAAATGAGTGATGTTCCCCTAGATGACACGATACGTTAAATCTTTTTTTTATGCATAATTTAATACGATATATAAAAGTATATTCTTTCTCCTCTATCAGACAACTTTATACATTACATGAAATATATTTCGTATATACTTTTATGTATTGATCCGTCTGTTTGTGTATTGTATCCGTCTCTAAGCCACAGCATCGGCAATTTTAAAATTCGAATTACGGTGCCGTCGTCTTGCTAGTGAAAAACGAAATATTTGAGTATCTCTCCTGATATTCATTGCGCTATATTCGATGGTTTTTCCGAGTACAGTCGAATATTCGTCAATAGTGGATATAACGGAGCTCTGACACGGTCACGTGAATTGTGTGGACCGATATATACACCGATAACACTATATATCAATGTTATCTTGTCCGAATCACACTAGCGCAAGGTGCAGGAAATCGCATTGTTAATAACACTGGCAGTTGATGCGTTGTTACAGGTTATATATATATTGTGTATCTTCCCGAGCTATTTCTCTTAACCATGCACGCCAAGTCGTTGCACAGCATTTCCAGTGTACTTATGTGGTAAATACATTGTATTTTTATATAATTGTAATACCAATTTTTTGTTATAATAGTAATGTGATTTTAAAAATAAAAATGAAATATTTAGGAAAACATTAGTTCTAAGGTTTAACAATTTTGTTTACGTTTTTAGTAAACTTGCTTGGCTACTTTATAAAAAGTTATTTCTTTTTTTTTGTACATTTTAATTGAAAAAATATAATAAAAGCATTCGTTAAATAAAATTAAAAAATATTTCAAGATAAATCAGATTTTTGTATATGATCAAACAAGCAATAATGTTTTCGGGGGTATTTTGTTACTTGGCGTTCTTTTTTTACTTTTTAAAAGTTTTTAAAGCGGTATGTATATACAATATGTATAAATACACAGCCGGCAAAAAGTTTGAGTACACCAGTCGAAATTTTTTGCCGCACTGAAAGTTAGATAGCGGACTCAACAATCAAGATAATCAAATTTCCGAAGCGGCGTTTTAAAGAGGACAAATTTCTGCCTTGCCTTTTTGGAACATTTTTTACAATTTTCTTTGGGCCCGGTACGCCTTTTTGGAAATTGCTATTTATCACGTTTTTTTGCACGTCTAAAACTGCATGCATAACTTCTGGCTAATTCCTTCGCTCGTTTTTTCCATGACAAACTTGAAGAGGGTATCAAAACCTACATTTTCGTTTTTCATCAAGTTTCGTCCAATTTTTTTCGCTCTAGTATTACATTTTTAGCTAAAAAATACATCTTTTAGATAAATAGACGTAGCGCAATAACTATGGGGTTTCAGAGAAGATGTCAAGAGGGTAAAAAGTTGCCTGGGATTGTACTGGAGTAGTCAGAATTTTTTCTGAATTTTTTTTTGAATTTTTTTTCACTATTTATGGTCGGGACTCTGATGAGTGGAGGGGCTTCATTTGGGAATTATGGGGACTAGGACAATCCATCAAGAAAGAAAATTTGTTTACTTTTTCATTTTTAATTAACTACGATTTTGTCAGAATTTTTTGAAATATTATTTTAACAATTTTTTCTTCGACTAGAACTCGGAGAATCATCCTCGGTTGAATTGTTGTGTCTCAAAACCTATCGAATTTTAGACCAAATATTCAACAAAAAACTCGTATAGATAAGGTAAGAGCCGTGACTGACTATTTTTTGCGTTAAAAAACAAGTTCAAAAGGTTAAAGTTTTTTCTTTTTAATATTTGGTCTTAAATCCGATAGGTCTTGAGGCACAACAACTCAACCGAGGATGATTCTCCGGGTTCTAATAAAAAAATCGTTAAAATAATTTGTAAATAATTCTGAAATTTGTAGTTAATTAAAAATGAAAAAGTAAACAAATTTTCTTTCTTGATAGATGCCGAATGTAGCCCCTCCATTCAACGGAGCCCAACCAGAAATTGTGAAAAAAAAAAATTCATCAAAAATTCTGGCTATTGCAGTGTGAACCTATGCAACTTTTTACCCTCTTGACATTTTCTCTGAAACCCCATAGTTATTGGCCTACTATTTGTTTAAATTTTGTCTCGAACATATATTTTTTAGCTAAAAATGCAATACTGGGGCTAGAAAAAACAGCACGCAACTGTCTGAAAAACGAAAATGTAGGTTTTGATACCCTCTGTTACGTACCGAACGGTACCCCGGGTTTCCCGAGTGAATTATTAATTTGTGGGCTGCTCTGCTCGTCGCATACGGGCCCGAGTTCTCTGGGAGGATAAAGGGGAGGATGCCAGAATACTTCAATGCTTCCGATTATAATATGGTTTATTTATTAATAGTAGCCGACTTACAATGTTGTTGACGCCTGAACGAGTAAACACACACACACATACACACATAACACACATACACACTCACTAATTTTGACAATATAGAACTGGTATATTCGATACAAAGTGATTTAACGGCGCGGCTTCGTCTTATGTTATTTCGGTAGAATGGAATTAGATTTAGTAATTAATGCGTCTCTATCGCGTCGGTGTCGACTACGCACAAGTCTCACAATCCTGTGCAACCACCTTTTGCACCGGATTCACTGGGGGACACTATCCACCTCCCAAATGCAAGGAAATTATGGTTGCCGCGGAACGCTTTGTGCGCGAGTGGGGATCCGTGCCCAGGAAACAATCAAGGGACACGGTACTCGCGAGACCGTTTTGACGAACGAAGACAGGCGGACGCGAACCCGTGAAGGCGCGGGAGTCAGGGATCGCGACTTGCTTTCGACCGGAGTTACACCCCAACACCAGGTTACGTTCGTGGTTAGTTGGGAACTAACAAATATTCACCGCCACCGGACCGATGTTAGCTCGGTAGCTATCACTCCGGTGGGGGTTTTTGACAACATCCACGGAAAGTCGCTCGCTCTCGAAGTGGTCGCTCCGGTGGGGGGTTTTGACAACGTCCACGGAAAGTCGCTCGCTCCCGAAGTCCCACGGTCGAACTCCGCGGATCAGGCGATGCTTGATCAGCGGAATTCGATCGGATACATCCGGCCTCACTATCGGCGTTTCCACACCCGACACCGCACAGAGACACGAGGCGACGAAGTCGTCGGTAAAATAATAAAAGTTAAACCCGTTAATAAAAACCCAATTATTGATATTACTAAACAAAACATTAAAAGTTTACGGAGACGTGACACCGCCTTAAGTTTGTTATGTTCAAAACAAGCGAAGAAATTCGCTAGAAGTTGTGCGGGCAGTTTTAGACGTGCAAAAAGTTGAAAAATAGCAATTTTCAAAAAGGCGTACCGGGCTCAAAAAATTGTAAAAAATGTTCCTAAAAAGCAAAATGAAGGAAAATTTGTCCGCTTTAAAACTCCGGTTGGGAAATTTGATTATCCTTATTTTTGAGTCCGCTATCTAACTTTTAGTGCGGCAAGAAATTTCGCCTAATGTATTCAAACTTTTGGCCGGCGCTGTATGTACCAATAAATAGAAGAGAGAATATTTGAGTTATAGCTGCGTATAATTATATTTTGCCGCTGGTATAAATTTGAAGCGCTCGACATTTAGAATGCAGCGAACGTATGAATTTCCTTCAACCATTCCAACCGATATTTTTTTTGAGTTTGACAATATTTATGCAGAATTCGAAAAGAGCAAACTAACAAGGAAAGGTCGCGAGGTCGAACTCCCCGATTTAGACGAAATTTTGCATGTTTGTAGAATGGGTAAAAATAGGTGACACGTTTTTTTTAATATCTCCTGTACCCGATTTGTAAGGGGTGAAACTCACCCTCGAAAACAGGGGTTTTTTTTCGTTTTTTGTTGATAACGTGTCACATCCTAAGGGGACGTTGGCATACACTTAGCACAAAAATTTAGGGAGCAAGAAAAAAATCGAAAATTTTTGGGGGATTTTCAACAGGCTGTAACTCATACAAAAATGGTCGTACAGCAAAAAAAAAAGCAAATTGTAGCTCTAAGTGTCTAGTTTTCGGATCTGAGTTTGAAAATATTTTTTTGAAAATATTTTTCGAGTAATCATAAGAAAACCACCGAAAAAAAATGTTCGAAATTTTTTTGGTTTTTTTTTAATCTACGGACGTGGAAATTTTTTTTTCGACTTAACCTCTATATGGACCGGATAGCTTGTTAATTCAGCTTTAATTTGGTTTTTTAAAAATCTCGATACCAGCATTTCTCGCTGAGATATCGGTGTTTGAATGGAAAAAGATCATTTTGTCTTTGATTACCAATATCTCAGCAACCAATGATCGCACAGAAATTTTGAGGTTAGTTTCAAAAACTTGAATAAATTCTCTACAACGATTGGCAATTGAATTTTGAAAAAAAAATTTTTTTTCAATCATTACATGAATTTGAAAAAGCGACCAAAAAAGGGCTTTTTGTGGTTTTTTGAAAAATCAAGCGCCCAATCAAAAATATTGCGGAAACCACTAATGTTAAGTGTGCCTTTTACTGTTCAATATACCCACAAAAACCCTACGAAGTTTCAATTTAATCCAGCCAACCGTTTTTTTTCCCACTTGATCGAATTTTTGAAAAAATTAAAGGAGCAAGAATTTCGCTCTGAAAATGTCATAATTTTTATCAAAAATGAAAAAAAAAAATTTTTTTCATTTTTCTCTCAATTCTGTATTAGTGACTTGGAAAATTTAAGAAAAAAAAAAATCGAAAATTTTTGAAAAAAAAATTCCAAAATTTAAAAAAAGAAATTTTTTTTGTTTTTTTTTAATTTTTTTTTCAATTGGCCCTAAATTAAAGAAATGTAACGACTCACTTTCTCACCGATTTTCCTCTTCCGCACTTTAATTTTCCTAGTCACAAATTAATTGAATAAATTAAAAGTTGATACCCCCAAGGCAAGTCGAATATTCGTTCTACGAATATTGGGACAATAATTTTTTTGTGCGAATTTAAGCAGTGTCTAAAAAATAAACAGTTTTTCTTAAAACTAACCTGCTTTCTTGGTAATCGAGCCAATCAACAGTTTTTCTCAAAACTACCGTATTTTTAATTTTTAGAAAAGCAAATTAACTGAGTTTTTGCAAGCTTTAGTTTTCTTTTTATTTTTTTTCATAATGCCTAGGCGGCCTTTATCCGCGCCACAAGTCGCTCAGATAGTGACTCTAGTGGAAGAAGGGTACAATTACCGACAAGTCGGGGATCGTATGGACATTAGTTCATCTGTCGTATCTCGCGCATACAATCGGTATTTGGAAACCGGTGATTATCAACGACGAGTTGGCCAAGGTCGTCGTCGTGCAACAAATCCTCGTGATCCTTACAAAACTAAAGCTTGCAAAAACTCAGTTAATTTGCTTTTCTAAAAATTAAAAAATACGGTAGTTTTGAGAAAAACTGTTGATTGGCTTGATTACCAAGAAAGCAGGTTAGTTTTAAGAAAAACTGTTTTTTTTAGACACTGTTTAAATTCGCACAAAAAAATTATTGTCCCAATATTCGTAGAACGAATATTCGACTTGCCTTGGGGGTATCAACTTTTAATTTATTCAATTAATTTGTGACTAGGAAAATTAAAGTGCGGAAGAGGAAAATCGGTGAGAAAGTGAGTCGCTACATTACTTTAATTTAGGGCCAATTGAAAAAAAAATTCAAAAAAAAAAAAAAAAAAATTTTGGTATTTTTTTTTCAAAAATTTTCGATTTTTTTTTTCTTAAATTTTCCAAGTCACTAATACAGAATTGAGAGAAAAATGAAATTTTTTTTTTTTTTTTCATTTTTGATAAAAATTATGACATTTTCAGAGCGAAATTCTTGCTCCTTTAATTTTTTCAAAAATTCGATCAAGTGGGAAAAAAAAACAGTTGGCTGGATTAAATTGAAACTTCGTAGGGTTTTTGTGGGTATATTGAACAGTAAAAGGCACACTTAACATTAGTGGTTTCCGCAATATTTTTGATTGGGCGCTTGATTTTCCAAAAAACCACAAAAAGCCCTTTTTTGGTCGCTTTTTCAAATTCATGTAATGATTGAAAAAATTTTTTTTTTTCAAAATTCAATTGCCAATCGTTGTAGAGAATTTATTCAAGTTTTTGAAACCAACCTCAAAATTTCTGTGCGATCATTGGTTGCTGAGATATTGGTAATCAAAGACAAAATGATCTTTTTCCATTCAAACACCGATATCTCAGCGAGAAATGCTCGTATCGAGATTTTTAAAAAACCAAATTAAAGCTGAATAAACAAGCTATCCGGTCCATATAGAGGTTAAGTCGAAAAAAAAATTTCCACGTCCGTAGATTTAAAAAAAAAAAAAACCAAAAAAATTTCGAACATTTTTTTTTCGGTGGTTTTCTTATGATTACTCGAAAAAAAATTTCAAAAAAAAAATTTTCAAACTCAGATCCGAAAACTAGACGCTTAGAGCTACAATTTGCTTTTTTTTTTGCTGTACAACCATTTAAGTATGAGTTACAGCCTGTTGAAAATCCCCCAAAAATTTGGATTTTTTTCTTGCTCCCTAAATTTTTGTGCGAAGTGTATATATGTATGTGTGGCGTCCCCCTTTCTTGCCTACGCCTAGCGTAATAGCACGGGATGAGGGTAAAAAGGGGTCGTGCTGGTGGAAGGGGGGATTTTAAGGGATTACGTGGATGATGCAATTATTGAAATTATGATCATGAGACTTGTGTTCGATTGACTCGTAATTTATTAGAATTAACCGTACGGGTTATTCCTATTATATCGGTTATATACGTGTGTCTACGCATGCGTGTATTCAGGCATATGTATCTCTATATGCGTAATAGAGTGTATACGTGTGCGTGTATACGTGTGCGTGTATACGTGTGCGTGTATACGTGTGCCAATGACGTCCTCCTTAGCGCCTGCAAGTGGAGAAAAGGGGCATTTGTTCCCGTTCTAGGCCCTAAGCAGGAGCTCATTTTATATTGAATACGAAGCTACTTTACTGCCTTCATCTCCTACCACTGTGAAGATCTGGAGGGGCAAAATATGCTGAAAATTTCGACTCGGGTTGTTGCGCCTCGGTGTTGACCCAGTCGCTTGGGTGTCGGGAAACGGTCGTAAAACTAAGGGCCCTACGCCGGTGGGCCAGAAGCGCTCGCAGATGATGTAAGTGAGTGAGACGGATACAGATGTTCGCTGACACAGATTCTAATTTTCGTGAATTTCGCGGATCGAGAATGGAAATTACAATAAAATAATGCGCGGAATACGAAGCCAAGATTATTACGATTATCGTGTAACCTGTTACGGAAGTTTCGAAGTAAGATTTTCTAAGCTCGAATTGTATCACAATGTTTGCGTTACAAGTAAAGAACAAAGGTTTGACGCGATGAATGTCGGTTAAAGAACTCTAGGTCTGAGCTCGTTGAATTCTAATCGGAGACTATGTTAGACTCAGCGATAGACTGCTGGATTAAAATTAGATGTTGGGTTCGGACTGATTTTGGATGACTGACGTTGCATTCATCCTCTGGGCTTTCCTGCTCCAGGTTCCGTTTTTGGTAGAGTATGGAAAGAAGGGGACTTTCGTTTTTGAATGTTCCGTTGCCCAAACAGGGAGGCGATGTGGAAGACTCTTCCTTGCGTCTCGTGGACCAGGCGCGCGTAATATTAATTGTCTATCAGCCAATCAGGGCCGGGGACATAGAAGTGTCCCTTGTGCGAGTTTTCCCTGGGAAAGCACGCGGAGTTGGATTTGTTTACGTGAAGTCTGGGGCTTCGGCGCCGAGTCGCCTCACGATAACGTAGCAACTAGCCGCGTCGCGGGTCTTGCACGTGCATTCGAATTTCGTCGCGCTCTCGATTTTATGGCCCGGTCGAGTGGAGGTTTCCGGAGTCCTTGGTCTATCCTTGGTTCCCGTACGGGTTAAAATCGAGACAATGTTAAGGTCTGTTGGCGGATTATCTTCGAGTCATCTCGCCCGCAGTTGAGTATATTTTTTTCTTTTACGACTTTTCGGAGAAATAAAACTATGTATTCGTCAGACTCGCGTGGATAAGATGGGCTATAGGGAAAGTTCAGCGACTACGTCGCAGGAAGTGTCAAACGTTTTAACGGTACGAGTAATGAAAAAAATTCAAACTGCACCGTTTATTTTCCCGTGTATACATTGGAGATGAGAACAATGCAGATAACAACAAATTTCAAACGAAAAACAACCCTAATTTCGAGGGCGTCGGATGCTTTCGAAATTTTCCCTCCGCACACATTTTCAGGCGCACGCTATTACAACGCATTCCCCTATCCCTCCTCTCTACGCTGCCTTTCCGCTGCAGGGCGCACCTGATTGGCTATTTATTTTAATTCATAATTTATTATCTATGCGTACGATAAAAAAATGACCGAGGACTTTTCGTCTCAGAATTTTTTTTCCTACCAGATGCTAGAAGGGTGTACGTTACTTCTGGGACACCCTGTAGAACGAGATGGTCTACTTTTTCTCAAAAAATTATGCAATATAACACATGTCATAGTAACGATTGAAGATTTAACAGCATCTAAATGTCCAGCTGCCTTGGTAATCCTGCATTTAGTCTTTCTGGTGTACATAACGCATGATGTCCAGGAAATGGTTTCATGAGGTTTTCACGCAAAGCAAATGCTCTATCACCCAGAAGTACATAGGGCATATTAATCTCACACCCCGGTATTAAGGTCCGAAGTGGTAAATTACTATTGTTTGTAGATATTTTTTTGCACAACGAGCTTTTATTAAAAACACTATCGTCACTAATACGCCCGGGAGCCCCCACTTCGGCAAACATAAAATAATAATCATGGTCTGCTAAAACTAGAAAAACGATGCTGAAGCTTCCTTTATAGTTATAATATTCAGAGTCACTAGGAGGTGGTGGTAATATCATCACATGCTTCCCGTCTATCGCGCCAAGGCAATGGGAGAACTTGAATCCTTCAGCCTTGGAAAGCCATTCTCCTGTTGTAGTAGGAATCTGGGGGAAAAAGTATATTTACACATCAGTACTATTAACCTATAGTAGTAACAAATCTTTAAAATATTCTAGGCAACAACATTGATGCAAAATGAAGAGTCGTTTCCAGATATTGACAACGATAAAAATGAAGATCCGCACGTTGAGACCGAAAATGTTTCGAACATGAAAATTGCAGTTCAACGTCGCCAATCTAGAAACCGGGCTGAACTACAAGGAGCCAAAGGTCAAATGAAAAATGATTTTGCGATTCTAAATGCGGTTTAAAATATTAAAAAAAAAACAAGACAAACGTGAAGACGACTGCGATTTGTATGACAACCTTGTAGCCGAACATTTAGGCAGTTTGGAGAAACGGACAAACAAGAATTAATGTACGAAATCGACGGATTGTTGTTAAAAAAACATCGTTTACTAACAAGTGGACAAATAACTTGCCAGCGTGAGGTTTCACCGTCTCAAAAGCTCATCGATAGTAGTCGTCCGTTGGCATCACACCGTGAGTCTACACTTTTTGCTTCCCGCAGAGCAGTTTACCGTCTCTCATCCTCGAGCAGCACTTATTCTAATATATGTATGGCTAATGATTCTGACCGTCCTCTATCCGCTGTCTCTAATATTAGCTCACCTTCGCCAACTTTACAGATTTTCCATTCCGATCAACCCTCCAAAAATTATTACAATTATCCGGAATTTCCTGTCTTATTACAACTACCAGAGCAGCCTATAATAATCATGACCGAAAAGAAACGCCGCCTACAACAAACCCAAAATATTTTGTAAGAAGCTTATTGCAGCGGACAACGTGACGCTTCGTGCAACTGATTCTGTTATCAAATGTACAATATCATCGTTGTCATAATGTTAAAATTAAATGTCTCAATAAAAAAAATGATTATATGATGTAGATTGTGATATTTACCTTCACAAAATCCTTCAAAGCTTCGTTTCAACCATTTGAGATATTAGTTGACTTTGAACAAAAAGTGCAAACTTCTGTAGCTGTCTTCAGTGGCTAAGAATCTCAGGCTTATGGCAAGTCGAGTTTTCACGGGTATTGAATCCCTCCAGTCCGGATCCTGTTTTTCAATTCTTGGGGATATTTTTTGTATCAGATATTCAAAATGACTGAACGACATGCGTAGAATGTTATCGAATTCTCCAGAAGGCTCTGCAAGGAGCTCAGCAAGTTGATTATCCATGGTTTGCTTGGAAAACAAACAAACCATCGATGAACTACCTATTTATTCATTATTAGGTTAAATTGTATTATAATATTAGATGGGAACTGACTTATCTTATTCTATTGCGATAGATCTAAACATTTATCGTCTTCTTTGACCCTATTTCCTTTTAATCACTTTTTTATCGTACATCAGTCTGTAGTAATAGCACGTGCTAAAGAGATAAATTGACCCATACATTTGCTACAGTGAGTACGTCCGATAGCATTCAACACGAAATGTTTAAAAAATAACGCTTGCCCGAGCCCTGTTTTATTTCTTTATTTCTTGAATATTTTTTGTTATGTTAAAATACGACAAAACCGACTGCGCCCAGTCCAAATGTTCTGTTGCCCTGAATGCCAAGTGTAAAAAAGTCAAGTATAAAAAATATAATAGTAGAAAAAATCGTTGTGCTTGTAACAATGAGAAGCTCAAAGTTTCGATGGAACTATTTCTCTCCACCATGTGGGGCGTTCGAAATTCGCATCGTTGCCTCGTATGGAAGCTTCTAGATGTTCATATACCTAAAACATATAGATTTAGGAAAGTTCAGTGAGTGTGTGAGTGTGCGTGTGCATGTGCGTGCGCGCGCGCGTGTGTGTGTTCTCTTTATATACCTTTCCATCGGCCATTCCAAGGGGGGATTGTATTATGCAATCAGGTGGCGAAAATACGTCGACGAGGCCCATTACTTCATCCATAAGGTCCTTCGAAAGCTCAATCATGCCGCACCGTAAAAATGCATCATATTGAGACCCGTTAGAGGCATAACCACCTGCATAAATATCGCCCAGTCTCCTCTCGAGGAGCCAAGCGCCAAACAGCGATAACAATTTGGACAGTACAACCCTTTCCTCCACTTTCCATTTCGGATTACTCAGTTCGTCCAGAAAACTTTTAAAAACGACGCGCTGCATAAAAAAATGCATAATCACCTGCAGAAATCAGGAACAGAGGCATGGGACGTTGGTATCATTCAATCATAATTTATCTTACCTCTCCGTACACAAGAGACAAGGTCCTTGCAAAGAACATTTGTGAGTTGTTTCTGCTTGTCCAATCATCTTGGCCCTGTTTCCGCATTTCCTGGAAGCGTCCATGAGTCTTCTTAAGGTAGTAACAAACCAGCCATTCGAAAGCTTCATGTAGTTTATGAGGCTCTATCGCTTCCTTCATGGTGCTTGCGGTAGATCTTTGCTGAATAATACTCTTAAAATTTACGAGAAAATCTGCTGAACAGAGCGGCGAGGGTACAGCTTGATTTTCGACAATTTTTGACCAGAGACTCATCAACCAATTGCTCGACTGTTGTATCAGCACGTTGTTCTCACCTTCGTACGTGCAGTTTGCATCGTGATCATTTCTCAAATCACCCAGACGAGCGACTATAATAAGTAAGAAATGTGACGATAAATAATCAATAATTATAGATTCGACGGATGGAAGGCACACAAATGTTTAAAGTCATGAAGTCTTTTTCAAAAATAAATCCTGTTTCGGAAACTCCATCTATGACTCCCTAATTTCGGGAGACCCCGCCAGAGGTCGACGTCTCTTGGCCGGTCGCGCGCTTGACTCGGACAGTGTCCGGGCGCAGGGATTTTCTCCCCCTAATTTCAACGTTATATTATCGCATCGGCCCTTCTTTTCTTCACTTCGTTCAGAACTTCGATATCAATCACAAGTCTCTTCGCTAAACGGTTAGCTTCGGTCTCTTCCCCCCTTCTTAATGCCAACGGACTAACGCGATTTACGCCCGCGTTAGCTCCCGCGGCAAAGGTCACCTCGGGACTCTTCAAGTCATTTATTAGTATAACAGTCAAAATAAGTAAAATAGTGTGTAAAATAAACCTATATTCTTTATTTAACGCGAGTGCATTTTCGACTCTTCATTTTCCGGCGCGTTCCTCCATTCTCACAAATAACTCATCCATTTCCCACTCGTTCACTTCCAACCAGAATTCCGAGATTAACCCAAATCTAAACATGGTCCTTCGAGCCGGATTCAAGTGAACGAAGTGCCAAAAAAGTGAGTTATTCGCGGAGAAAGGCAAAGGAAATTCTCAATCTTTCTATCCGGTGTGCGAGAAAAACGGGTAATTTTCATCGCGGTCACGTGACCACACGTCGGCCGCGAAGTCTAATCGTCCTTTTCGCAAGACGAGCTCAAGCGAAGCATCGCTCTCTCTCTCTCTCGCACGCGCACCGCGCCCGATACATCGCGCTCTCTCACTTTCGGGCGAGCCGAGAAGACGCCTCGCTCTCTCTCTCTCGCACGCGCACCGCGCCCGATACATCGCGCTCTCTCGCTCTCGGGCGAGCCAGGCATCGGACTCTATACACGCGCGCATGCGCGCCTCGGCCTGTGGCTGGTCTACCGGACGCTCAACGTGCCGGTCGACCGACCGATCTCGTCTCCTCTTCCGACCACGTTCTCGCGAAAATCGTGCGCCCTCGTGCAAGAGACTGTCTTCACAAGTTTCGCGTCGTTTCTCGGGCGCTTCACGCCACGCGCAGTAAAACTTCGTGCGTGTCGATCGGCGACACCACAGTTCGGCATTCGGAAGTTTATTTTTTCGTTTTTGGACGCTTCTCGCCATCAATCGCGTGTGCTACGACCGTCGACGCGTCGTGCCAATTTATCGTCTTTCGCGAGTTCTCGTGAATTTCATTTCGGACACTTCGCGCATTTTCTCGCGTGCTACGATTTTCGCGAGTTCTCATAGATTTTGAACGCCTCAAAAAATATCGTTCGGATTTCGCGAGTTGTGGGTTTGGACGCTTCGTGCTACGATCTCGCGACTTCTGTCGATTTTGGACGCCTCGAAAAATATCGGTCGGATTCCGCGAGTTCTCCGTCGAGTTGTGTTTTGGACTTTTCGAGAGACATTTTCGCGAGTTCGTCGACTTGGACGCTTCGTGCTTCTCCTTCGGACTTCTTCACGAGTTTTCGGGTTTTTCGGCATTGGACGTTTCGCGCCATTTTCTCGCGTGTGCTTCGACCGCCGACGCATCGCGCTATCCTTTCGTCAGTCGCGAGTTTTCTCGTGTTTTCGTTGTGGACGCTTCGTGCAACTCGTTCGGACATTTTCTTGAGTTGTTCGTTTTTCCTCCGGACGCTTCGCGCCATTTCTTGCGTGTGTTACGACCGTCGACGCATCGCGCCAATTTGTCGTCTTTCACGAGTTCTCGTGTATTTCGTTTCGGACGCTTCGCGCATTTTTTTGCGTGCTACGATTTCGCGAGTTCGTCGATCTCGGACGCCTCGAGCATCTCCGTCGGACATTTAACGACTTTCGTGATTCGTGTGAACGCTTCTCGGTTTTTCGATCGTGTGTGCTACGCTCGTCGACGTCGCGCATCCTTTCTTTCGCGAGTTTTTTCGTGTTCGGCTTGGACGCTTCGCGCCATTTCTCGCGTGTGCAACGCTCGTCGACGCATCGCGCCACCGTTTCGTCTTTCGCGAGTTTTTCGTCGTGGTTTTCGTTTTGGACGCTTCGTGCCACGATCTCGCGAGGTTTCTTTACATCGATTTCGTACGCCTCGCGCATCTCCGTCGGACATTTTCACGACTTTCGTGATTCGTGTGAACGCTTCTCGGTTTTCGATCGTGTGTGCTACGCTCGTCGACGTCGCGCATCCTTTCTTTCGCGAGTTTTTTCGTGTTCGGCTTGGACGCGTCGCGCCATTTCTCGCGTGTGCAACGCTCGTCGACGCATCGCGCCACCGTTTCGTCTTTCGCGAGTTTTTCTTCGTGGTTTTCGTTTTGGACGCTTCGTGCCACGATCTCGCGAGTTTTTCCTTCTCGTCGATTTCGGACGCCTCGCGCATATCGCTCGTCGACGCATCGCGCCATTTTCGTTCGCGAGTTTTCGTTTTTGGACGCTTCGTGCCACGCTCGCGAGTTTTTTCTTTCTCGTCGATTTCGGACGCCTCGCGCATATCGCTCGTCGACGTATCGCGCCATCTTTTCGTTTCGCGAGTTTTTCGTGTTTTCCGGCATTGGACGCTTCGCGCTGTATCAATCGCGTGTGCTAAGATCGTCGACGCATCGCGCCATCCTTCCGTCTGTCGCGAGTTTTCTCGTGTTTTCAATTTGGACGCTTCGTGCAACTCGTTCGGACATTTTCTTGAGTTGTTCGTTTTTCGGCTTGGACGCTTCGCGCCATTTTTTGCGTGTGCTACGCTCGTCGACGCATCACGCCATCTTTTCTTTCGCGAGTTTTCGTGTTTTTCGGTTCGGACGCTTCGCGCCATTTCCATCGCGTGCTACGATCGTCGACGTTTTGTGCCATCTTTTCTTTCGCGAGTTTTTCGTGTTTTTTCGGCTTCAACGCATCGCGCCATCCTTCCGTCTGTCGCGAGTTTTCTCGTGTTTTCAATTTGCAAGCTTCTCCCGTGTGCTACGATCGTCGACGTCTCGCGCCATCTTTTCGTCTTACGCGAAAAAACGTGATTTTCGTTTCGGACGCTTCGCGCCCTTTCTCGCACGTGCTGCGCTCGTCGACGCATCGCGCCATCTTTTCTTTCGCGAGTTTTCGGGTTTTTCGGCATTGGACGCTTCGCGTCATTTTCTCGCGTGTGCTACGATCGTCGACGTCTCGCGCCATCCTTTTCGTCTTTCGCGAGTTTTCTTTGTGATTTTCGTTTTGGACGCTTCGTGCAATTCGTTCGGACTTTTTCTCGAGTTATTTGTTTTTCGGCTTGGACGCTTCGCGCCATTTCTCGCGTGTGCTACGCACGTCGACGCATCGCGCTATCTTTTCGTTTCGCGAGTTTTCGTGATTTTCGATTTGGACGCTTCGTGCTACTCGTTCGGACTTTTTCTCGTGTTTTTCGTGCTTTTCGGCTTAGACGCTTCGCGCCATTTCTCGCGTGTGCTATGGTCGTCGACGTCTCGCGCCATCTTTTCGTCTTCCGCGAGTTTTTCGTGTGTTCGTCTGGACGCTTCGCGCCATTTTCGATCTCTAACAAGTCGCGCCTCATTTCACGAGTTTTCGTGATTTTCGGTTTGGACGCTTCGCGCCCTTTATCGCGTGTGCTTCGAACGTCGAAGTCTCGCGCCAATTTTCGTTTCTCGCGAGTTTTCGCGGTTTTTCGGTTCAGGACGCTTCACGCTAAATCAGCGATTTCGTGTGTCGAACGGTGACACCTCGACAATGACGAGCAATATCGCCAAAATGGAACGTCGCATTGCCGGCCTCGTCAGCACCTTTCAGTGCATCTCGAGCCTCGCTGAAAAGACGAGGAATGCGACCCCTCAAAATACCAACTGGGACCGCTTCCAAGGGAACATATCGCGCTTCTCGAGATGAATTGCGACCCCACTCGATCCACCTCCTTTCTTCGCTCGCCTCGGACTTCTTCAACACCTCGGGTACTTCTCCGCATAAACAAAGGACTCTTCAAACGCTCTGGCCATTCGACCGTCAGTCCTGCTAGCTACGAGCCAAGCCACTCTGACCTCCTCATCGGGCATCTCGCATCGGGCGAGACTCCTCATGGACCCGGGCGCGGAACTTTCGTTAATTTCCGAACGCACGGTCCAGCTCCTTCGAACACACAGGATGACCGCGTCCATCAACATCCACGGAATCGGAGGCCAGCCAGCGGGACGGACGCGGGGAGCTATCACCGTCACAGTATCTTCAATACACGATCCAACATCAAATTTCATTGTGACGGCATTTATTCTACACGTATTAACTTAAACGCTTCCCTCGTTCGCTACTTCGGCGCAATGGGACCATCTTCACGGACTTCCTCTGGCAGACCCGAACTCTCTGAAACCGGGACCAATCGACGTCATCAACGGAGCTGACGCGTACGGTCTTCTGGTTGAGTCAGACGTCGTCAAGGTTCGGGCCATCAATCCCATCGCTCAGCGCACGCTTCTCGGATAGATTATACTCGGTCCCGTCAACGGCTCCACCTCAAATTCGGTTCGCATTCAACATGCCTCCATCGAAGACGAGGTCACTTCTTTACCAGCGAAGTTTTGGGAACAAGAGGAAATTCCTCCGGACTCGGCCCCTACAACCGACCCGGACGAATCCACTTGCGAACAACACTTCAAGGACACTCATACGAGGGACCACACGGGCCGATATATCGTACGGCTCCCCTTCAAGAATCCTTCTTCGATACTCGGAGATTCGTATTCGGGTGCGAAACGCTGCCTTCTTCAACTTCTACGGCGACTCTCGACAAATGGGTCGTATCGCGGTCTCTACAACGCCTTCCTCCAAGAATACGAGAACCTGTTTCACATGTCTCGTGCTCCAACGGCAGCGTCTTCGAGACCACGGTTTTTTCTCCCACATCACGGTGTCTTTCGGGCCCATAGCGCCACTACGGAACTTCGTGTCGTCTTCAACGGTTCCTTCAAATCTGAGAACGGTGTGTCGATCAAAGACACTCTTCATACCGGGGTCAAACTTCAACGACTTCAGGAAAAATGGCTACGCTTCACCTTTCGCCTTCTTCGATTGTCGAGCTACATGGATTCTCGGACGCCTCCCAACTCGCCATGTCAGCCGTGATCCACCTCCGAACAACTTCAGTTGACGGGGCTACAACGGTCACCCTCGTCTGCTCGAAGACGAAAGTAGCCCTCCTCAAACGACTCACAATTCCACGGCTCGAGTTATCGGCGGCTCTACTTCTTTCAAGGCTGGCCTCTCACGTTCAGAGAACCCTAGACTTAACGCAAGTCCCAGTCTCTCTCTGGACGGACTCTTCAGTTGCGTTGACACGGATTACTTCAAATCCGGCCCGATGGAAAGATTTCATCCGAAATCGGGTCACCTCGATCTAAAATTTATTTTCCCACACAACATGGCGGTTCATTGCGGGTAAGGAGAACCCGGCCGACTGTGCGTCGCGAGGGCAGACTCGCCGACAACTGTCCAAGCACCATCCTTGGTGACCAGGGCCTGAATGGCTCCCGCGACCGCCATCTTCATGGCCAGTCTCTTCAGCCGAACTTCCACCGGATGGCGACCTCGAACAACGATCAGGTCTCGCCTTCACCACACCTCCGAGAATAGTCCTAACACTTGGGACCTTCTGCAACGGTACTCCTCGCTCACTCGCCTTCTTCGGATTACGGCAGTGTGTCAGAGGGCGGTGGCTCGCTTCAAACGGCTCCCGCACGCCTCAATAACCTACCCGCTGAACACGGGAGATTTGGAAGAGGCAAGGTTCTTCTGGATACGCCTCATTCAACGCACTCACTTCTCGGCTGAACTTCAGATGATTTCGAGCGGAGCGACCCTCAATCGGGGCCACTCCCTTACCGCCCTCAACCCCTTTGTCGACCAACTAGGGACCCTTCGAGTTGGCGGCTGGCTGACGAACGCCCTTCTACAGCCCGAGGCAAAACATCCGCCAATATTGCCCCGGACCTCTCCGCTCACTTCACTGATCATCGCTGATTCGCACTTTCGAACGCTTCACGGTGGTACCCAATCCACCTTAAGCTTCCTCCGTCGATCGTACTGGATTCCGGGTGGCCGGGCTCCAATTCGATCGTACATCCTTCGGTGCACCACGTGTGCCAGATTTCGAGGACTTCAAGCTCAACAACTTATGGGTCAACTTCCGACTGCGCGAGTCACACCTTCACGGGCCTTCCTCCACACCGGCATTGACTATGCAGGACCCTTCACCGTCAAGACCTGGCGTGGACGAGGAACAAAAACGTACAAGGCTTATCTTGCCGTTTTTGTTTGCTCACTACTTCCGCGGTCCACCTCGAACTCGTCACGGATTATACTTCAGAGGCCTTCGTTGCCGCCTATCGGCGGTTTTCCGGACGACGAGGAATCAGTCACACTATTTATAGTGACTGCGGGACCAACTTCATCGGCGTCGATACTGCACTTCGTGCTCTCTTCAAGGCTGGATCAGCCGAAATGAATTCTACGATCATATCGCTGACCAACCTTGGGACGAACTGGTCCTTCAACCGTCCGGCCGCACCTCACATGGGTGGAAAATGGGAGGCTGCGGTAAAATCCGCGAAATATCACCTTCGTGGGGTAATCGGAGAAGCCTCATTTACGTACGAAGAATTTACGACTCTTCTTGCGCAAGTGGAGGCTGTCTTAAATTCCAGGCCACTTTGTCCCTTATCGGACGACCCCGAGGACATTTCTCCCCTCACACCGGGTCACTTCACCATCGGCGAGGCACTTACCACAGTGCCCGAACCGTCTCTCACTTCAAGTCCAGAAACTCGAATTTCACGGTGGCAATTCCTTCAGGCAAAATTACGGCACTTCTGGCAGAGATGGTCTTCGGAGTACCTTCAGCGAAGCTTGTCGATCTCAAAATGGCGACAGCCTTCACATGAAATTAAAATCGGCTCACTCGTGCTAATCACGGACGAACGACTCCCACCTTCACGATGGCCACGAGTGGTCGAACTTCACCCCGGGTCGGATGGTCTAACCAGGGTGGTGACATTTCGCACGGCCACGTCCACCTTCAAGCGACCGACTGCCAAGTTGGCCGTCCTTCCAGTGGACTCTTCGTCGACGACTGTCGCCGAAGGCGGGGAGAATGTTTCGGAAACTCCATCTACGACTCCCTAATTTCGGGAGACCCCGCCAGAGGTCGACGTCTCTTGGCCGGTCGCGCGCTTGACTCGGACAGTGTCCGGGCGCAGGGATTTTCTCCCCCTAATTTCAACGTTATATTATCGCATCGGCCCTTCTTTTCTTCACTTCGTTCAGAACTTCAATATCAATCACAAGTCTCTTCGCTAAACGGTTAGCTTCGGTCTCTTCCCCCCTTCTTAATGCCAACAGACTAACGCGATTTACGCCCGCGTTAGCTCCCGCGGCAACGGTCACCTCGGGACTCTTCAAGTCATTTATTAGTATAATAGTCAAAATAAGTAAAATAGTGTGTAAAATAAACCTATATTCTTTATTTAACGCGAGTGCATTTTCGACTCTTCATTTTCCGGCGCGTTCCTCCATTCTCACGAATAACTCACCCATTTCCCACTCGTTCACTTCCAACCAGAATTCCGAGATTAACCCAAATCTAAACAAATCCAGACTGTTGTGCAATCATGAAAGCGTTTGGGCTTGGAATTTCAATGTATCTATATTTTTACAAAAATTCTCTTTCGAAAATGAATCTCTGCTAGTAAGTTTTCAATCCAATTTTTATTAATTAAAAAAAGGCTTCTTTTTTTTTAATGCGTTATAACGATTGTTTTGAATTTTAGGAAAATCTCACGAAGCATTCGATGTAAAAATTGTCTTTGCTACAACATTGTAATGAAGTTCAGCAAAATTAGTTTTACAATTACAAGACAAGTATTAAGTATCGAGGTACCGTCGACTGGTTGGGGTTGGGATGAAACACAGCAGGTCACGAGAAAAGGGCCGCGATGCAACTCGCGCATTGATACACATAGGAATAAGCCGTTTTCTATCAAGTCATCTGGTTTCGAAACTTTTGGTAAATAACCTTGAAGCTTTACATAAATAAATTATCTTCGCGATGAATGTTACGGAAAACATGTTGACTGTTATAGGTCCTAAAGTCGACAAGAGTATGTAACTGTCGATCAATGAAAACAAATAGCCCAAGAATCAATATACATTTGAAGCAGAGATTAATAAACTGAGTTCATCAACGAAAAACTCGCGAGCCAATTATGTGCTGGAGCATAGTATAAACGGTAACACGCGTTACGTGGTTTTGAATTCGAGATAGTTTTTTCCTTCATTTGCGAACATGCAAAGTTGCACAACGCGTGGAGAAGATATTAGTTTTTCCAAAACATTTATACATGATGTCGGGTTCACGGTATAAATGCTGCAATCTTCCTGCGTCACTCGAGGCATACGTTTATGTGGGGATATACCGCATGCCTACGAAGTGAATACAAGGCTCATCTTCATAACGCGGATGTTAGGTATTTAATTGAATGAAGCAAACTATTTTGGACTCATGGACCTTGCGAACGCCTCAGTCCTCTTATAACGGACGGTTATAAATTATATCTAGCACGGGTAAGACTAAAACAGAGACCTCCCCCCATAACCGCCGTCCGTCGCCTAAGCGGCTAATCGTACACCGGCGGCTCTAGCAACCACTACAATATTTAAAAATACCTAAAAAATGTGACCTACCCCCACCACTGGAATTCGAGATAGTTTCTAAACCTGCATGTAAGACTGTGCGTGAAACACGGCAAATACGCCAAGAGCGCGGATGCCAATCAAGCGTTATATTCGCGAGGCTATTAAATGAAACTAAAGTCAGGTCCGCGATGCTACAGTTGTGGAAAATTAGACCATGCAGCAAATAAATATCATTACAAATATCAGAAAACAAAAAAGAACTGAGAAAAGAGTTAATCCTAAACCACAGAAAGCCCGCCCTAGCAATTTTGGCAACTGCAAAGTCAACCGAAAATATCAACGGTTCAATTTGGACAGCTTTACAACTATAAAGTCGACGGTAAAAAAAATTCTAATGGTTGATTCAACGGTTGTTTAACCGCGGCCATTTTGTTTTCGCTGGATGGTTGTCTCACTCCGTCGCACAATCTGCTGCGGATATTCTCTCGCCCCCCCCCCCCCCTGTGTTTGATTACTCAATTCTCCGCGAATCATCAATTTAATTATCAAGACAGTATAATTTGATTAATCATTAAATATTTTATGTCGAGTCAACCATCCAATCAACTGTCGAGTCAAACATCCAATCAACCGCCGAGTCCAACCATCCAGTCAACCATCCACAGAAAAGGCAGGATGGTCGACGTTCAAAGATGAACAGTTGAGAAGCTGTTCAAATTCAACTGTTGAACTTTTACGTTGACTCAACTGTCTTTTACAACCGGTTGACCAAAATGATAGGTCCTGTATGCGCTTTATGCAAATACGACTTAAGAAAAGGGCGACTGGTTTATCGATTCAGGTGCATCGTCCCACATGACGTTTCAAGAAGTGGTCCCTACGTTTAAAAGGTCCACGGCAACCAGAGTGAGCATAGCGAGTAAGTCGAAGCTTACTGCTTGCGCCATTGAGAATGTAAGGATTCCTGTCATTAGCAATAGCCCGGGAGAGGAAGTGGTTGCGAATGAAGTCTTATTCCTTGCTGGCATCGCAGCGAACCTACTGTCGGTGAGCAAAATGACAGTTAAGGGATATTCTGTATTATTTAGTCCAAAGGGATGTGTGAGCCGAGGGAATCGTGGCGAAGTCGTACCGACATCGACGGAGACAAATGGAATATATAAAATCAATGTCTGCAAGCAAACGACATGCGATACTTTAAAGCAACAAAAGGATTTGCTATGGCATCGTCGAACGGCCCACTTAAATAGGAAAAGTCTCGAAATGCTTACAATCATTTGAAACCGGAGTTCAATTCAAACATCTGAAAACGGTGAAGCCTGCGATTTGGGCACAATTTGCAGAAACCCTTTGTGCTTGAGCGTTACTCAGACGTCCAGAGCACTAGAACTGGTGCATTCAGATGTATGCGGATCAGTGGAAAAGGAGTCGATAGGGGGTTTCAAATATTTCCTGACGCTGATCAATTACTACAATCGGAAAATATTTATCTATTTTCTACGGAATAAAAGTGAGTTTACTGAGACGATAAAACATTATTTGGCCGTCATAGAAAATCGAACCGGTCATCGAGTAAGGACGAAGAGGACAGACAACGATACCAAGTACGTGACTATCAAGATTTAGGATATCTTGAAGCGAGCGAGAATACGGCATCAAACAACTGTCCTATATCCCGCAACATAAAGGCTACAAATTAATAGATTCAGTAAGCAACGGTGTGATAAGGTGTCGCGATGTAATTTTCTTCCACAATTATCCATGCTGCAATACGGGAAAGGGAGCGAAAGCGTCCGAAAAAGGGCAACCATCCTCCATCCCGGACGCAGTTTTGCAAGAGGAAATTCTTTCCTGATACGCCTGGAAGAAAAATCGAAGGGCCAGAGCTCGTGCAAAAGGCGACTGGCACGGACGTCAGGATTTCATCAGCGAACCAAGCGCCTCGATATTTAACCTCATTCTATTCGCGAGCCTGCTGACAAAGGAGATATCTCCGTCGAGTAGGTCTCAACCGAAAAAATGGTCGCGGAGATGTTAACAAAAGGGCTGACAAATGTTAAACATTTATTTTGTTCTCGAAAAATGGGACTTATTGGTTAAAAATGTAAAAAGTAGGTTACTTCCTTTTGTTACTTGTTATTTATTATAATAAAGAAAGAGGGATAACTATGAGCAATAAAAAGGGCACGTTGGTAAGAGTGATCATCGTTCTTAACTGGTGGATGTATCTTTAGTTCTTGGTCACGCTGCGAATAAACGGAACAGGGTCATGGCTATCTTTTTTCCATGATGTTCGCTCCACGTAAGAGTGTACGCGTGACGGTTATTTTAAGCCCTCCAAAATCCAATTCCATAAAAAATCAACGAATATCTTGAAAAACTAGAAGGATGTGTCGAAATCGAACGGCGAACGACGATTGACAAAAAACTATCTTTCGCGTTGGAGGCACGACAGACAGCTGTCGAGGAAGAGAAGATCAACACCGGCATAACCGTGATAATGAAATAACGTGGGCAATTATTGGGACTGCTTAATAACTTTATGCGTAGCTAAACATGTTTTTGGAATTGGCAAAACGAGTTTGTGGTTAATCAGGTAGGAATGGGTAGTGTGCTCGTTTGTCCAACGTCGCATCGCAGGAATAACGTTGAGCGTGAATCTATCAAAAGAATAGTGACCGAATGGAAGAACGCTATTTTGGTTCGGAAAACCTCGTCTTCGTATACGAGGCCCATACTTCTCGTAAGGAAACGAAATCTTAAGTCTCGACTGGTTGTCGATGATCGTAGGTTAAACGCGCAGACGAAATGTACTAACTTTCCGTGATCAAACATCGATGAGTATTTTGAAGTTTTAAATGGCGTGAAACTTTTCACGCCTCTTGATTTGGCTCATGGTTATCTGCAACGGCCATTGAAGGACGACGCTTGTGGGAAGACCACTCTTATTATATCCCGTTCCATCCGGAATGGAAGAGTTCACGAGAGCGACGTTTAAATTAATAAATGCTCCATTTTACTTTTCGAAAATAATGGAACTGGCCCTCGGCCCGGTAAGAAATAGAATCCTTTTTCCTACTTAAGATGTCCTAATCCTCGCCAAAGACTGAAATGAGCTAATGGATCGATTTCGAACAACATTCGAAAAACTAGAACGTACCGGCCTAACACTAAGACGGCAAAAAATGTAAATTCGGAATGAAACGTGTCGAATACCTGGGGTTTATGATATCGACTGAAGGTATGGAACATGGTCCCATGAAGGTTGAGATGCACTCAACTTTCACCTATTTTTCCGAGCTCGAGGTCAAACCGGTTATTTTGCGGTGTGAGGGGTGCCCCACCACGGTCTTGCATACAGGTCTGGAATCTCTACTGGCGGGGAAAGGTCGCTGCTGTAGGGTTACCCGCTTAGGCGAGCGACAGTGGTTGGCGGTTCTCTGTCTTAGTCCCACCCGTGGTCTTACATACAGGTATGTTCGCGGGTGGGACTGCGACAGAGATGGCATATGGCGGCGCCCGTATGCCCTTATCAATGTCCCTTGTCTCGCTAAGATAATTCGCCGGAAAGCTCAACTCCTCTGCGGGGCGATCGTATATGATGTTTAGTGGGCTCGATCCCTGTCCAGGTACGATGTCGAGGCATTGAGCCTCGTCCCATAGCATAGTCTGTTGATGTGCGTAACTCGTCTCCGACTCTGGCATGCGAATACAATACAATGGCTCGATCATTTTATTTTCAGTCCTTTCCTCGATCGCTATATTGGTACCTGTGACTGGTTCGCCCCAGCCGTGGTCCAATGAGCCTCAGTCGACTATGATATTATGTTTTTGATACAGCGGCTTGTCTATCAAGTATCGTAGCCCGCCTTCAGTGTGCATTCCCTCACGAAGCCGCTGAACAAACATGACTTGTGCATAATGGCTCTCTTTATGTCTACATTTATTGCATATTCATCATCCAACTGACGCGGTAGTGTATGCACCCTGTTGATAACGTTAACAGGAACGTTTATAAGCTGGCCACCGATTCCGTACTGTCGTGCGCGACGCAATCGTCGTACGTGCATGCATAGCAGCCTTAGGGTCAGACTAGCCTCTCGTCTAGTGGGCTCAATTTGGGCTGATGTGTAGGGTACGATGGGTGCCCGTACCCGTTACTGCTGCTCATCGAGGGCACCCGCTCGGGATCGCTCACACCTGAACAGTTGCGACATAGCATACATTTACTCGTATCGACCCCAGGGAAGGCGCTTTCCAAGAATCTAGCTACATGAGCCGTTATAGCATCCACGTCCTTCTGGAACCACGACTTTGCACACGTCACACTTATGGCCGAATTCATTGTACCCGAACACAGTTCTGAATCGTGCTGTGGCCAACTCCCATCACCTACGGTACTCGTCTGCACATGTACCCTTGTTGCTGTTTCGCGCCCAGGCAGTCTGTGCTAACTTGGCTATCCACGGTGGCCACTGATGTGATGGCGGATTCGTCGACCTTCATTGATGCTCTATGCAGCTCAATTCAGCAGACAATAGAGTCAAGCTCTATTCTCGGCCACGACAACCCGCTTGGTCTCGCAGTGTCCATGTACGGCTGCGACTCCTGCGCTTGCCCCAATATGGCGAGCTATCACCATCTCCATAATCATTTAGTCAATATCGCTGGTGGTGTTTGCGGTCCCTCGGCCTCCTTTCTTCTCTTTTTGACCTCTTCCCGATATTTTTGGCCGATTGTTTTCCTCCGATGAGGTGCCATAGTCGAAAAAGTCTAACTTTTAATATGCATAGATTTGGATATTTTTATTTACCACGTATTTAGGGGTCAACGACTTTTACCCAATGCGATCACTCCCATCCTAATCGATAAACGCACTAAGGCGTGACCTATGAACAAGCGCTTCCTAAATGTTTATTTTTAGCTTGAGCGCAGGTACAAGGTCAACATAACCTCACAAATTCTCCAACCCAATTTTCTCATAGATGGTTAAATTTTTTAGGAAAAACAAAGCATCACGCTCCGGAGAATTACCCGACGCAGAGCTTGATGATTTCCTTTTGCCCTAAATATTATTAATCTCTAAGAAATCTCTGTTTGAAAGTTTCAGCTATCTCTCTCGCATTCATATGCCACGTGTTAGATCTTCTACTTCGGCTTAACAACTTTTGGCTCTGGTCGCATCTTATTGGCGCCATCTAGCAATACGAATCGTATGTTTGTGAGTAATGGCATCATTGCTTCGTCCATCGATATCTAATCAAACGCAGTATGTCGCGTAGGCACAGAGTTACAAGCGTTGCAAGGGCGACATTTCCCTTTCGCTGCATGCGGTTTTAGCAAGTGTCCCTAACTAACTGAATTGAAAGAGGTTTCGCATAAAAAAGTTGATGTTCATATTACTTTGAAAAAGTGAACTAAATAGAAAACTTATTTTGTTATTTTACTCCTATTTCGAAGCTAGTCCATATCGGAATCTTTTCACTTGCTTCAGTGTTCTTGAGTTATTTCTAACAAGGAACATCCCTCAGGTGTCCGCTTCCGATTTTGTTGAAACTTATATATGTGATAGAGCATCGAAAACTTTGAGACACGTATTTTTTTTATCGGCCGAAAAACGGATTTAATGGGGAAAACCGCCCCTCAAAGAAAGGCGTGTCGAGGGGTGATGCAGTTTCACCCAGAAGCAATTCACCGATCTGAATGAAACAAAAACGAAAATTCTTCTAATGAAAAACGATGAAAAGTCCACTATGAAATGTTAATAAACAATTAAATTAGGCGGAAAACCATCCCTCAATCTGCCTTTTTCACCCCCACACTTAAGAGGGTTGTATGCAAATTAATAAAGCAGGTATCATTTCGAAGGCGGATTAAAATTAAAGTTGACGGGTTTTTGGGTTTTGGTGGCATAGCAAATTCAAGGGGGTAAACCACCCCTACCATAAATTTATTTATCATGGTCGTTTTTTCCTTTGGCCGATTTTCACCACACGCTTAAGAGGGTTGTATGAAAATTAATAAAACAGGTATCATTTTGAAGGGGAATCAAAATTCAAGTTGACGTGTTTTTGCGTTTCAGCGGAATAGCAAATTTAAGGGGGTAAACCACCCCTAACATAAATTTGTTCATCACCGTCGTGTTTTCTGTGTTTAACATGTATCCGCGGACTCAAAATATTCTCCCGCGTTTTAAAATTATTACGATCTTAAATTTTTACATTTTAAGGGTAAACTACCCCTTCTAATTGCTTTTCGTTTGAAGTTTCGCAAAAGGTTTCACGAATTTAATTAAAACTGCTTTATTTCATCAGTAATATCAATTTTATGTTTGTGTGTGCAGGCATATTCGTTTTGAGCTTTAGGAGCAGTACTTTGGGAGTGGGGACGTGGGGCTACCCCTTACTAATAAGATCCATATTTTCGTGTCGAAACGCTTCCGATTTTAATATGCACGTCCATTAAGTATCTCCATACGAATAAGCAAATCATTCTACTATATCATTAATTATAATAATTTCCAGAATAAGTTATAAGGCTCACTTCGTATCTTTCGGAACGATGATGCGCCTCGATCAAGCGATAATTTAGCCAGCGTCGTAGTTTTGTGGAGAAATGTATATTTTTATTATTTTACCGTTCATTTAATTAAACATATTAATGAAACTGAGAATTTTACAGTAGGTTAACGAACATGTTTTTAATATATTTTGACACATTTCATTTGGAAATCATATCAGCTGATTTAATTAATAGTACTTGTGAAAAGTATCGCAGTCATATGCCGTCAAATCATTTTCTCGTGACATATGCTTTTTTTTTCATATGATAACTATCAACAATCATGGCTCATAATTCCTGCAATAATGATAGCCGTCAAAAAAATGCTTTAAACACAACGACTTTTTGCACCATGCACACGTGATAATGGCCAAATTATTGCAACCGGGTATTTCACAATGTGTGTTCGATTCACCAAAACCAAAGATAACAGGATTTTCAAAATCTTCTGGTTTTTTAGATATATAATTACTTTTATACCATGAATATTTAAAAAGATTAGAATACCGCGGTGATGAGAGTTGATTGTGTGTAAGTGATTGCAGTTCAATTATATTATTCCTCAAGTGCAAATTCATTTCAGATTTTGATAATATTACACTGTCTGAAAAATGTCGGACGAAATTTTTCCACACTCCGAATCCAAATACATCGAACGGCTGAATCTTTCCAGTTGTACCTTTTGGAATAATCATTATGATTATCTTCTTATCACGAGGTGTCGCTTCGTGAACAACCTTAGGGCAGTGTCCACTACAGGAATCTATCAATAATACGTTAGGTCTCCCGACGTTAGGAAAGAAAACCTTTTCCAACCAGGTTTTGAAATGCTCTGTTAACACAAAACACATTCAATATTTAAAAAAATATTAATGTTGACATCAATTACAATTCGTATTTAAAGAAAATCATTCATTATAATATGTGAGCATCCGTACCAGAAGTATGTTTTCCAGATTTGGATGCTAATACAAAGACGTTTTCTGCTTGAAATAGCGCTTTCTCTACTCGTGGTCCGAATTCACCCTTCGTCTCCTTTAAAACGATGAAAGGTGGGGAAAGTAATTTCCCCTCAGCGCTTATAGCAGGCTGAATCGTATAGCTGGGAGTTATTGAAGAAACTGACTGTACAATGCATTCAACTTTCTTTTCTCCTTCCGTTGCAAGAGTTCGTGCCGAATGAATTTCCACATGAAAACCGCTTTGATCCGAATTATACACATTTTCCGTTCCATACTTTTTTATCAGTGGTGCAACATCGACGACAATTTTTTCTGCATTTTTCCGTAGAAGTTCTTCTTCCGTAGTTTTGCGCGTTACAAGTTTATTGATTTTTCTGGATACAATGCAATGCTGTTTTTTTAAATTCCATAGCCAATTATGAGAGGCCTTAAATCGCACCTCATTGAAACCTATCTCCTTTTGAGCATGTAGCGCCCACTTCTGAAGATCAATATCATGTATAATGACACCAGCATCTAGAGCAGTTTTCATATTCTTCAATGTATATTCAGAAATTTGCGCTAGCTTTTCTTTATAAGAACCGCCTTTATTCAGCTGATGTGCCCAGCGCCACAATTGTCTTTCAGACTTGACAGATCTGTATTTCTGTTGGACGGTTTTGAAGCTATAGTTTTTGTCTTACCAGACCTCCAGTATTGAACTGCTTCATTTTTGAAATCGTAGTTCACCTCATCATCACTGGAACAGGCGTCAGAATCACTGTCACCAGTATCCTTTTGCCATACGGTATCTTCTACAGCATTGGCTTCGTACTGTTTAAATGGTTCTTGAAAAGCGAGCGTTTCTTCCTCTATCATTTCGACTCCATTATAGTCTTACATGGAACTGATCAAAATTTGTTCAAAACTGTCCGTAAGTTCAATTTCCGCGTTGATAATCGGCGTTTGTCAAATATCCATAGCTTCAAATGTAGCTAGTAGAAGTTTGATAACGTTTATTGGGTTTACTTTCATGGCTGATGAAATTTGTATTTTCCAACATACAGTATACTGTTTGTGGCTCACTTTAACGTGAAATGGAAGAATCCGAACGCTATCCGTCTTATAAAGCAAGCGATAAAACAGCAAGCTATTGATAACTTGAACTGCCAGAGGCTAATCACACATTACCCGAAAATGTAAATACATTATCGGGTAATGTATGATTAACATCTTGCAGTTAAAGATGACAATAGCTTGCAGTTTAATATTTGCGCAGTGTAAAAATTCTGCGTAGAATACAAATTTTGCGCGAATATTCTTATCGCGTCATGACGCGATAACGATATTTGGAAGAATTAATTATTGCAGTTAGTCGGGAAAAGTTGATACGTAGGCAAATAAACATTAGTCTGTTCGTTGATTGTATAACTTCATACACAGAGATAAAAGATTTCCGAACGAGAGCATTCTGGATAATGACGCATTTAAGAATCGAAGCGTAAACATTTATCTGCATATGATTTTTTTTTACGTCGAATAAAAAAAACGAACAAACCAAATATATTTATATATACCATTTGAATTTTATTAATAGTATCGTTAATATATTTGTGTAACTGCATTGCATTTTTGTATGGGAGATGCTTTCATCAAACCGTTCGAATTAGAGGAAGAAACATTTCGGTACGAAAATATAATTATGACAATATTAAAATATGAGTCTTATGAATAAGGGGTAGCACCACGTCCCCACTCCCAAAGTACCGCTCCTAAAGCTCAAAACGAATATGCCTGCACACACAAACATAAAAGTGATATTACCAATGAGATGAAAGCAGTTTTAACGAAATTCGTGAAACCTTTTGCGAAACTTCAAACGAAAAGCAATTAGAGGGGGTAGTTTACCCTTAAAATGTAAACATTCAAAAACGTAATAATTTAAAACGCGGGAGGATATTTTGAATCCGCGGATAGATCTTAAATACAGAAAACACGACGGTCATGAACAAATTTATGTTAGGGGTCGTTTACCCCCTTAAATTTGCTGTCCCGCTAGAACGCAAAAACGCGTCAACTTGAATTTTGATTCCCCTTCAAAATGATACCTGTTTTATTAATTTTCATACAACCCTCTTAAGCGTGGGGTAAAAAACGGCAAATGGAGGGGTGGTTTACGCCTTAATTATATTTCTAATCAACACTTTTGTAATGGGTTTTTCATCGCTTAATATTAGAGGAATTTTCGATTTTGTTTCATTCAGATCGGCGGACTGCTTGTGGGAGAAACTGTGACGGGTGGTTTCATCCCCTAACACCGTTTTTCTGCCGATACAAAAAAAACGTGTTTAATAGTTTGCAATGCTTTACCACATATATGAGTTTCAGCGAAATTGAAAGCGGATACTTCAATGATGTTTCTCGTATAAGGGGTACCCCTTAAGATGTAACGTAATAATTTTGAAATATGATAAAACATTAAATTGTAGCTTATAGAAATATTTAAAATCAGCGGATACACTTTAAACAAAGAAAAAACGACCATCATAAATACATTTATGTTAGGGGTGGTTTACCCCCGTAAATTTGCTATGCCGCCAAAACGCAAAAACCCGTCAACTTTAATTTTAATCTCCCTTCAAAATGATACCTGTTTTATTTATTTGCATACAACCCTCTTAAATGTGGGGTGAAAAAAGGCAAATTGAGGGGTGGTTTACCCCTTAATTAAATTTTTTCTTAACATTTTCATAGTGGATCTTTTATCGCTTTTCATTAGAAGAATTTTCGTTTTTGTTTCATTCAGATCGGTGGATTGCTTCTGGGTGAAACTGCAAAATCACCCCTCGACACGCCTTTCTTTGAGGGGCGGTGTCCCCCCTTAAATCCGTTTTTCCGCTAATAAAAAAAATACGTGTCTCACAGGTTTTGATGCTCTATCATATAGAGTTTCAACAAAATCGGAGGCGGACACCTGAGGGATGTTTCTGTAAGTCTCAAGATAAATGGAACATCCTTAAGTACAAAGCATAGTTCGGCGAACGTTTGCGTGGAAAGGTGAACGCGGGGCTTGTATATAACGGTATGTGTGCATTTTCATTATTGTGGCTTATTAATAATGTGCCAAGAAGTAGTTTGTCCGAGATGATGGTGACTTCTATATCTATATAATTATGTAACATTATTTTAAAAAGAAACGGTCTTTATTTGTTTTTCATACCTTTCAGATACCCATGACCACCGCAAGCTTCTCTGCAATCTTGCATAGCATCTCTCACCATCCAGGAACACAGGGGTTTAGTCGCGCATGAGAGAGCGTGAATCTCTAAACCTTCAGCTGCAACCTCATCTTTTTCATCAGAACCGAACATTTTGGCCTGGAATGCTCGTGATTGTTTCAAAAACTGGATCGAGAATATGTTTATGGCAAATGTCATAGCCACTAATGGTATAAGTCTTGCGTTCTGTAAATATATAAGACGAAAACATCTAGTATATTATTCTTCAATGAGAGAAAGAGAGAGATTTGGGAAGACCATGTACCAAAGCTTGATATGCGATTACGGGAAGCTCTTCGCCTCCCATTGGACCAAACTGTTTTCGCACGAAGCAGTAACGTAGCGCTATTGTGGCAGCTGCGGCTAAATAATTCGCAGTTATGTTGGTAATATTAACACGTCCCATCGACAGGGCACCAAGAGATGCACCTACGAAAGAGTAATTATTTGAAATTTGCGGCATATAAGAATGTAATTTGGCGTTAAAAGTTGGTTGGCCATAAAATCGATTTTTGTCATATGATGTCTTACCGAATCTCCTGCTAGGATCTTTTACAGTAGTAATATATTTTCCATCTTCGGTTACATCACCCATTTTGTCAAGTAGGTTCTCACGTGGTATACGATAGTCGTGAAACATAAGAACACCGTTATCAATGCCATTTAGGCCGATCTTTTCGCCTATGTCACCCACGGTGACACGTTCCATTGGTAGCATTGTTTTCGGATCTCGAACTTGAACGATGAAAACGTTCAAACCCTGATTTATTCCATCCGGTGTTATTAATTGGGCGAACACGACAGCGTGTGTTGCAAATTTTCCTAGAATATATTCCTGACGATCTTATTTGCGTTCCATGATGTTGAAATAAATAATAAACGGCAAACGGACTGATAAGGAAACGTGGCGAGGTGTCCCCCTCAGATTTTATTTAAACTCGGCATATTTGTAGAGTCGGTCAAATGTCACATCCGGAAGGGCCGCGAGCATAATATTTTTGTTTCCCTCTTTGTTGCCTACGCCTAGTGCAATAGCACGGGATGAGGGTAAAAAGGAGTAGTGCATGGGAAAGAATCGAATTAAGGAATTGACGCGATATTTCGGCATTCAGGAATACGAGGGTGGGGTGAAAAGTTTCCGGCCTGACCAAGAGATGGTGCAACTAGGTCTAGTTTTGGAGCGGCGTCCTATAGTACCATTCCTACCGAGCTTGTATGTACAGTTTCAGCCCAATCGCTACGTTAGTTTGCGTTTGAGAGCACATTGCGCGAGACGCTTCCGTTGTTTTCGTAAAAATAGAAAAATTGGAAAAACGTGCTGTCATCAAATACTTCCATTTTAAAGATTTTACACCAAAACAAATAAAAGAAGAGATGGATTTAGCGCTAGGAGACTCCTCCCCATCATATTCAACTATTAAGCAGTGGGTTTCTGAATTTAAAATGGGTCGTGTGAGCACCTCTAACGAGCCTCGCTCAGGACGGCCCGTTGAAGTCACAACTTCAGAGATGATTGAAAAAATCCATAAAATAGTGTTGGAAGACCGCAGGTTGAAAGTGCATGAGATAGCTGAGACCTGTAGGATGTCAGCTGAACGTGTGCGAAATATTTTGCACAACCATTTGAACATGGATAAGCTGTGTGCAAGGTGGGTGCCACGTTTGCTAACGCTCGACCAAAAACTGCTTCGAAAAACCATTTCTACCGACAATTTGGCGCTGTATAGGCGTAATCCAAACGGATTTTTGCGTTGATTCATAACTGTTGATGAGACATGGGTCCACCACTAAACTCCTGAAAATAAAGAACAGTCAAAACAGTGGGTTGAAAAAGGGGAACCAACCTCAAAGAAGGCAAAAACAATTTTATCGGCAAACAAGGTTATGGCTACTGTTTTTTGGGATGCGAGAGGAATTATATACATTGATTACCTTGAAAAAGGTAAGACTATCACTGGTCAACACTACGCAGAGTTATTGCAACGTTTGAAGCACGAGGTGCAAATTAAACGTCCTCATTTGGCGAAGAAAAAAAGTTTTGTTTCATCACGATAACGCACCAGCGCATTCGTCGATTGTTGCCATGTCCAAAATCCACGAATTGAAGTTTGAATTGATGCCGCATCCTCCCTACTCTCCAGACTTAGCCCCCAGCGACTATTACCTGTTTCCTAACCTCAAAAAATGGCTTGGCGGAAAAAGATTTAAGAGCAACGAAGAAGTTATCGAAGCTGTAAATCAGTATTTTGAGGAGCTTGACGAATCTACGTTTAAAACTGGTATAACTACATTAGAACACCGTTATGAGAAATGTATCAGTGTTGATGAAGATTATGTTGAAAAATAAAGCAAAAAAAAATTTTTAAAACATCATTTTTCTTCGTCAGGCCGGAAACTTTTCACCCCACCCTCGTAATTCGACAAGCTCATATAAATTAAACCAACGTTTATTACAAACGGATAGTCGGATTTGAATGTGGGTTAATAATAATAAAAAGTAAAAGTATCGGTTCACGCTCGTAAGACGAAGGGCCCTCGCTGGTGGGTACGTTACGTTTTGCCGCCGCCGTTTTGGCGCGACCGTTTTGGCACGAGACGTTTTGGCGCGGGTATGTTTCGGCGCGGAGACGTGTTGGTGTGGAGACGCTTTCGCAGGAATGTACCGGCGCACAAGAAAATACGAATAAAGTCGAATAAACCATAACAACACACACACACACACACACACACACACACACACACACGCGCGCGCGCGCGCGCGCACGCACAGGCACACGCGCACGCGCACGCGCACGTACACACACACACGCACACACACAATAAGAAGCGACGTAATATAATTTCCTAAATAGGAAACCCAAACAAACCCCAATAAGCTCGAACAAAAAAAAACAACCAAACCGAACAAAAATTTTTTTTTTTGATTTGGCTTATATATCCAAGCGAACCTAAACAAACAGACCCCAACAACGCCGACAAAAAAACAACAAAACCAAATAAAAAATTATTTTGTTGATTTTTTTATTTGGCTCATATTTTTATACATTTTGTATTAATTAAGAGGAGTGTTCATCCTTTTTTAAAATGTGTTTCTCAAACAGCTCAAGACGAAGGCCTATGACATATGGTTTATCATCGACAAACAATTTGTGGTGCTAAACCAACTTGTAGTAGTGCCGGAACACCCTGACATCAAAACGTCCCTGCGCTAAAACGTCTCCGCGCCAAAACGTCCTCGCGCCAAAACGTCTTTGCGCTTAAACGTCCTCGCGTCAGAACGGCAGCGCCAAAACGTCCTCGCGCCAGAACGGCAGCGCCAAACGGCCGCGCCAAAACAGTCGCGCCAAAACGTACTGCTCCCATAATAGGTGGCCCATTACTTTTGTACACTTGTTAGATAAAAAGTGATAATTAATCAAATACACTAGGCAAAAGAATTAAAGGATATTCAAAAAGTCCGCCAATTTTAGGGTCATTTTCAAATAGCTGTTACTCCCCGAAAAATGCTCGTACAGCAAAATAAAAAAAGCAAATTGAAGGTGTGAATCTCTTGTTTTGAGATCTTGAGCTCAAACATTTTTCGCATCAGCCAATTTTTAGTAGCCATCAAAAAACCGAAGTAAAAAAAAATTCAAAATTTTTGCTCATATTTCACAGTCGGTACGGACTTTAATATTTTTTTTGAATGATCGGATTAAGAGGATCGTTTAGCTGGCTTCTTCCCCTTTAATTTGAGGGGTGGGAGAGCTCGGTCCGATTTTTTCTCGCTGAGTTATCGATGTCCAAAGCAAAAATGACACTTTTGACTTTGATGAGTGATTACTCGGAGACTAATGGTCGCACAGAAAAACACCAGAGGGTTTCGGAAACTTTTAAGTATTCTCTATAAGACGCTTTTATAATTTTTTTTTATCAAGATTTTCTTAATGCAGGAAAATGGATTTAAAAAAAAACCTGAAAAATAGCATATTTACGAATATTCTTTTAAAAAAGGATTATTTTGCCAATATTGAATAGATAAAAAAAAATCGGCTTTTTTATGACGTCAAAGTACGTGTAAAGCCCTCAAAAGTTTAAACCCCTGCGATGTTTTTTTCATTGTGTTCCGAATGATTGAAATTGTGTTTTTTGCCAACAATCGATTAAAGGATAAATCTACCACCTTTTATTTGTCTTTTGAGAATCACAATTCTTTTTGGCATTGATCCGAATTTCCGGTGCTAAAAAATGTTGTTTGTTGAACAACGGGAACAACTTTTTGTTTACTGAAAAAAAACGAATTAAAAAAAATTGACAAAAAAAATTAATTAAAAAAAATCTAAAAAAAATGGTTAGATTTTTTTTTATAGCGCTGAACGTTTTTCGTGATACGACGAGCGATTGGAGTTGTTGGAATTCACAGTTATTTGAATGTGTGCGCGTGGAACACACACACAAAGGAGCGTAAATCCAACCGAGCAACCTCTACGTGGTACGCTTTAAGATACGCTAATGCCGGTGGTGAATAAAATGTTTATAAAAAAATCTTGATCTAATGATCGTGGGACGTGTACGTAGGGTGTCGTATCGTATCGTAGGGATGTAAATTGTACACACGCACACATTCAAAGAACTGTGAATTCCAACAACTCCAATCGCTCGTCATATCATGAAAAACGTTCAGGGCTATAAAAAAAAATTACAATTCTTTTTCGATTGTTTTAATTAATTTTTTTGTCAAAAAAAAATTTTAATTAATTTTTTTGTCAAAAAATTTTTTGTTAATTATTTTTTTGTTAAAATGTTTTTTTAATTAATTTTTTGTTCATTAAACGAAAAATTTGTTCCCGTTCTTCAACAATCAATATTTTTTAGCACCGGAAATTCGGATCAGTGCCAAAAAAAATTGTGATTTTCAAAAGACGAATAAAAGGTGGTAGATTTAGCTTTTAATCGATTTTTGGCAAAAACCACAATTTCGAACATTCGGAACACAATGAAAAAAAATCGCAGGGGTTTGAACTTTTGAAGGCTTTATATCTTGAGGTCATGAAAAAAACCGATTTTTAAATTTATTTATTCGATATTGGAAAAATAATCCTTAGTTAAAAGAATATTCGTAAATATGCCATTTTTGACGTTTTTTAAAATCCATTTTCCCGCGCAAAAAAATTCTTGATAAAAAAAATGATCAAAGATTCTTATAGAAAATACTTCAAAGTTTCCAAAACCCTCTGGTTTTTTTGTGCGACCATTAGTCTTCGAGTAATCAGTCATCAAAGTCAAGTACGGCGGAGGAGGGTCGCCGGGCGCGTGTGACGTCACAGAGGGGCCTATATGGAAGGATGGGCATGTGGTCCGTGGAGCGACTGGCGGGGGGCGGGGAGCCGACGTCGATGAGTGTTTTGTGTGTGTGTGTGTGTGTGTGTGTGTGTGTGTGTGTGTGTGTGTGTGTGTGTGAGAGAGAGAGAGAGAGAGAGAGAGAGAGAGAGAGAGAGAGAGAGAGAGAGAGAGAGAGAGAGAGAGAGAGAGAGAGAGAGAGAGAGTGGTGGGGGGTAAAAAGAATGCTTCGAATTAAATGGCAATAAAACAATAGTTTATTAATAATTCAATTAACTCTTGAAAAGTCTCATCGCGGTCTCCATTCCGAAATATAACGTCAAGATGTTCGCATGTGCGCGTGTGTACGCAGAGCATGCGGCCAAGCATCCCTTGGACTCGACAAAAAACGGGCTCGAACAGGTTCCAAAGGTCTTGCTCTTAAAATATTGGGGCAAATATGTTGGCTTATTGTAGGATCGTTTGCCAGAACATCATCGAAACGACAGTGAAGTGATATCATATATTCCATGCTTGGAGCATTACAATACCCCACAGATGAAAGATCACATCGATGGCCCTCCACCTCAACGTCGGGAGTGTAAAAAATGCTGTGAAAATTCTCCACGTATTGAGTTCTTCGAACGTGTTTGAATCTGTTTTCCAGGAGCGTGAAAAAATGTCGGGAGAAAATCCTTCACGGTCCTTCGAACGTGTTCGAACCTGTTTTTCATGATTGGAAAAGAGGGGAGAGGTTTGAAAAATTGCGGGGGAGGCTTACGAGGGAGCATGATTTCATGCATGAAGCTCAGACTGCACCATCAACATTTCTCCAAAAGAAGAACTTTGAAAGTGCAGGCAAAATGGATCTCTCGAGTATCAACAAAGTCGGCCGGATGGTGGAATTCCTCCAACGAAGAAGCTGTCGGAACACCCCGTTAAGTCGGAACGACTAATCTCCGACATGAGGGCCGTACAAAACAAATTTAGGAAACGCTACATTGCGGACATCGCGGATGAGTTCTCCGTCTTCTTACCAGTGCGACTTGTAAAGGCCTTCGACCAAGATCCGACAATGTTCGAGAGTATGCTGCAAGTGGCACGCGATGGTCAACTTTGCATGCAGTATATTGGTGGAAAATACAACAGTGTCGAGTTCCGTCATCTCTGAACATGGTGGACGGGGAAAAAAAATTCGTTAGAACACCATCGTCGAACGACTGTCCGCATCATCGAGAGTATGCTGCAACTGGCGCGCAAATGGCTACATGCAGTTCTGGGAAATATAACAGCGTTCCATCGTCTCTGAGGCGGAAAAAAGACCAAATTCGTTGGGACACCATCATCGAACTGTTTGCACCACAGTCGTCTTGCCATCGTTTTCGACACTTAGTGTTGACTATGTAAAAAACGTATATGTTTGATCGAATTGTAAATGATGGATGTTTTCACCGTAGAGTAAAGAATACAAATGACATATATTTTCATCGAAATGTGTTTTATTCATTCAAAAAAATCCCTCGCTAACGCTTCGTATGCGCTCAACCAGCTTTTCACCGATTTTACATTCTCATGGGCGCAGTTGTATTTCGTGTTGAAGGGGTGATGGGTTTGTCGCGGGATCCGGGAATCTTGATAGCCATGCGCATTTCTCAAATCCCTTCGCATAGATCGTAGGAGCTACATGAAAGAGTTCTCGAATTGTCTTTCTAGCTGCTTCGTATGGTATGCCATTGTGATCCCATCGTATTCCATGGAAATTGCGTTCCAGCTACTTGTTTGTCATGTTGTACTTGGCCGGTAAAGAGTCCCATGCAAATGATGCATCCAAGGCGAGCGTCAGCGGTTCAGCATTCTTGTCGTGGAGTTTAACGATGGACATCTCCTTCAGGACAAATTCGTTGACGGGTCTCTCGAAGCCCTGCACATCGACGATAAGCTCCGTTTTAACTTGAGTGGACGTGAATCATCGGTATGATTTTATACCAATTTATTAACTCCACCACTGATTCGATTGTACTCAACAATACGATAATGGAGGATCATGGAAAGCGCCAACGATTATCAACTAAACATCAATAGTTATTGATAGTCTAAATACCGCATCTGGAAGGATTGAAGTATTCCATGTACAGGCATTTTATATGTGGGGGTGCAGGACACAGCGGTGATGGGTTAATGTGGCGAGAAATCGACTTGAACGCGTGCTGGTCTATACTTTAACCCCTGCTCGATGAATTTCGGCAACGTGGAATCGGTTGAGCTTTACGAAAAATACGTAATCTTACAATAAATGTAAACAAGTATGAATCAATACGCGTTGAATGTTATATCTCATTGCCACGGGAGATAATGGTTATGAGGTCTGCGATTAATGTGCAATCAAGAGATAATACACGTTTTGCATGGGTGACAGTCGCAGTTTTATACCCAGCTGAACGAAACAGCGACCACGCATCTTCTTACATGCATTATTCAACGGTATTGAATCTATCGAATATTGGACGCCCCGAAGCTATAGGTCAAATTTAAAAAAAAAATGTGCTTCAAACCAATTTATCGATCAATATGTATACCACCAAAGAAGACATTGCTCCGATACGCGAGCCTCAACATAAGAAGACGAAAAGCATATCAATTTGCTACAAGATACTGAGGATAACAATGTATGACATTTCCCATAGGTCAAGAACCTATCAAGCCTCGTGAGCGCAGAACTAAACAGAGACAGCCATTACAATATATATATATATGCCATCGGTGTGTGAAGTTAACATAATTACCATATCGTTATATGTGCTAGACGAATCAAACAACAATCCATTATTTCGCAGGTGTCTGCATTACTTTAGATCAAAGGATAAACTGCAATCACATGAGATCGATTGTGGAGCACTGAAGCACTGCCCCATCCGACTAACAAATAATACCAATAAGTGGTTTCAAATCATCAACTCCAGTCGGAAAGCACGACATCCATTCATTGAAAATGCCTTTTTGGAGTGTTTTTGGCTAATGATAGCGAGAAAATGAGAGTGTGCAAAGACCGATGAGAAGAACGTAGCAGAGGATATGTATCAATATCAAGAAGTATTTAGTATTGATAACCACATGTGCTTTTCATATGACGAATCGCTATCATATTATCAATCACATCACAGCGCTGATTTCATATCATGGTTTGTGGCAGAACTGGAAAAACTAGTGCTGTGCATAAAATACATTTTCAAGGAAAATTAATGCTCATCATGAGTTAATTCTAATACGTTCACGCTATGGCAATAATTATATATTCAGTCATCATCAACCAATAGAGGTAAAAGTTGAATTACTCAAGATACAATGGCGTATGCCTCACATAATATTGGATGAGATCAATAAATTATCATTACTTTGAACATTGGAGAGTGGGCGATACTTGAATATGAGTTTTCACTCTTGGGATCTATACGACTGTCCACCGCTTCAAAGCACAATGAAACATTCATGGACCGTGAAAGCTGCCTCCCGACCAGAGAAACCAAAATATGTAATTGGTGCGGCACAGACTGGTCAAAAGGATAATCTATGGCAAAGGACATTGTATTATTCACCGACTGCAAACTCACAAGTGTTAAACTTTACCTCAATTCACCATTCTTCTTTCAGGACTCGCATTTCGACTTCAAAAAAAGTTTCGGCATTTTGCTCAATATGTACTCTCGATTTCGTAAATACCATTACGACTGCAATAGTGATCGTTCTTTGCTAACCATCGCCAAGTCTTAATGTAACGGTCTTCTCGCGGATAATGATTGATCGCATCAGAACGAGCCTGTAAATAATGCTGCCGTAGATGTGTGAATAGAGTTCGAATGCAACGAAGATTCACCACCGAATACAACTGAATAGTGTTTTAATCTTACACGATCGCGTTGTTGGATATTGTTAATTGACCGACATTATCCGTAAAATTGTATAAATCAGCAAAATTCCGATAGATACGAAGCATCATGGTTGATTCGCAATCGTCATGATCTAATGTGGGCCTATGGAACCGTTCCATATAGCGTGACTGAAGGTTTAATAAGAGTTACAGTTGAAGGTTCAACGGAATACGACATGTGTCCCATCGTATATGTTAAGTTTGTATATATTAAGAATGTCTTTGAAAGTCTCTCTTAAGCGTCTTCGAACCCCTTATGTATGTCTTTAAACGTATTATGAATATCGTCATAGATCTCTTGAACGTCTTCGAACCTCATGAATGTCTTCAAACGTCTTATGAACGTTTTCGAAAGTCTCTTGAAACTCTTTGAAACCCTCATGCATGTCTTTAACGTGTTATGAATGTTTTCGAACGTCTCTTGAATGTCTTCGAACGTCTTATGAATGTCTTCGGTAGTCTGTGGAACGTCTCCCGAACGACTGTCGAAAACTTTCAAATGCCTCGCAAACTTCCAACAAAAGGCTCACGAACATCTATCGAACGTATACCTATGAATGTCTCCGATCATCATTGACCGATTATATTACTGTATTTTCAATCAAATTCCATACGAAAAAAATTGAGTTTCACATTCGAAAGTAATATTGTATTCCGTTGCACAACCCGATATCAGATGATGCTGACATAACTAAGTACGGTGTGAGGAAAATAAAAAGTACATAACGTTACATTTCTTTTATTTGCATGAATCGTTATGATTCGGCCACCAGATAAAGATTTTGAATACATTTTGTAAAGCAGAATAGTTTGTATGCTTTTTACATCGTAGAGTAGAACTTCCATCTAATTTACTTGAGACATCCATATCGTTAAAGTCTATATTCAACGACTCAAAAAATAGCTCATTTTGCATATTTAGTATATCAGCTAGCCATTTTGGTTTTTCATGACCCTCAACATATACGATCGGACACATGTCGTATTCCGTTGAACCTTCAACTGTAACTGTTATTAAACCTTCAGTCACGCTATGTGGAACGTTTCCATTGGCCCACATTTGATCATGACAATTGCGAATCAACCATGATGCTTCGTATCTCTCGGAATTTTGCTGATTTATACAATTTTACGGATAATGTCGGTCAATTAACAATATCCAACAACGCGATCGTGTAAGATTAAAACACTATGCAGTTGCATTCGGTGGTGAATCTTCTTTGCATTCGAACTCTATTCACACATCTACAGCAGCATTTTTTACAGGCTCGTTCTGATGCGATCTATCATTATCCACGAGAAGGCCGTTACATTAAGACTTGGCGATGGTTAGTAAAGAACGATCACTATTGTAGTCGTAATGGTATTTACGAAATCGACAGTACATATTGAACAAAATGCCGAAACTTTTTTTGAAGTCCAAATGCGAGTCCTCCTGAGAGAAGAATGCTGAATTGAGGTAAAATTTAACACTTGTGAGTTTGCAGTCGGTGAATAATATAATGTCCTTTGCCATAGATTATCCTTTTTACCAGTCTGCGCCGCACCAATTACACATTTTGGTTTCTCTAGTCGGGAGGTAGCTTTTACGGTCCATGAATGTTCCATTGTGCTTTGAAGCGGTGGAAAGTCGTATAGATCCCAAGAGCGAAAACTCATATTCAAGTATCGCCCACTCTCCAATGTTCGAAGTAATGATAATTTATTGATCTCATCCAATATTATGTGAGGCATACGCCACTGTATCTTGAGTAATTCAACTTTTACCTCTATTGGTTGATGATGACTGAATACATAATTATTGCCATAGCGTGAACGTATTAGAATTAACTCATGATGAGCATTAATTTTCCTCGAAAATGTATTTTATGCACAGCACTAGTTTTTCCAGTTCTGCCTCAAACCATGATATGAAATCAGCGCTGTGATGTAATTGATACTATGATAGGGATTCGTCATATGAAAAGCACATGTGGTTATCAATACTAAATACTTCTTGATATTGATACATATCCTCTGCTACGTTCTTCTCATCGGTCTTTGCACACTCTCATTTTCTCGCTATCATTAGCCAAAAACACTCCAAAAAGGCATTTTCAATGAATGGATGTCGTGCTTTCCGACTGGAGTTGATGATTTGAAACCACTTATTGGTATTATTTGTTAGTCGGATGGGGCAGTGCTTCAGTGCTCCACAATCGATCTCATGTGATTGCAGTTTATCCATTGATCTAAAGTAATGCAGACACCTGCGAAATAATGGATTGTTGTTTGATTCGTCTAGCACATATAACGATATGGTAATTATGTTAACTTCACACACCGATGGCATATATATATATTTTGTAATGGCTGTCTCTGTTTAGTTCTGCGCTCACGAGGCTTGATAGGTTCTTGATCTATGGGAAATGTCATACATTGTTATCCTCAGTATCTTGTAGCAAATTGATATGCTTTTCGTCTTCTTATGTTGAGGCTCGCGTATCGAAGCAATGTCTTCTTTGGTGGTATACATATTGATCGATAAATTGGTTTGAAGCACATTTTTTTTTTTAATTTGACCTATAGTTTCGGGGCGTCCAATATTCGATAGATTCAATACCGTTGAATAATGCATGTAAGAAGATGCGTGGTCGCTGTTTCGTTCAGCTGGGTATAAAACTGCGACTGTCACCCATGCAAAACGTGTATTATCTCTTGATTGCACATTAATCGCAGACCTCATAACCATTATCTCCCGTGGCAATGAGATATAACATTCAACGCGTATTGATTCATACTTGTTTACATTTATTGTAAGATTACGTATTTTTCGTAAAGCTCAACCGATTCCACGTTGCCGAAATTCATCGAGCAGGGGTTAAAGTATAGACCAGCACGCGTTCAAGTCGATTTCTCGCCACATTAACCCATGACTGCTGTCTGTACATGGAATACTTCAATCCTTTCAGATGCGGTATTTAGACTATCAATGACTATTGCTGTTTCGTTGATAATCGTTGGCGCCTTGCATGATCCTCCATTATCGTATTATTGAGTACAATCCAATCAGTGGTGGAGTTAAAAAATTGGTATAAAATAATGCCGATAATTCACGTCCTCTCAAGTCAACACGGGGCTTATCGTCGATATGCAGGGCTTCGAGAGACCCGTCAACGAATTTATCCTGAAGGAGATCGTCCATCGTCAAACTCCACGAGAAGAATGTTGAACCGCTGACGCTCGCCTTCGATGCACCATTTGCATGGGACTCTTTACCGGCCAAGTACAACATGACAAACAAGGAGCTGGAACGCAATTTCCATGGAATACGATGGGATCACAATGGCATACCATACGAAGCAGCTAGAAAGACAATTCGAGAACTCTTGCATGGAGCTCCTACGATCTATGCGAAGGGATTTGAGAAATGCGCATGGCTATCAACACTCCCGGATCCCGCGACAAGCGTCATCGACTTGGAGACTCTGGACTGTCCGTCGCTGCAGATGGTGCCGAAAATCACAAACTCCAAATGCCCCCATCACCTCTTTAACACGAAATACAATTGCGCCCATGAGAATGTAAAATCGGCGAAAAGCTGATTGAGCGTATACGAAGCGTGAGCGAAGGATTTTTTTGAATGAATAAAACACATTTCGATGAAAATATATGTCATTTGTATTCTTTATTCAACGGTGAAAACATCCATTATTTACAATTCGATCAAACATACATTTTTTACATAGTCAACACTAAGTGTCGAAAACGATTGCAAGACGACTGTGGTGCAAACAGTTCGATGATAGTGTTCCAATGAATTTGGTATTTTTTCCGCCTCAGAGACGATGGAACGCTGTTGTATTTCCCACAACTGCATGTAGCCATTTGCGCACCAGTTGCAGCATACTCTCGATGATGCGGACAGTCGTTCGATGATGGTGTTCTAATGAATTTTTTTCCCATCCACCATGTTCAGAGACGACGGAACTCGACACTGTTGTATTTTCCACCAATATACTGCATGCAAAGTTGACAATCGCGTGCCACTTGCAGCGTACTCTCGAACATTATCGGATCTTGGTCGAGGGCCTTCACACGTCGCGCCGATGAAGCGTTTCCCAAATTTAGTATGTACAGCCCTCATGTCGGAGATTAGTCGTTCCGACTTAACGGGAAATTGTGACAGCTTCTTCGTTGGGAGGAATTCCGCCATTCCGACTTTGTTGATACTCGAAAGATCCATTTTCCCTGCACTTTCAAAGTTCTTTTTTTTGAAGAGATGTTGATGGTGCAGTCTGAGCTTGGTCCATGAAATTGTGCTCCCTCGTAAGCCCCCCCCTCAATTTTTCAAACCTCTCCCCTCTTTTCCAATAGTGAAAAACAGGTTCGAACACGTTCGAAGAACTCAATACGTGGATAATTTTCACAGCATTTTTTACACTCCCGACGTTGAGGTGGAGGGCCATCGATGTAATCTTTCATCTGTGGCGTATTATAATGCTCCAAGCATGGAAGATATGATATCACTTCACTGTCGTTCCGATGATGTTCTGGCAAACGATCCCACAATAAGGCAACATATTTATCCCAATATTTCAAGAGCAAGACCTTTGGAACCTCTCCGAGCTCGTTTTTGGTCATGTCCAAGTGATGCTTGGCCGGATGCACTGCGTACACACGCGCACATGCGAACATCTTGACGTTATATTTCGGAATGGAGACCGCGATGAGACTTTTCAAGAGTGCAGCTGCGCTTAAGTGGTCCATCCGCGGTCACAGCCTCTGATCCCTACAGATTATAGTTTTTCCAAGAAACCTGTCAGGACCTGTCTGGAGTGTCGGCGAGCTTGGAGACGAGGCGGATGCAATAGACATTGTCTTTCGGAATGGAACAGGCTGCATGTCATAAATATTGGGCTTTGAAAGGCTGCCCTTCATGTGGCGCCTAGCGTTTTCATATTACCGAAAATTTTCCCACACACACACGCACACACACACACACACACACGCACGCACGCACGCACGCACTCACGCACGCACGCACGCACGCAAGCACGCACGCACGCACGCACGCAAGCACGCACGCACGCACGCACGCACGCACGCACGCAAGCACGCACGCACGCACGCACGCAAGCACGCACGCACGCGCACATATAGAGATATCTATCTGGATATATTAGGTGTACAAATAAGTTTTAAGACAGTTTTCAAAAAATTCAAGATTTATTAAAAAAGAAGTAAAACACAGTTATTCATCGAAGTAATCTCCATTGCACTGAATGACCTTCAGCCATCTCTCAGGTAACTCGCGGATGCCTTTCGCAAAGAAACTTTCGTCTTGCGAGGTGAGAAATTTAGCGACCCATTTTTCCACTTCTTCAAATGTTTTGAATCGCACGTCAGACAAATCGTTCTGCATTTTCCGGAATAAATGATGATCGGATGGGGCTAAGTCTGGTGAATACGCCGGGTGTGGTACAGCTTCCCATCCAAGCGCTAGTAACGTATCCTTGACCGGTTTACCCACATGAGGCCGCGCGTTGTCATGGAGCAGTTTTACTGGACGTTTTCCTTTACCAGAAAATGGACGCTTCTTCTCAATTTCTTGATTCACTTGCATCAATTGATGACAATAGCGATCGGTAGTAACTGTTTGACCAGGTTTGAGAAGTTCATAATACAGTACGCTTTTCATATCCCACCATATGCACAGCATGACTTTGTTACAATGAACATTGCGCTTTGGCGTGGATGTTGTCGGCTCGCCGGGGTCAACCCAATGATATTTGCGTTTCGGATTATCAAAATAAATCCACTTTTCATCGCCGGTCACAATTTTCCACAAGAAAGACTTTCTATGTTGCTTGTTGTAAAGACTCACACAAATGTTAAGACGGCTGTTTTTATTTTCTTGAGTCAGAAAGTGTGGTACCCACTTTGTTCCTTTTCGAATCTTACCCATTGCTTTTAAACGATAAGAAACAGTTTGTTGAGTTACTCCAAGCTGTTCCAAAAGTTGTTTCTCCGTCTGACAAGAGTTTTCATCCAGCAACGCTTGCAGTTCCTGATCGTCCACCTTTACAGGAGGCCCCGTGCATTCACGGTCACTAACGTCGAAATCACCTTTTTTGAATCGCTTATACCAATACTCACATGTACTTTTAGATACAATGTTGTCTCCAAGAACAGAACATATCGATTCACACGCTTTCATAACACTTTTTCCTTGATGGAATTCATAGCGAATGCAGTGTCTAATAAATAGCTTATCGGTCTGCATGTTTAATTTACAGAATTTATAGGTTATGCTTATGACTCCTTTACGTTTCGATACTACATATCAAGCGCCATCTATGATAAGTGAGCGGGACCTTTGAATTAATTTAGAATAGCTGTTATGATACAAAATCGAAGTGTCCTAAAACTTATTTGTACACCTAATAGATATGGATATTGAAATGTCTATATGGATATACAGGGCAGGAGGCAATTAAAATCCCTTCCGTGGACCAACAGACACGGGGAACAAACCTCGATAGCAAATGATTATGGGAAGTCCAATAAAGGATATACCGATTAGGGTGCAGGGGCACGGAACCCCAGCACCGGCGCCTCCAGGGAGTGACCAAGCGGGCTCCCGGGCGTCGTTATCGAACAACCGCAGTACCGTGGAGGTGGGCCACTTGGCCTCCATGGCGCATAATGTTTTGAGTGAAGAAAAGGAAGAGACAGGTACAAATCAAAAGGAGATTTCGAAGTTGGTGGAGACGCACGGAAGGACGGTGGTGAGCCTAGCCTCTTTTATCCAGCAGAAGAAAAACCTCTACAAAGAGATCCAGCGGTGGGTTCCTATGCTTACCAGTACTTGGGAAGGTATAGAGGACCTGGTAACGTGGAATGCAAAGCCACAGGCGGCAACGTCGACTGGAGTTACGCAAACCACGCCGACCATAAGCCAAGCGAAATCGATTCTCCCTAACAAGGAGAGGAACGATGAAAGCATGGACGTGGGCGGTACCTCGATGCAAGTAAGTAAGGCGATGAGGAGGAAGCGGGTTACACCGACGTCGACCGAAGGAAAGGAGCCGAAGAAGAAGCAGCTGGTGGAGCCATTGCCTGGTCAGTCCGAGGATAAGGGAGGCGAGAGATCAGAGCAGAAATGCCAGACTGCGCGAAAGAAAAAAAGATCGCACAAGATATCCCAGAAGCAGCCTCAAAAGAAGCCGCAGAAACCTCGCGTACGGCCGACTCTGCCCAAGGCTCTCGTCATCCACAAAAAGGGTGACTTGAGCTGTGCGGAGATCTTGTGTCGTATAAAGAAAGATCCGGCGCTCAAGGATGCAGGTGAATGCGTCCAAAGATACACAGAACGAATGCGGGAGATCTGCTGATCGTTTTGAATAAGGAGAGCTCAGCCAAAGCACCGGAATTACGAAACCAATTCGAAGGTGTTCTTTGTGTATCAGCAACGGTCTAGAGTAAAGTCCAGGAAGTTGATCTGGAGATCAAGGACCAAGAAGAGGACGCGACGAAGGAGGCGATATCGGTGGCGCTGCAGAGAGTCTTGGGACCGGAATATCCAGTCATATTTTCTTAAGTCTCTGCATAAAGCATATGACAGGACTCCGACCGCGGTGGTACGACTCATGGTGCCTGGTGCCCGGAAACTTCTGGATACAGGAATCATCCGAGTCGGCTGGTGTAATTGCAGAACCCGAGAGGTGGTGAGACCACTAAAGTGTTTCAAGTGCTGGAAATTTGGACACTTATCACGGAACTGCAAAAGCAACGTCGACCGGGCTAAAGACTGCATCAAGTACGGTAACAATGGCCACAAAGTTGCCGAATGCACAGCAAGCGCAAAGTGTGTCATATGTGCAGAAGCGGGAGATGGGGCACCAACAGCCCACATCACAGGTAGCAGCCGATGTTCAGCGTATACACGGGCTCTCCAGGCTCTTCAGGCACTCCAAAAACGATGCAAATGAGAGGACTCTAGCTCAATCTCAACCATTGTGAAGCAGCACAGGACTTGCTCATGCAGACTGTGCGCGAGCTGAAGCCTGACTTGGCGATACTCTCGGAACCATATAGACATCTAGACACGCAACCCTGGGAATCTGACGCGAGTGGGAAGGCCGCAATTTGGTCCTGCGGAAAGCTTCCATTTCAGGATCTTGCGAGTCGGATGGAAACTGGTTTTGTGAGGATGAAAGCCAAAGAAGTTCATTTCTACAGTTGTTACGCACCGCCTAGCCTGACGACTATGAGTTTGAGCATTTTCTCGACAACTTAGATGTAGACGCTAAACAACGCTTTCCGGTAGCCATAGCCGGAGATTACAACGCGTGGGCTGTGGAATGGGGTAGTAAAGTGGCGAACAGGAAGGGCCAAGCCCTGCTTGAGGCTATGTCCTTATTGGATATAGTACTACTTAATGCAGGTACAAACCCCACTTTTGTTAAAGGTGAAGCCTCCTCTATAGTGGACCTCACTTTTGTGAGTAGTAGCCTGGCCAGAGGAAACCAGTGTCACTGGGTAGTCAGTGATATCTACACTCAGTGATCATGAAGCGATTGTCTGGGAGATTTGCGGAGACTTCAGCAGAACAGCGAAGGCACCGAAGACAAATGGGAAGGGCTGGAAAGCGAAAATGTTTGACGCGGACTTGTTTCGTGAAATTTTTGACACCAGCCCCCTCGCAGCGGAAAGTGCAATCGAGAATGTCGAGGTGGTCATGCAGAGGGTCACCGAAGCATGCGATGCCACGGAAATGAGATGTCGACGTCTGACCGGCGGTACACTGGTGGAGCGAACAAATTGCCGGCCCAGCAAGAACCCAGGAAGAACAAGGAAGCCCAGGAAGAACAGCACAGGAAGGCGCGCTTGAAGCTTAAAAAGGCTATCAAGCAGAGTAAAGCTGAAAGCTGGGGCGAACTGCTCAGCGAGGTGGAAGATGCTCCCTGGGGCAGGCCGTACAAAGTAGTAATGACTCGGCTGAAAAGCCAGCCAATGCCATCGCCTGTGGACGCAGCCCTGCTGAAAAAGATTGTTACACATCTGTTCCCTGAGCAACCCGAGGAGGACTACCAGCTCGAGGAGGATGTCGATGAGGACATCCCATCCATTACTGAAGAAGAGCTTCTTACGGCGATTGCCAGGGTGGGCAACAATAAAGCCCCCGTTATGGATGGGATACCCAACATCGCACTCAAGGTAGCGATCAAGATGGCACCGGCAATATTCCTGGGCATGTACAATGCGTGTCTCAAGGAAGGAATCTTCCCGGACAAGTGGAAGTGGCAGAAGCTAGTGCCCCTCCCGAAAGGGAAGAAGCCACCGGACGAACCTTCATCCTATCGTCCGCTCTGTATGCTGGATACCGCCGGAAAGATCTTCGAGCGCATCATCCATAACAGGATTGAGAAGGTCGTGGACCCTCTACTGGCGGAGGGCCAGTTTGGCTTCAGAAAGGAGCGCTCTACTCTCGATGCCATTAACACAGTGGTAAAGCAGGCACAGGAGTCGACTGCGGGGAAACGATGGGCAAGAAGGTCCAAGTAGTACTGCGCAGTTGTCGCTCTCGACGTCAAAAACGCTTTCAACTCGGCGATATGGAAGTGTATCATGGATGCCCTAAAAACATTAGGTGTACCATAGTATCTACGGAGAATAGTGGCGAGTTACCTATGTAATAGGTGGCTCATGTACGACACAGAGGATGGACCAAAGACGTATCGGGTGACTGGAGGAGTTCCTCAGTGCTCTGTACTTGGACCGCTTCTGTGGATCATCATGTACAATGATCTGCTGCTATTACAATTGCCGAAAGGAGTGTCCATCGTAGCGTTCGCAGATGATGCGGCGCTGATTGTTATCGCCAAATTTCTGGAGCAAATCACCGCACTCTTCGGCGAAGCTTTCGCCAAGATAAAGGAATGGATGTCTTCTGTTGGACTTCAGTTTGCGGCCCACAAAACAGAAGTACTTCTCGTATCCAGCAGGAAGGTGATGGAAACGGCGTCGCTCAGGGTTGAAAATGCCGAAATCACATCCTAACCGTTCATTCGGTACCCGGGTGTGATTCTCGACGCGAGGCTGAACTTCAAAGAGCAAACTGAGCAGATCAGCAGAAAGGCCGCTGGGGTGGCTACCACACTGGCGCGACTCATGCCTAATGTTGGTGGCCTCAGACAGAAGAGGAAGAAACTGCCGTCATCAGTGACGACCTCAGTGCTCACCTATGGCATACCCATATGGGCTGATGCGCGGAAAATCCAGGAGTACCGCAGGAAGGCTACAGCAACGTATCGCGTCAGCGCCTTGAGGGTAGCCTGTCCATTTCGCACTGTCTCCGAGGAAGCTATTAACGTTATCGCGGGAATGCTGCCCGTTGAGGTGTTCGCCGAAGAGCGTAGATCGATGTACCAGCAGAAGGGAGCTAGAAACCCCAGTTACGCAAGGACAGTAGCGAGAGCAACCAGTTTCAACCAGTGGCAGACGATGTGAGATGCCTCTACCAAGGGAAGGTGGACACATTGACTAATCCCGAAGGTGGAGATATGGGTGAACCGTCTGCGCGGGGAGCTCAACTATTATCTCACTCAAGTGATCTCAGGACACGGGTCTCCGGGCTTATCTCTATCAGTTTAATTATGAAGATTCCCCGGACTGCCCAGCATACGTAGCAGTCGAGGAGAACGCTGAATATGTTTTAGTGCCTCCCGCGCGATAGTCGAAGATCATCTGGAGACACGCATCACCCCGGACAACCTGGTTGAGTTGATGCGGAAGTCAGCAGACGCATGGACAGCGGTATCGGCTTATGCTGCCGCAGTAATAAAGGAGTTGCGACGTGCAGAACGCGCGGGGAAGAAGACGACGCCGGAAAACCAGTCAGTCATAGATTAAATCAGCGACACGAACCCCTAAACCACTCATACCATCTCGAGTGGAACGGGGGATGTAAGGTCGTCTGACAACACTGCAGGAAGAGCTACGGCTAAGGCATCTCCCGCGATGTAATACCTAGCGGTCGTCCCGCACGAGAATTTGTAAGGCCATAGAGAAACGGGGTTTAGTCGGTGCAAGCCCGACACACGGCAATTATTTGCTACGGTGCGGAGGCATTTCCCCGCTAAACCTCTTAAGCACACACACACACACACACACACACACACACACACACACACACACACACACACACACACACGCACGTACGCACACACGCACACACGCACGCACGCACGCACGCACGCAGACCACATGAGGAGTCTGAAACCCCTACGTGGCACGTCCCCAGGTGGCGGATAGGGAGATGCCTGGTATATAAATATGGACATGGATGTAGAAATATCTATATATATATAGATATACGCATAGAGATATCTATCTGGATATGGAGATGTTCATATAGATGTACAGGGTAGGACGCAATTAACATACCTCCCGTGGACCAACAGACACGGGGAACACGCCTCGACAACAAATGATTATGGGAAGTTCAGTAAGGGATGTACGGATTAGGGTACAGGGGCACGGAACCCCAGTACCGGCGCCTCCAGGGAGTGAGCAAGCGGGCTCCCGGGCATCGTTACCAAACGACCGCAGTACCATGGAGGTGAGCCATTTGGCCTCCATGGCGCACAATGTCCCAAGTGAAGGAAAGGAAGAGAAGTGGAGAGAAGAGCTCTACATGCTAGGTAGCCAAATCACTAGCCTCCTGGATTTTATCAAGGGCAAATCGAACGTCCACGGTGAAATCCGAATGCTCGCCAGCTTTATGAGCACTACGTACAAACGGGTGCTCAGGTTGGGGGAAGAAGCAGACAAGACGGTGGCGGGCATAGCACCGGCACCAACGAACGCTGCCTCGACACAGACGACACCGAAAATCTTCGCCTATGTGGTGACCACGCCACAAACCGCACAACGTCCGGAAAACGCGGAGAGGAAGAAGTGCACTCCGCCTCCGACAGAAGTCCGCAAGCCCAAGAAGAAGAAGAAAATACGAGAGCAGCCACCACCGGAACTTCGCAAAGACAACGTGAACTTGACCAAGAAGGCTACCAGTGCTGACTGTAAGCAAGTGCAATGGAAACCGCGAAGGAAGCAGCGCAAGGAGCCTGCACTCCCTAATGCACTGATCATCAAGCGGAAAGGAGATCTCAACTATGTTGAGATCCTATCTAAGATGAAGAAGGACGAAAAAGTGAAGGAGGTGGGACAAAGTGTCTCGAAAATACGTCGAACGATGGGGGGTGACATCATCCTCGTCTTCGATAAAGCAAGCCAAGACAAAACCGCTGAGTTTTCTACGGCTATCGAGACGGCCCTCGGCGAAGAAGCGGCAATAAAAAGCAGGGTGCAGCTCACTCCGATCGAAATAAAAGACCTGGCCGAAGATACGACGAAGCAGAAGGTCTGCGAAGCCCTCCAGAACGTTCTAGGCGAGAATGCCTTGGTGGAAACTGAAGCTGTCAGATGTACCCGGAAAGCGTACAGTGGCACTCTAACAGCGTGGGTGACATTACCTGCCTCGGCCGCGACAAAGGCTACCAATATAGGGAAAGTTCGAGTTAGCTGCGCAGTCTGTCGAATCCGAGAGATAGTGAAGCCAACTAAATGCTTCAAGTGCTGGCACTATGGGCATCTGTCTAGCAGTTGCAAAAGCATGGTGGACAGATCGAAGTGCTGCATCAAATGCGGCGGCGAAAGGCACAAGGCCGAAAAGTGCGCTGCAGAGCTGTGCGCTGTGCTCTGTGTAGCGGCAAAGAGGATGATGATGCTTGCAAGCATGCGGCAGGAAGCTTTGAATGCCCAGCGGACCAGACACTCATCCGTAAGCGAGAATGAGAGTACTGCAAGTGAAATTTAATTACTGTGAAGCGGCACAGGATCTGCTCATGCAGACTGTGTGGGAGTACAAGGCTGACGTGGCTATCATCTCGGAGCCATACAGAAACCTCGACCACCATTCCTGGATAGCGGATAAAGCGGCAAAGCCGCTATCTGGGCCTGCGGCGAGCACCCATTCCAGGACATTCCAAAGAGACTGGAAGACGGCTTTGTTTGGGCAAAAATAAATAGCGCTCACATCTTCAGCTGCTACATGCCACCGAGCATGACACTGGAGAACTTTGAAGAAAGTCTGGACCGGCTGGTAAAAGACGCCAAGGATCGGACTCCACATGCGATTGCGGGCAACTTCAATGCCTGAGCACTGGACTGGGGCAGTAAAAAGACGGACACAAGAGGTCAGGCACTCTTGGAAGCACTGTTTGTACTGAACCTGGTTCTGCTCAACGATAGCAAGGTACCAACGTACTGCAAGGGAGAGGCCTCCTCGGTGATAGACCTCACCTTCGTCAGTGATGGACTCGCTAACGGTGGTACACGCTGGCAGGTATCGGAAATCTATACACATAATGACCATCGCGCCATCACATGGGAAACGTCGAGGCAGCAGTGCAAGCGACGGACGTTAGGTGGTTCCAAGGTCCTCGGCTGGAAAACAAACATGTTCGACATAGACGTGTTTCGCGAGACCTTGGACGGCAGTGAAATGGAAACCGACAACCAAAACACAGAGACTAAAGCCCAAGAACTGATGAAGAGGGTAGCAAGGGCCTATGATGGTACGATGCCGAGAAGACGGGAAGGAAACCATCACCCGCCCCCCCCCTCCCTATGTATTGGTGGAACAATACGATTGCCGGGCTACGACGCGAAAGCAACCGAACGAGGAGGCTAGTCCAATGAGCCAGGGGCAAGGTTTCGCACCAAGCACTGGAGGCGAAGCACAAGGCGACTCGAACTGCGCTGGCTGAGGCAATCAAGCGGAGCAAAAGGCAAAGCTGGGTCGAGCTACTCGGTGAAGTCGAAGGTGATCCCTGGGACAGGCCTTACAAGGTAGTCATGACCTGCCTGAAAGGGCAGTTAAGTCAACAACATACCTGCCCACACCAACTTAGGAGGATAGTGTCAACTCTCTTCCCCCAACAAGAGGAACTCAACTATCAAGTGGAAGTCGAAGACATTGAAACTATCCCGCCTGTTACGCAGGAGGAGCTGCTCCGATCGTGCAGAAAGGTGGGCAATAAGAAGGCACCAGGAATGGATGGCATCCCGAACATCGCTCTTAAAGCAGCCGTCAAAGAAGCTCCCGCATTGTTTATAGAAATGTTCAATGCATGTCTCAGAGAAGGAACATTCCTCGATCCATAGAAATGGCAGCGACTTGTTCTCTTGCCAATGAGCAAAAAACCGCCGGACGATCCATCGTCATATCGTCCGTTGTGCATGTTGGACACCGCAGGAAAAATTCTGGAGAGAATTGTCCATAATCGGGTAGAGCCGCTATCGGGAACTCCCTGGTAGCAGTGCAGCCAGATCGCGCGTAAAAGTTACCCCCTCTCTAGTCTCTTACGCGCCCATCACACAATCATAGTAGCGCGTGTCCGTGAGCGAGCGACGCTCGGACGTCTTCGGAAAGAGCCGAGCGGGGTCGAAGTTTCCCGACCGCGCCTTCGGCAGCTACACTAATACATGCACGCTGATGAGCACGTTCATGTGCGGCCAAGCCGAAACGATGGCTTCGAGGGAAAAAGCAATCTGAGCACGACTCGCGCGTGACGTCACCGACGGCACGCGCGAGGCTTTTAGATGATTTCAATGCTTATTTAGCTTTTCGTTCTCTGCGTTATTAAGGTATACAAAAAAATGTATCGCGCACTCTGATCGCTTATTTTTTTAGTTTATAGGTTAATTTAAATATAATAATAAATCTAAACTACAACTTGTTTATCTTCTAAAAAATTGTTTACGCTTTACTCACACCCGTCCTTATGCCAAATAAATTATAATTCATAAAAGTAAGCGGAAATATATTTATATTCGTATTATTATATTAATTCTCATACTTTCTTCAAGCGATAAAGCATTATCCCCAAAAACAAGCCATTCATCCATCCGGCCGCGAATAGTCAGTACCAGAAAGAGCACATATTCTACAAGCGGTGAGATGGTCCTGTTGGTAGCGTTCCTTGCTTCGGTCCGCAGGGGCGCGGATCGTTCCCCGCGCTCGGTGCTTCTTTTTTTAATACTACTATTAATTCATATTTGATTAGTTATTTCTATTAGTTATCATTATTATTTTAATTAGTTATCTTTTAGTGTCGAAAAATGTATCACGCACTGCGACCGCTTATTTTATTAGTTTGTACGTTAATTTAAATATAATAATAAATCTAAATTACAACTTGTTTATCTTCTAAAAAATTGTTTACGCTTTACTCACACCCGTCCTTATGCAAAATAAATTATGATTCATAAAAGTAAGCGGAAATAAATTTATATTCGTATTATAATATTAATTCTCATACTTCCATCAAGCGATAAAGCATTATCCCTAAAAACAAGCCAATCATCCATCCGGCTGCGAATAGTCAGTACCAGAAAGTGCACGTATTCTACAAGCGGTGAGATGGTCCCGTTGGTAGCGTTCCTCGCTTCGGTCCGCAGGGGCGCGGGTTCGTTTCCCGCGCTCGGTGCTTTTTTTAATACTACTATTAATTCTTATTTGATTAGTTATTTCTATTAGTTATCATTATTATTTTAATTAGTTATCTTTTAGTGTCGAAAAATTTATCGCGCACTCCGACCGCTTATTTTATTAGTTTGTACTTTAATTTAAATGTAATAATAAATCTAAATTACAACTTGTTTATCTTCTAAAAAATTGTTTACGCTTTACTCACACCCGTCCCTATGCCAAATAAATTGTAATTCATAAAAGTAAGCGGAAATATATTTATATTCGTATTATTATATTCATTCTCATACTTTCATCAAGCGATAAAGCATTATCCCCAAAAACAAGTCAATCATCCATCCAGCCGCGAATCGTAAGTGCCAGAAAGTACATTTTTAACACAAGCGATAAGATGGTCCCGTTGGTAGCGTTCCTGGCTTCGGTCCGTAGGGGCGCGGGATCGTTCCCCGCGCTCAGTACTATCCTGTTTTTTTTTAATTATTAATTTCTTTTTGTATGGGGCGAATTGTTTATTCGTAAAACACGCTCATTGAAAGAACATTATTCTGAAAATAGGAAAACTGATCATTATATTTTACGATTAAAACATTTTTGTTCTGTCAATGGTGAGTGTTCACAAATAAACAATTAATCTCATTACAATGAAAATTACCTGCGAATTTTAAAATATACAAAAATGCCACGTTTTGTACTTCTTTCCATGTCACCCATGAGGTAAAGTACAATGGTACGCATTTTTTTTAACGTGGTGTCCCCAGGAGGTAAAATCCACGACGAAAAAAAAACCTTAAAAAAACCTCTAAGTCCAAGTTTTTCATCGATTGCACAAAAATTATCGAAATAAACACTTTATTAACATTTTTGCGAATATTGCACTAACATCACTTCTTATTTTCCTGTTGTGTGTAAAAATTCATTTACCCCGGAAAGTTGTAAACGTCCCAGTCATCGTCCTGGTCGTATGCTCGGACTTGGAGCTTTTCTTTTGGTTTCTTGCCTGCCTCACTGTGCAAATTTTCCGGGTTCATTAGAGACAGATAGGTCTCGAGTTATGGTCATTGTGGTCGCACTGTCCCCCTGCCCTTCAAAGCCAACTTTACGACGCAGATTGAATTAAGCATACCCGAACCGAGGCAGTTCCTTTTCTTTGTTTTTGTGTCTGGGATGAGAGAGAACGCTCTTTCAGCCGCAGCATTCGAATGAGGCAATGTCCTCGCCATACCCAGCAACAAACGCAAAGTTTCGTACCGGAGAATACCGTCAGAATTGGTAACAGTGCAAATTGCCATCCACATGCCGTCGAATGACAATTTCCACCATTCTTCCTTCTGATGACTGTTCTCTTCGTACAAGGAGTGCCATTCGTTGCGAATTTTTATTTCATTGGAAACGCGAAGTTGATGACAAACGAACAATACGCGCGCAATGGTCGACTCGCGATCCGCATCTAATAACACAGGGCCCTTTTCGAATACCGTTAAATTCTTCAAAAAATCGTTGTCGAAGGGGAGTCTATCGCGAATTTGACTCGAAGCCGTGACGTAAAACCGAAGGCCGTTTTGGCGAAACGTGTCGACTTCGGTTTGTGGAGTCCCTCTGCTCTGTACATCCGCCAAATATTCTTTGCAATCATTCCCAATATCAATATCAATCACTGCTCGCTGATTCGCGCACTTATCGAATCTGATATTGCGAGTCAATTTGCACTGTTACCAATTCTGACGGTATTCTCCGGTACGAAACTTTGCGTTTGTTGCTGGGTATGGCGAGGAAATTGCCTCATTCGAATGCTGCGGCTGAAAGAGCGTTCTCTCTCATCCCAGACACAAAAACAAAGAAAAGGAACTGCCTCGGTTCGAGTATGCTTATTTCACTCTGCGTCGTAAATTTCACTCTGCGTCGTTGGCTTTGAAGGGCAGGGGGGACAGTGCGACCACAATGACCATAACTCGAGACCATCTGTCTCTAATGAACCCGGAAAATTTGTGCAGTGAGGCAGGCAAGAAACCAAAAGAAAAGCTCCAAGTCCGAGCATACGACCAGGACGATGACTGGGACGTTGACAACTTTCCGGGGTAAATGAATTTTTACACACAACAGGAAAATAAGAAGTGATCTTAGTGCAATATTCGCAAAAATGTTAGTAAAGTGTTTATTTCGATAATTTTTGTGCAATCGATGAAAAACTTGGAGGTTTCTTTAAGGTTTTTTTTTTCGTCGTGGATTATACCTCTTGGGGACACCACGTTAAAAAAAATGCGTACCATTGTACTTTACCTCATGGGTGACGTGGAAAGAAGCACAAAACGTGGCATTTTTGTATGCTTTTACATTTGCAGGTAATTTTCATTGTAATGAGATGAATTGTTTATTTGTGAACACTCACCATTGACAGAACAAAAATGTTTTAATCGTAAAATATAATGATCAGTTTTCCTATTTTCAGAATAATGTTCTTTCAATGAACGTGTTTTACGAATAAACAATTCGCCCCATACAAAAAGAAAATTAATAATTAAAAAAAAAACAGGATAGTACTGAGCGCGGGGAACGATCCCGCGCCCCTGCGGACCGAAGCCAGGAACGCTACCAACGGGACCATCTTATCGCTTGTGTTAAAAATGCACTTTCTGGCACTTACGATTCGCGGCCGGATGGATGATTGACTTGTTTTTGGGGATAATGCTTTATCGCTTGATGAAAGTATGAGAATGAATATAATAATACGAACATAAATATATTTCCGCCTACTTTTATGAATTACAATTTATTTGGCATAGGGACGGGTGTGAGTAAAGCGTAAACAATTTTTTAGAAGATAAACAAGTTGTAATTTAGATTTATCATTACATTTAAATTAACGTACAAACTAATAAAATAAGCGGTCGGAGTGCGCGATAAATTTTTCGACACTAAAAGATAACTAATTAAAATAATAATGATAACTAATAGAAATAACTAATCAAATAAGAATTAATAGTAGTATTAAAAAAAAGCACCGAGCGCGGGGAATGATCCGCGCCCCTGCGGACCGAAGCAAGGAACGCTACCAACGGGACCATCTCACCGCTTGTAGAATATGTGCACTTTCTGGTACTGACTATTCGCGGCCGGATGGATGAATGACTTGTTTTTGGGGATAATGCTTTATCGCTTGAAGAAAGTATGAGAATTAATATAATAATACGAATATAAATATATTTCTGCTTACTTTTATGAATTATAATTTATTTGGCATAAGGACGGGTGTGAGTAAAGCGTAAACAATTTTTAGAAGATAAACAAGTTGTAATTTAGATTTATTATTATATTTCAATTAACGTATAATCTAAAAAAATAAGCTATCAGAGTGCGCGATACATTTTTTTGTATACCTTAATAACGCAGAGAACGAAGAGCTAAATAAGCATTGAAATCATCTAAAAGCCTCGCGCGTGCCGTCGGTGACGTCACGCGCGAGTCGCGCTCAGATTGCTTTTTTCCTCGAAGCCATCGTTTCGGCTTGGCCGCACATGAAAGTGCTCATCAGCGTGCATGTATTAGTGTACCTGCCGAAGGCGCGGTCGGGAAACTACGACCCCGCTCGGCTCTTTCCGAAGACGTCCGAGCGTCGCTCGCTCACGGACACGCGCTACTATGATTGTGTGATGGGCGCGTAAGAGACTAGAGAGGGGGTAACTTTTACGCACGATCTAGCTGCACTGCCTGGCAGTCAATCAGTACGGCTTCCGTAAGTCCAGATCGACGCTAGACGCGATGAGTCACGTGGTAACCACAGCGAGCCAAGCAATCTCCGGCACAAGATGGAAAGGGGGGTAAAGAAGTATTGCCTCGTGGTCGCCCTCGATATCAAAAACGCTTTTAATTCAGCCAGGTGAAGTAACATCTGCTCTGCGCTGGATAAGCTGAACGTGCCATCCTACCTGAAAAGGATAATAGGAAGCTACCTTAACAACAGGTACCTGAAGTATGACACAGAAGATGGACCACAAGAGTACAAAATCACTGGGGGCGTACCTCAACGCTCGGTGCTCGGTCCACTTCTGTGGAACATAATGTACGACGCTTGTTGAAACTAACATCGCCACAAGGAGTAGAGATAGTCGCCTTTGCCGATGTCGCCCCAGTGGTTATCGTTGCGAAATACTTGGAAGAAGCTAACAGGATGTTCGAAGAGACATACACCCAGATCCAGCACTGGATGGGTACAGCTGGCTTGAAAGTAGCTGAGCCCAAGACAGAGGCTGTGCTGATCACCACCAGGAAGAAGATAGAGACGATAGAGCTGACTGTGGGACATCACACAATTACGTCACAACCCAGTGTGAAATACCTGGGTCTGATGATCGACGCACGACACAGCTTCAAGGAGCACGTAGAGTACGTCGTTGGCAAGGAGGGAAAGGTTAGAGCGGCGTTACCGCGACTGATGCCAAACATAGGCGGGCCGAGGCAGGCGAGGAGGAAGCTACTGGCATCAGTGGTCACTTCGGTCCTGACCTATGGTATTGCTATTTGGGGCAATGCATTGACTACCGAGAAGTACCGACGTAAGACGGCAGCGGTCTACCGGCTCAGCGCCTTAATGGTTTCCTGTGCGTTCCGTACAGTATCAGAAGATGCAGTGTGCGTACTCTCGGGAATGCCACCTATAGAGGTCCTGACCGAAGAGAGAAGATCCCTATACCACCAGAGGAGGTCACCGTCAGGACTTCAAGCTAAGCACAGAGTTGAAATCGGGAAACGCAGCCTACAATGCTGGCAGCGGAAGTGGGATGCATCCGTGAAAGGGAGACACACACACAACACACTCATCGATGCCGGCTTCCCCCCCCCCCCCCGCCAGTCGCTCCACGGACCACATGCCCCCCCCCCCCCCCCCTCGACATAGGCCCCTCTGTGACGTCACACGCGCCCGGCGACCCTCCTCCGCCGTACCCCCCGCACTTGGCCGGGCCGCGCTGCCCCCCGCCGTATCACCGCACTTGGCTTCCCCGCGCTGGAGACCCCCCGCCCGGCTCCCCCCTGAGATCTGAGGGGGGGAGCGCGACGCCACTTGCGTCAGAATCGGCATAGCCCCTCTACTTACGCGTCTAATTGTTTTCAACGCTTTATCACATATATGTGCAACTATTCACTGAATTAATTGTTCAACTATACATTTTTTATGGATTATATCTATTACAATAATGATAGGCGTGATAAGCGTATTTAAAACGACGAGATTATTTACATTACGCACAAGTGATAATAGAAGCTCCGCATCAAATATCGCATGTCACTGCATTTTGTGATATGCAAAATTCTACTGGATTTTCGAACACTATTGGTTTTGTTTCTATGTAACCGCTCTCGTAATACGTATTACGTCCAAACCTTCGTCTTTTTTAAGTTCCTTTTCCACGAAAACTATCAACACAAACATATACGATAGCGACATCTTCATTCATCAACAAAAACCTATATTTTGTAAAACTTTTGCATGTGGCAGTTGAAATATAACATAACACCCCAAAGGGAAAGCTTCGCGCGTACGTTTCTACGTATAAATATAGCCATCGGTAAATAAAATTTACGAACGAGCGTACTTACAGTCCCGAAAGAGAAATTCCACGCACAAAACGCTAGGATAGAAAAATGTAGGACCCAAGCAACGATAATTTCTCACCCTAAGGTTCAAAACAGACCTCCAAGGCAAACTCACCCTACACTCCACGTGGTCGTAAAACTGGCCCTCAACAGGATCTAAGATAACACGTGCGCCAAAGCTAATTTTTGGAATTAGAACAGTGACTGCGTTTATCCCAGCCGCGACCAATAATGGATCTGGAACTATTCTTCATCATTATGTCTGCCAATCGAAAGTTAATCCACTCCTAATGACCTATTACCCAATCGCTAAAAAACGCATCACGGAAAATGCATTCCCTCGAAAGCTCCTTCCCCTTCAAACGAAACTGTCTCCGTTTTTTGTAAGACGAAGGAGCGTCGCTCTGTTACTAATCTCCGAATCGAACAGTCGATTCATCAAATAAAACAATTTCCTGCGTTACCGTCTGACGATACTTTAATAACTGTATACATATCTAAGTTTGTACAGAATTGCTAGTTTGTAAGAGTAAACGCTTAATAAATTTAATCCTGTAAATTAAGACCAAATCTACGCATTTTAATATTCATTCGATCGTTTAATAATCCATTGGGCGAAATCAATTCTCAAACTAGAATCACGCACTGCAAATTCATCAAAATTCAAAGTTGTATTCAATTGTGTTCGCAACTGGCGCTGAAGCCAAAAAAAGACAAACCCAAACAAATAAACCCATTCAAACTTCGCGCTATGACTCGGCAACCTCGCGAGCGCTACCTAAGTCTCCCTCCGAGACGTACAATACGCATATTTGAAAAGGTTTGTAAGCCGTGGAGAGTAACGACATGGCATACTATAGTTGCAAATTAATATTTAGATGGTATGTGTGCGCGTGCGCGAGGGCGCTCTCGATCTGGATGAGTGAGAGAGTGAGCGTGCGTGAGCGCGGTACGCGAACCGCGATAGAGAGGGAGTCGGGCGTACGACGATATACGGGACGGATGGAAGAGGGTCTCACGGATTGCGAGAAGAGTAGCCATTTTGTGCGGAGACAAGAAAAAGAGAGATCCGCGCCACGAGGGCGTACTCGTGGGTTTATTTCCCGTCTAGAAATCACAGTTTATAATAAAAAGTATCCTTATTCAATACAAAGACGCCGAGTAAAGTGTCGCGACCATTATTCAACCCAGTCGAAGACCAGATTTCCATCCCGAGATCCATCCTCGACAAATAAATTTACGACACTATTATTAAACCTACCGTCAAACCATGATAATAAAGACTAAACGTTACTTTAACATAGCCGTTTTCTGCGCCCACTGCGAATGTATATTTCATTCAATAATCGTTGCTTTTGGTGGTGGGTATGATAAATGTATCTCGGTTTATAGGCTGCTAAATATTATCTTAATTTTTTTACTTTTTTGCGATTGCGTAGCTTGTATCGTCCACGATTTTCAATAAAAATGAACAAAACTTAGGATTGTCGAAAATCTTTTCATCAAATGCCGTGGGTTACGTTTAAATTTTCAAAGCTAAATGGTAATCCAAAGAAAAGAATTATTAAATTATTTTTCTTCAGCATTATTACCGCAGTTGTATCTTTTACGTCAAATCAAATATTTTTGCCATGACAACTGTTTTTCCATTGCTCCTTTCACGAGTTATAGCGCAAAACCAAAAATGCTATAGCCCTCGAAGGTAGTTCTTTGATAAGGTAACGGAGGTGGCTTTTCGTTGTAAATATAAAATTGTAAACCAGCTTTTTCGAGGAGGCTGAGATTATTGAGGTATTGCAAAAGCCTTACCTATGCATTTCTATGGCTATATTATCGAAAAGTTGAAGGGTAGTTTTGTACCCGTTAATTGCGAGATGTCGATTAAATGTAAAGGAAAAAACATGTGGCCGCTATATTCCGCCCTTTATATATTTGCATGTATACATAGATACGTTCCAATAAGACAAAAAATACAAAAACGAATTATCCCAATAAAAAATCCACAATTTGTTGATATAGTTATTGTTATGATCCTGAATGTATAGCAGAATACCATGTTCCTTTTACCTTTTTTAACTTTATTTTTATCTCGCACTGTAGCGAGAACTCCAAAATATAACTCGGAGTAAACGATAACCGTTTACGTTTCGTGAGTAGTTATCGCGAGTAAACGATAACTGGCGCGATCCGAGTGAATCGAACAGCTGCGTGACACGCGTTAGCACGAGACGCTTCGTTATTCGGGGTGCGACTTCTACGTTAAGCGGTGTAAAAACAAATTCGTCTAACCGCGGTTGCCATTGAAGACTGAGAGCTCGAAATACCTAATCGTTCTCCAGAGATACCGGCGAAGTTCGCTCTTGTTTTTCTCGCGGGATGTTCACTAGCAACTCTTCGTGGTAAGCTGTCCACTTTTGTAATGGGAAGCAGCCGGACTTGCGACATGCGTAGACATGCCGAATTTTCTCTTGAGCCTTTTCAATGTCGTCGGCTCCTGAGAGCACATCGTCGATATAGATTTCTTGTTGAATCACGTCCGTGGCAAGAGGAAACCGTTACGGTTCATCGATCGAAAGCTGCCGGAGTGCACGATTTGCAAGATACGGAGCACTTGCGAGCCCGTATGTTACCGTGCAGAGTTGGTAAGAGAGTGGAGGGGCGTCTTCGCTTTGTCACTGCAAGATGCGTTGGAAATCCCGGTCTTCTTCATGAACGCGGATTTGGCGATACATCTTCTCGATATCTGCGGCGAACACGTATGCGTATCGCCGCCAGCGAGTGATAACATCAGCAAGGTTAGTTCGAAGTTTCGGTCCGATGTGTTGCAGATCGTTGACCGAAATTCCGAGATTCGTCCGATGCGAGCCGTTGAAGACTACTCGTACCTTCGTAGTCGAGCTGCTTTCGCGCATGACAGGGTGATGACGTAAATAAAATGCCTTGCGCGGTGATGAGATCGAGTCCGATACGCGGGTCATGTGACCAAGAGCTTCATACTCCATTAAGAACTTCGAGTATGACACTTTGAGAGAAGGATTCGTCATAAAACGTTTCTCTTGTCGCGAAAGATCGGCGAGGGCAGGTTTGTACGAATCTCCGAGGTCATCCGGAAGCCGCTTGAAAGGGATGCGCACAAGGTAGCGGCCTTCCAGTGTGCGAGAATGCGTCTTCTTAAAGTGCTCTTCGCACTGGGCTTCTTCAATTGATAGAGTCATTTTAGACTTTGCGGTGGGTTCTTTTTGAACCCAAAATCGTTGTACGAGATCGAAAAGCTCGTGATCGATTGAGCACTACAGCCCTTGAGCGGGACGTGAACTCCCGTCTTCGTTTGATTCCGTTGTGACGGATCCTGAGAGAATCCATTCGAGAGCGGTTTGTCTAGCAATCGGACTACCAGGGCCGCCTTTTCGAAGTCCTTCCTCGATAATACAGTAGACTTCTACTCCGAGGATCAGATCGATCTCCGTTGCTAACGAGAAGTCCGGATCAGCAAGCTTGAGATCTTGTAGATGCGGCCAGTGATTTTGAAAGACTCGAATCGATGGCAAATAGGCAGTAAGCCTTTGGAGTATGTACGCATTTATCGAGAATGAGGTTTCGGGAATGATCCGAGAGACGATGTCGAGAGTCATAAGTCCACGGGAAAGTGTGGAGCGTTGAGCTCCAATACCGTTGATTGGCAACGAGACTCGTTTGCGCGGCAAATTAATACGTTGTGCGAGACATTCTGTAATGAACGAAACTTCTGATCCCTGATCGAGAAGAGCGCGAACTGTGTTCGCCATAACACGATGTTACCTTGACGAGCGCGGTAGCGAGCAATACTGGTGTGTATTTTGTTGATGTTGTCAACGCGAGATTGGTTGACGCCGACGTCGAGGCTTGAGCATTGTCACGACGCGGGAGCGCGCTTGGTGATGATTGCGTTTGCGCACTAGATGCTTGAGCGGTCGTTGTGACGGGAGCTTGCTCACCCGCCGCTGTACCCGACCGATGCAATGTCGTGTGATGTGAATGGCCACAAATGCCACAGCGCTTTGCTGTTCGGCAATTTCGCAATTGATGTAGGCCGAGACAGTTAAAGAACACATTTTTTTGTTTCACTAGCTGTTGCCGTTGCTCGACCGTTTTTCCGCGATATTGCGGACACGCTGAGATATAGTGATCGGAGCTGCACGCCGAACACATGAACTGAGAAGATCTCGATGGTCCACTCGCGGAAATGTCAATTGATTGGTTCGCGGTAGCTTGATGCGATTTTACGGTAGGCTGGAATTTTGTTGCGGCGGGAGCAACCGGCTTCGAGTTTCGCATTTCGGTAGCGCGCGCAATGGCTTCAAAAGCTCATATACGATTCACAATAAATTTCTCGAGATCCGTGAAACTCGCGGATTCAGTCGAATTACTGATCTGTTTTTCCCAATCCACTAACGAATCCGAGTCGATTTTATGCGAAATTGTATAAACAAGAATGCAATTCCACGATTCGGTGAGACACCCGAGAGCTTTAAGCACCCCGAGAGCTTCCTTTACATTACCGGGCAAAGATTTCAGCTCCGATACCGATTGCTGGCTTACCTTTTGAATCGAGAAGAACGAAGCGAGATGCGTATCGATAAGCACTCGTTTATTTTCGTATCGGTCAGTGAGAACTTGCCACGCGCGCACAAAGGTTTCACCGGTGGTCTCAATGTTTATTACGAGTTGGGCTGCCTCACCTGTTAAACTCATTTTGAGATACTGCATTGTCTCAACGTTTGATATCTCTTGATTGTCGGATATCATCGAAGCGAACAGATCACGGAACTCTCTCCACTCACGATATAATCCTGAAAATCAAGGCAGATTAATGTGCGGGAGTTTACGAGAATTCGGCGCGAGGTTGACCAGACGCGTGGCTTGTCCAGTACCCGATTGGTCAGCTCTCCCTTTTAGTTCGTTGGAATATTCGCACAACTCACTTTTCGCATCAATATACTGCTCCTCGCACTCAGGATATTGTTCCCTAATAAAATAATCCAAGGCAGCACGTTCATCTGGTTTTAACCCCGAGAGCGTTTCGTGATTCGATTTAAATTTCTTCCAGTTCGCGTCGAGGACTTCGATTCTCGTTTGAACTGCCTCGGGTGTTCTCTTCTTAATTTCTAATTTTTTCGTATTTGATACCGCTCGTGCGATGACCCCGCGAAGTTCAGCTTGTTTGGCGACTACTGCTGATATCGGCGCTGCCATTTCACTCACTCGAAGCTACTACACGCCAGTACATTCGCACGGAACCCGCGTATACGAATTCTTCGCTCACGCGAACTCGCTCGGCTTGCTAATATTACTCGAGAGTAATTTTCGCACTTTTCCCTTTTTACTAATACAAAACTTTTCCAGAATATCCGGCTCGAAGGACCATTAATGTAGCGAGAACTCAAAAATTACTCTGGGAAGTTTGGTTGAGATGGAAACGAATAAACAAAGAGTTTTGCGACATTGATATTGAGAATCGAGTTTATTTCAGAGACATGCGTGCGAGACGATGGAGATGTTGTCAATATACTGAGCGCTGGTCAAAGGTTTCTATGCTCGACTGCGAGCGAGAAAGAGTGTATTTGTGTATACTTGAGTTATTGGAAATGTGAGTGTATTTGTGAGGTCGCGAAACGGTAATGACAACACGATTGGTGACGATTCGAGAACATTCGCGAGCGTTCTAAATAGCGAAAGGTACGAGAGCGTTAAAAACTGAATAATTGTGCTTTTGCCGAAACACGCACCGTTCATTAGTTGTAGCTGAAAACGAAAAAGGTGCAAATTTTCAAAGGTGTGTTTAACCCGTTGAAGATGGCGTTCCGAGGAAAAATAAAAAATCGTATTGCATATTTCAACTCAGTTTACTTTTATTTTAACTCACTTCAATTCCAGCGAAACTTTTTTCAATACCAGAGGGTGAGACCCGTCGGCGGTTTCCTTTTTGAAGCGAGATGGAGAGGGGAGGAGGGAGTGCGAGTATATTCAAAACTAAATTTTAAGTCCGGTTATTGTACGATCTTGTATTGACACGATTTCAACCGAATATCGAGACGTTTAACTGATTATACGTCGGTATCAGCCAAAAAATCGATTGAGGGTTTAATCCCCCTAATTTCGCGATATCGGAAAAACAAAAAACATGTTTCTGCTATTTGTGTATCCTCTACACATGTGCATATTTACATCCCAATCAGATGAAATTGTTCGAAGATACGCATTTTAAAAGTGGCTTTTTTGCAATAAACAACAATTCCAATAACCAATAAACACCACTCTCGTCTCCAATGCATTGTTTTCGAAAAATGAAACATCCTTGCAATTTGAAATATTTTCGTATCTCGTTCCGTTAAAAAGTTCAGGAGTGCATTTGACTCCTTAAAATGGGGTTCCGCCGATATAAAAAAAATGCGTATCGACTATTTTGATCCTCTGAATAAACATGCCAAATTTCATCGAAATTTGACGGGGACACCTCGCGACATTTCTTCGTGAGACGTGAAATACTCACCGAGACAACCGACCCAAAATTTGGCTGCTTCGAAGTCTGGTGTATTGAGTATAAACGTCTGAGTTTTGGAATCGTAAGTTGCCGTTGTTTTCATCCCTTTTACGTTTGAGCCATGAGATGTTTCCGTTAGAGCAAAACATCCTCTGTACTAATTTTGAAAACGGTAAAACGTGATTAATTAGCATATACTGCAGTTTTTTTTATTAAATAATTTGTATATTCGATAAACGGTAAAAAACAGTGATTTCCGCTATCCTTTTTTGTATTATAGTGTATTCCATAGAAATAAGTGTTTATAAGATAGCGAGCAGTTAATGTGCTCATTAGGTCGCTTCAACTCTTCGATCGCGTTTCATTTATTAAGTGCTTGCATTAAAACTCGCTGTTTGGCTTGGAGGGTGTCCTTGTGCAACCGAATAGCAGCAAAAAGATGCCGTATTTAGTTGAGATACGTGCCTTGAATGAGCAAATGGACAATGGACCGTGAACAGTTGATTTTACTGGTGATAATGACTTATGGATAATGACTTGTGGTCTGGCCACATAATCTAAAATTACGTGTGAAAATAGGTTTTAATTATTCAAAAGTGGGGATTGCAGCCCTTATAACAGGCAATAACCAGATCAGTCGAATACATTTTTAGGATGCCGGATTGCAAAGTGACAATTGCTGGATGGGCACTGTTCTGAAACACTTAAATAATTGGCTAAACAGTTCAATGTTAACAAGTCAACAATGTTTGCATGCCACGGGGAAGATACAGAAAGGAGGAAATCGACTGCAACATGAGTTGAGCCAGAACGCCATTGCAAGCCGATTAAACATGACAATTTCTTTGCTCGCGAGGGACAGAAAAAAGTTTCTTGTCGCTTACTGTGACTGGGGATGTAAAACGTAAATTTGGATTGATAATCCAAAACGCCCAAAATTATGGGTTGATATTGGCCCATATCAATCGCCCGGTCAATATCGCCGGAATACCAATGGTTACGAAGCCACACTGTGTATCTGATGGGATGTGGAGAGGGTCGTGCTGTATGAGCTCTTGAAATCCAAGGAAAGGATTACTGCCGAACGTTACCACCAGCAACTGAAGCGTGCGAACAATAATTTGATTCAAAAAAGGCCATCAGTAGTATCAAATCGCCGAAAGGTGATTCTGCTGCACGACAACGGCCGGCTTCACATTGCATTGGTGGAGAAAAAACACTGATAAAACTGGAATGGGAGGTACTCTCTCATCCAGCGTATTCTCGTCAACAAAAGGGCGTTCTTTCCGCGTGGGGTTCGGCTAGTGTCAGAGAGTCGGGAAAAAGTAGCATCATTCGAGTGAAAATCTTTTGATTAATATAATCCAACAAGTTTCTACAAATATATTTTATGAAAAATTAGCATCTACAGAATAAATCTATAACTCATATTCATTTTTTTGATGTTCATTGAAAAAAAAATCATCAACAGTCATTTGACTCAAGTGGACGGCTCCAACCACGGTCTTATATACAGGTCTGGAAACGGCCATGATTTGGTGAGTACGCTTGGCCGATCCACGTTTCTTTACATTTTTCGCCACTACGTGACATCGCTGTTGACGGGTACGGTGCGACAAGGACAGAATAGCTTTTGTCTATCCCTCTCACTACTGATGGAGGCGCATGTGCCGTCAACATTACCCCTAACCTCGTTTATCGCATATTTAATAGAAATACGAAGAAAAAAAACGAACAAACAATATGCTTACTGAAGACTAAAATGATTGATAGACACCATCATAATTGAGGTCACCTGCAAGCCATATAAATATTCTGTAGAACCAAACAGCTAAGATGAACATGAACAATCTTTATGCCAAATTATCAAATTGTAGTTTGGCTAAACTGTTAGCCCCAAGTTATGTAACCCCAAGCTTCGATTCGAATCGAATCCTAAGGGTTCGATTCTTAAACAAGTTTTTTAAACCTTCAGGTAATAAAATTGTTTATTAGTTCAGGTACGTTAAATAATTTTTTTATTCCATTTTTTGTTACATTTATTCATCATTTTCTTTTTGTATACATATTATCGGCGTATTTAAATAATTCGATTGGTTGGGTAAGCTCTTTTCCAATTTCTACAGTCTTCGGATTAATTAATGGCCAGCGCGTTATCTTTATAAAGCGTCGTGTAAATGGTCGTATATTTTCGTTAAAAGTTCGGAAGCTTGGCTTGAAAGTTGACCAGTATACGGCGATGTATTTTTACTTCATTATAGATGGAAATCAATTAATTGTTAAATATTCGAGTTCGTGAAAGAAATCATTCAAGAGCATGAGACGACACACGGACCGAGGTTATGGTTTACTTGACAATACGGGAAATAATAAGCAGCAAGGGGGGGAAGGGTGAGATCACAGAAGACCGTGGCTGGGGGTACCCTCCGATAGCAGCGACGCATGTGGTGGCTGGCGGAATAAAAGGTGGATCGCGCAACGGTGCCCCATGGCTCCATTGAAGTCGGGCTTCGTTTCCAGATCGGTATGCAAGACGGTGGCTCCGACCTCTTTATGGCCGTCGTCTAGGGTCAAGATAGAGAAAGACAGTAATTCTTTGAATTTTTTTTGTCAAACACCATCAGACGTCGGACATTTCGGCTTTTTGTGGTTTATTAAACTAGGAATTAAGAACACATATGTTGTTACAGATTAAAAATGTGGATTATTAACAAAGTTACACGTATATTAATATTTCGCTTTTATATACACAGAGTGTATCTTAACTACTAGTTTTCCGTTGGTGAGCATATAGGGTGTTTTTTTCCGAGAAAAACGCTTTTTTTTTAAATGTCGTCCAACGAAAATTGGGCGAGATATTCACGCGTAAAGTCCAACGGTGAGTAAACTGTGGCACAGCAGTTTCGGCGCCCAAGCGCGAGTAGGCGCGTGTGGATTCAAATCCATTGATTTTTGTTAAATTGAAATTGAAATTGAAAGTTCAAACTTTTAATTTCGAATTTTCAAATTTGAATTTTGGACCTCATCCGGTCGCCCAAATAACGTGTTAAATAATGAATAAAAAGTGTTAGACAATATTGTCCACTGTTTACTCGACAGATCCAAAGATCACAAGATCTTTCGAGTAAACAATGAAACACATGGTTTAACATGTTTTATTTATTATTTAATACCTTATTTGGGCGAGCGGATAACGTTAAAAACTCAAATTTCAAAATTCAAAATTTAAATTTCAAATCCACTTATTGATTGATTGATATAATTTATTATGCCCCAGCGAGCTTTCGGGCAAATTGGCTTACTGGAATGTGGATTGGAATCCGCGCTCACGCTCGCTTGGATGTCGAAACTACGGTGCCATTGTTTGCTCACCGTTGGACTTTACTCGTGGATATCTCGGCCAATTTTTGTCGCACAACATTTTTAACCCTACACCTCATGAATAAATTTGTGGAACTTCAAACTCATAACTGGGGTTCGAACGAACCCCACGCGTTTCTTGATCATAAAACCGGCCCTATGCTGATAAACAGACTTTTCCGTACGTCATTCTCTTTATTTGTTCATAACGAAGAGAATGGTGCTCGGGAAATCTAATTTTATGCATATTTAGTTCATGAAAAACCCGTTCGAAGGCTGAAAATTGGAAAAAATCATCAACAAGCTCATTTATTAAATAAAAATTTGTAATTTTTTAACCGCTCAGCCGATCTTAAAATATCAAGCGGCGTTTTGAAGGGGGTACATCAGACAATTGAAAAAAAAATTGTCACTTTATTAAGTTAAAAAAGTATATTCATTTGAGATATTGAAAATGACGAAAAGCCGAAAATAAAAAATTGTGTTTTCACAGTTTATTTTATTGAAAATTCGTAGAAAAAGGATATTATTTTATGAGTTTTATCATAAATTTGTTAAATTTGTTAAAGTAAAGAAGTAGTTTAAAAAATGAATCGATTGCCGCATAATCGACTCAGTGTCTTCCGACTCATCCTCTGAACCGCTCCAAGCAACCTCATGGTCTTCTTCATTTTTTGATGGGATATCGGGTGCTTCAATCCTCTCTTTCTACTAGAGTATCGACAGCCTCCGATACGAAGCGCAAATTATAACGGCGAGCCATTATTTGTACAATTTTTTAAATTATTATTAATTGTAATTTATAAATAATATATTTGTATATTTTCCTCAGATAAAATTAACTTACCGTCATGAAAGTAAAACGTTAACTCATGACCGGGGTTCGTACACACCCCACTTGTAATTTCAAAGCGCACAGCGTGACAACCAACGACCCAATGAAGCTCTAGCCGACCTCACACTACTCTTAGACCTTCGAACTGAATTATGGTTCAGACTAATAGTCGATAATATCGCTCCTTACTTCAGGAGCGTAGTTCAAAGTACGTGTGGGGTGCGTTTGGACGCCGCTCATGAGTTCTAGGTTTAAAAAAAGCGTTTTGCTTGGAAAGGTATACCCTATATGCTCACGAACAGAAAACTAGTAGTTAAGATACACCCTGTATAGATGGCTATAAAAAATACGTGCCGCCGTATTTGGAAATGGTATCTCAGCTTTTGGTGGCCAGAAACAAAACATTTGAAAATTTTTATAATCTGTGAGCACGTCGCTCTTATGCTTACTGGAATGAAAGAGAAAGAAATTGTAAGGATGGCGACGGTGTAACCGAACATAACAATTTTTCATGCAATAATTATAAATTATAATGTATGTTAAAAATAGCTCATATATTTTTGGCGATTATATTCTACAATACGTAATAGACATCAATATACACTATATGTGGTTGGAATTTGAAATGACGCTGAAGCTAGCAGACGCGCGCCGCCCGAACCCAGTACATTTTTATCGTGACTGTAGGCGCCCGGGTCGTAGCGTAGCGAGGCAGCATAGGGCCTACCCCCACCACTTACCCGCTCGTGAATGAGCCGCATATATCCGTCTGGCGGAAATAATGTTTTTTTTTGCTTAACAACAACCGTCACTGGGATGAATCATGAGTCGATCGTTTCGTCTATTCATATAGATTAAGCATGTAAATCGTCAAGTCGCAATTGTCATGCGTGTTGACGGCAGACGACTTTAAACTAAAATTTTGTTCGAGTACGGAGACCCGAATGGCGGATAACTTATTTTATTCTTAATTAACAAAAGCCGTCACCGGGATGAAACATAGGGGGATCGATTCGGCGAAGTATATAGAATAATCACGTTAATAGAAAAAGTCGCGACTGTCATGCGTGTTAAGCAGCAGACGGCCTTTTTTGAGATTTTTCGTGCGAGTAAGGAAGCGCGATTCGCGAATAACAATTTTTTAATTAACTTAACAAAGTCGGCACCGAGTTAAATCATAGGTCCATCGATCCGTCTCATTGTAAACAATAAGTAGCTGAATTGAAAAAGTAGCTGCTGACATGCAGGTTTGCAGCAGACGGCCTTTTGTGAATTTAATCGTGCGGCCAGCACGACTCTTTTCGAGAATAACAATTTATTTTTGATAATCAACAAATGCCGTCACCGGGACGAAACATAGGGGGATCGATTCGGCCAAGTAAATAGAACAAGCACGTAAATGTAAAAAGTCACTACTGTCATGCGGGTTGGCAGCAGACGACCCTTTTTGAGATTTTTCGTGCGCGTAGGGAGGCGCGATTCGCGAATAACAATTTTTTAATTGACTTAACAAAGTCGGCACCGGGATAAATCATAGGTCAATCGATTCGTCTCATTATAAACAATAAGCAGATGAATTTAAAAAGTAGCTGCTGTCATGCAGGTTGGCAGCAGACGACCTTTTGTGAATTTCATCGTGCGGCCAGAACAACTCTTTTCGAAAATAACAATTTATGTTTGTTAATCAACAAATGCCGTCACCGGGACGAAACATAGGGGGATCGATTCAACCAAGTATATAGAACAAGCACGTAAATATAAAAAGTCACTACTGTCATGCGGGTTGGCAGCAGACGACCCTTTTTGAGATTTTTCGTGCGCGTAAGGAGGCGCGATTCGCGAATAACAATTTTTTAATTAACTTAACAAAGTCGGCACCGTGTTGAATCATAGGTCAATCGATTCGTCTTATTATAAACAATAAGTCGCTGAATTGAAAAAGTAGCTGCTGTCATGCAGGTTGGCAGCAGACGACCTTTTGTGAATTTAATCATGCGCCCAGCACAACTCTTTTCGAGAATAACAATTTATTTTTGTTAATGAACAAATGCCGTCACCGGGATGAAATAAAGGGGGATCGATTCGGCTAATTATATAGAATAAGCACATAAATAGCAAAAGTTGCTACTGTCATGCGTGTTAGCAGCAGACGGCCTTTTGTCAGATTTTTCGAGCGAGTAAGAAGGCGCGATTCGCGAATAACATTTTTTAAATTAACTTAACAAAGTCGGTACCAGGATCAATCATAGGTTAAACGATTCGTCTTATTATAAACAATAAGTAGCTGAATCGAAAAAGTAGCTGCTGTCATGCAGGTTGGCAGCAGACGACCCTTTTTGAGGTTTTTCGTGCGCGTAAAGAGGCGCGATTCGCGAATAACAATTTTTTAATTAACTTAACAAAGTCGGCACCGCGTTGAATCATGGGTCAATCGATTCGTCTCATTATAAACAATAAGTCGCTGAATTGAAAAAGTAGCTGCTATCATGCAGGTTGGCAGCAGACGATCTTCTGTGAATTTAATCTTGCGGCCAGCACGACTCTTTTCGCGAATAACAATTTGTTTTTGTTAATGAACAAATGCCGTCACCGGGATGAAACAAAAGGGGATCGATTCGGCTAATTATATAGAATAAGCACATAAATAGCAAAAGTCGCTACTGTCATGCGTGTTAGCAGCAGACGGCCTATTTTCAGATTTTTCGAGCGAGTAAGAAGGCGCGATTCGCGAATAACAATTTTTTAATTAACTTAACAAAGTCGGCACCGGGATAAATCATAGGTCAATCGATTCGTCTCTTATAAGCAATAAGTAGCTGAATCGAAAAAGTAGCTGCTGGCATGCAGGTCGGCAGCAGACGAACTTTTGTGAATTTAATCGTGCGGCCAGCACGACTCTTTTCGAGAATAACAATTTATTTTTGTTAATGAACAAATGCCATCACCGGGATGAAACAAAGGGGGATCGATTCGGCTAATTATATAGAATAAGCACATAAATAGCAAAAGTCGCTACTGTCATGCGTGTTAGCAGCAGGCGGCCTTTTTTCAGATTTTTCGAGCGAGTAAGAAGGCGGGATTCGCGAATAACATTGTTTAAATTAACTTAACAAAGTCGGCACCGGGATCAATCATAGGTTAATCGATTCGTCTCATTATAAACAATAAGTCGCTGAATTGAAAAAGTAGCTGCTGTCATGCAGGTTATCAGCAGACGACCTTTTGTGAATTTAATCTTGCGGCCAGCACGACTCTTTTCGCGAATAACAATTTATTTTTGTTAATGAATAAATGCCGTCACCGGGATGAAACAAAGAGGGATCGATTCGGCTAATTATATAGAATAAGTACATAAATAGCAAAAGTCGCTACTGTCATGCGGGTTAGCAGCAGACGGCCTTTTTGCAGATTTTTCGAGCGAGTAAGAAGGCGCGATTTGCGAATAACAATTTTTTAATTAACTTAACAAAGTCGGCACCGGGTTAAATCATAGGTCAATCGATTCGTCTCATTATAAACAATAAGTAGCTGAATCGAAAAAGTAGCTGCTGTCGTGCAGGTCGGCAGTAGACGAACTTTTGTGAATTTAATCGTGCGGTCATCACGACTCTTCTCGAGAATAACAATTTATTTTTGTTACTCAACAAATGCCGTTACCGGGACGGAACATAGGGGATCGATTCGGCCAAGTATATAGAACAAGCACGTAAATATAAAAAGTGGCTACTGTCATACGGGTTGGCAGCAGACGACCCTTTTTGAGATTTTTCGTGCGTGTAAGGAGGCGCGATTCACGAATAACAATTTTTCAATTAACTTAACAAAGTCGGCACCGGGATAAATCATAGGTCAATCGATTCGTCTCATTATAAACAATAAGCAGTTGAATTGAAAAAGTAGCTGCTGTCACGCAGGTCGGTAGAAGACGGCCTTTTATAAGTTCTATTGTAGGAGCAGCGCGTCTCGTCTGACGGATAACTTTTTTTTCTTGTTAACTAACAAGAGCCGTCACCGAGACAAGTCAGAGGTCGATCGATTCGTCTCAGCATAAAGAATTAAGCATCAAAATCGAGAAGTCGCTATTGTCATGCGTACTCACAGCAGACGGCCTTTAATGAATTTTATCCTGAGGGTAGCGAGATCCGCTTCGCGAATAACATTTTTGTTTGTTAATTAACAAAAGTCGTCACCGCCACAAATCATAGATCGATCTCTTTGTTTCGACCCAATGAATTGAACTCATAAATCGAGAAGTTGCTAGTGTCGTGCGTGCTAACAGCAGACAGCCTTAAATGATTTTCATCATGCGAGTAGAAGGCGGCTTCGCGAATAACAATTTTTTGTTGCTGTTTAACAAAAACCGTCACAGAGATAGTTCGTTAGATTCATCTTGGCATACCGAAAGAAGCTTAAAAATCTAGATGTCGGTATCGTCTTTCGTATTGACAGCTGACAAAGTTGAGAAAATTACAGCACGTGTATAAAATACGTAGTAAGTTTCAATGCCAGAAACGCATCAGTTTGGCATATATAGTTATTTGTCCTAAAGAATTAGCGTTGTGGCAAGCGTAATAGTTGCACCGACTGGTCAGAAAGAACGGCGCGCTGTTCGCTGACAATATAATCCGTCTACGAGAACACTGCGTTTTTTTTCGATCAACCATGCCATCCATCGATCGATATAGAAGCGTGAGTATTACCGTGAGGATTTAACATTAATACATCTATAGGCGGATCAAGGGCCTGACGCGCGACGCCGTCAAGGCGCGAGCAAAAGGTGATTAACCGTAAGCCGCACAACACACGAAACGGCATCTATTTTAGCAGATTGAAAGGCTTATTTTCAAACGATCGATATTGCGGTGACAATAAAAAACCAGCCGCCGTACCGCGGATAAGAAACTGCGTTTGTGTACCCGTTTCCTCTGCATGTCACCGGCGTGGACTAAGAGAAGATTTCGTGGCTGAATTTTTATCGATTAACAGTGAGGTACATCGATATAAGGGCGCGTCTTTCAGCGTAAGCGTTTAATATTAATACATTTCCGGTCGTCCGACCATAAATGTATTAATGTTCACCTACTGCACGTAGTCTTCAGAGTTTGTACTAGGCTTTTAAACTGTACCCGAGCATCAGAAACGACTGTTGCATTTAACGAAAACGCTCGAGATGGAGAAAATTTCGTCCGTTGAGTTTTTTTCACGTGCAAGTACACCGCATATCTGTCTATACCGTATAGACAGATTATAATATAGACAATGTTCGTTTTCAATGGTGGGGTTAGCGTCATAAGAGAAACAAAAGTTTCTGTCAGTCGTGAAGAAGTCGTCGTACCCGCCGTATCTGTAACCTGCTGCGCGTTCTCATCGTAAAGCGACGTAACTCTCTTGTGCGAACGTTTCGTGAAAACGTAGTTTTCTTTTGTGCTTATATTGATGGAACAACCATTTTCGTATTCTATGTTCAGTGTTGAGCGTGTCATGTTGGCAGAAAGTATGTTTTAGTGTGCATTATTGTGTTATTGTCGGAAGGGTTGAGTGAAAGGATTACCTACAGCGTTGGTAAGTTAGCACCATTTTCGGCTAATCAATAATTTCTCGTATCAAGACTATCATCCTTAATTTATTTCATTTCAATTATTCGGAAGAGTATGAGTTTTTGATTAAGTACACCAGTACCACTTCCTTTGAAGAAAGTGATTTTATTTTAAACAAGTTTTTTAGCTAAATTTTTATACATCAAATATAATTAAGAAAAAATAGAATCCAATTACTCAAAATGCACCTTTTTTTTATTTCCTGCTCAAGATGAAGCACGTTCCACTAAGGACGAATACAACTAATGCCCTTATTTGAATCGTTTTAATTAGTTCTGTATTCTATAATAAATCGTGAATATACATTTTCGAACGGTCGGAAATTTGATAAATTCGGAAAGATAGTAATGCATGTGTCTAGTATAAAGCATGCATATTCGTAAGATGAAAACTCTTTGTACGAAATAACGATAAACAAGGAATATGGCGCGCGATCCTTTAGCAATCGGAAAAATACTTGCGGAATTGTATCCCAACCGCAATTTTGATAGTTTTGTTAACGATCCGAAATTTACATCTCTCGATATCCATTGTAGCGTATGGTCTGAAATATGTAAAAAAAAATTACCACACCGAGATGAAAGAACTTTGAGAAAAAACATTTGCCGATGCTACGATACTTTCCGCAAAAAATTCGCAGAAACAAAATTAGCTTATACAAATGGATTAATCCGAGGTGGAGCGCATGCCAATTCCGATGTCGTTATAACTAATGTAAATAGTAACGAGATTGGAGAATCTGGTGTTGCCGTAAGCTTGCATAGAGAAGATAATAAACCCTTCTCTTGTGAATCCAGTGAGACCATTATCTACCCGGAAGAATTGATTATTGTCTCAGAATTAGAAGTTTCAAGAAATAGAGTCTCCGACCAATCAATTCAATTGACAGTTTCGCTTATGTCGATCTTGTATACAAAAACGCAGACTTTAATGAAAACTATTTTGCACCAATATCTGTAGATGCTTTCGAAAAAAAAAACCCACACGACGAAGTCAATTCCCCAACAGAACGTTCACATTCAAATAAAATCGACGAACATGACAACTATCCTAAATGGATTCAGGACGAAAGTGTAATTATACCAACAGATTTTTAGCAAAAATATTGGACATTTGATAAAACCCTCCGTAACGGCTGGGCATACGCTCTCTTACAGACAGTAAAGACTGTTGAGACGTACAGCTGTTGCGTTTTCAAAGTTAATTATCACCGTTGTTACGCAGACGATAAAAGAATAAAAAGACATTTTTATGCATCGATGCAATGTAAAAATTCTATGTGCACTGCTTTCACTTTCGAAGCCGAATAAAAAATAAAATTCCCCTTCAAAGATGTTAATATTAAAGTATTTCGGAATAAAACGATCAAACATGATAAAAATGACATACATCGCAGGTTTATAACAGGTGAAGCGAGAGAAAAGTACAAGCATGAATTACAGATAAACAAACCCAGCGTTGTTAGAACGCTCAAGATACAACAAGTTCCTATTCATATTTTGGAGTCCGGTAATCGCAATGATGCACCGAGTAGTGTAATTTTACAAAAAATATCTTCTGAAATTGAAACAAATCACGATCTAGATTCGAATCCGATTGTACACATGTCGAAATTTGCACAGTTGTATCGAGAAAAGAGGAAAGGGCGGATTGTCTCCGGTTATATTCAAGACAAATTTTCGAGCATGGCTTTTACAGAAAACCAAATCTTGTATCTATTATCATTAGCAACAAGAAAATATGTATTTTGTTACTTAAGATGCCACTGGTTCCATCGTCGCGAAATTGCCAGATTCCCAACAACGTATTCTTTATTATGCGCTGGTTCTTCCGGGAAGTAAAGAATATGGTCCACTGCCTGTTGCTGAATTTCTCTCTGATACGCACACAGTACCACAAATTACATATTTCTTATTTACTTTTAATCACGCTATAAAGCAATACACAACTCGAAAAGTTGCAATAAAAAAAATAGAGACCGATTTTAGCTTGGCGCTAATTGCATCTGCTAAAAGCTTTTAATGACATGACAATTTCTGTATATTTGAACTTGGCGAACAATTTTTTAAGGGGTAAGGCCACTGTAAATTTTTTGAAAAATCGATTTTTTTTTATTGGCTTACAAAATAGTTTAAACCCTCTAGTTTAAAAATAGTTTAAATCCTTTTAACTTCTTTTTTTAATTTTTTCCAATAAAAAACTATTCGCAAAACTTTAAACGCGTTTTTCTCGAAACATGGTTTTTCAAAATGGCACGCAGCATAACTCGAACAATTTTCATTTTTTTACTTGAAATTTTAACCAGATGTGAACATTTACATTATCTTGAGAATGTCGAACGGAATTTTCAAGAACTTTATTTATTGATTTTTTATTAACAAAAAACTTGCCGTTTTTTTCGTCAAAAATCAATTTTTTTTTTCAAACGCACGCCAAATCCACAAAAATTGATACTTTTTAAAATCCGATCGACATTCTCTAGCTATAGCCCTCTAGATTAATGGTTTTTTTTTTGTTCTAGATTCAAAAGTGCACCAGTGGTGCTGCGTGCCGCGGAGCCCTGGAAGCAAAACATGTCCCGGGAAGATAGCTGTGGAACCGCCATTTTGTTTTTTTTTTACTGTAAAAAAAATTTATAATAAAGTTTAATGTATGCCCGATAACACCATTAAAAGTTTTTTTTCAAATACCTTCAATTTCGGGAGCAAAAAATTAGTGAAAAAACCTTTTTTTTTGGACCGTTACAGTGGCCTTACTCCTTAAACAGAAATGACAGCAAACTACCAGAAATTACAATAGTTCACATATGCTCCTCTCATACATTGAAAACGGTAATAAGAAAGTGCAAAGCATTGTTTCGGGATAAGCGCCGCTTAAAGGTTGTGGCACAATTAATAACAAAACTGATTCACGCAGACACAATGATCGCTGCAGAGAAAATATTTAGAATGCTAGTTCTAATATTTGCATCGCCGCACGAAACTCCGACGATGAAATCATGCTTGTTGAATCTCCAAACAACCGATTTACCAGAAGTGGAAATAATTGTAGATTTCGGATCCGATAAAGTCGAAAACACAGATGACCTTGCAGGTGACCTTGCCGACATTGAAGTAAAAAATGATATTGAGTATTACGATATAGATTCTAATGGGCGCAAAGGATCACCTTTTTTTCAAATTTTTCGAGTCGTTATACAACTCAACAATGACAGAAATTTCAGAATATACTGCAACACAGCTAGAATAACAAATAATTTTAACTGAAAACTATTATCATTCCGGCGAATTTGTTAATTACATGCTAACGTATATACTTCCATACTTCCCCCTCTGGTCGACGATTGTTTTATCAAAGTTAAATCTACTGCGGGATAGTAATGCAACAGTGGAAAATTATTTCAAAATCGTAAAAACGAACGTTTGTCGGAAAACGCTCAATATTCCCGCTTCGCGATTCTTTCGAAAAATGGAAAAGATGATCGATGGTTGGTTGCTTGAACGAAAATACACACTAATAACTAGTAGAGAATTAGAAAAACGAAAAAGAATGTGTATTCGCGAAGCATCCAACGACGATGAGAATCTAGCCTTTGAAGTTTGGAAACCCGAAAAGGTAAAAAGAAAAAACCAAAATATATATTTTCCATCAAACAAACATCCAATGATCACAAATCGTTCTCAAAATTCAAATCAGAACACCAAAAAAACTTTCTTGCATCCAATAAAACAGCCTCTTCATATGAATCCTCACAACCTCTGCAAACGGACTCGTTGGACGCCAAAAGGTCGACTGTTACGAAGACGCAACGAACCCAATCCCCGGACAGTAACAAAACCAACGATATAACGGATTATTTATCGTTTGATGATGACGCTAATAGTAGATTTTTTGACGAAAAAATATCGTATCCTCCCAACTTCCCACATTACGAAAGAGATTTTGCTGGAATAAAAATAGATCCTACTTTATTTAGCAGATTAAATTCAGACAATTGGTTAGACGAAGAGCTCATCAATAGTTTTTTCATAGCCCTCCAAGAAATAGCTGCAACAACCCGGTTGAAACTTTTATCATTTGATACATATTTTCTACAAAAATTATTGGTGGGGAAAAAGTCGATTGGCTTTATTAATTGGGTGAAAAGGGTTCACCTGTCACAATATGACATATGGCTTCTGCCAGTCTTCCATGCGGAGAGAAGTCACTGGACGCTTCTCGTCATTATCGTTCCTTTGCGGTGCATGGTGTATTTTGATTCCTGCCACAATAAGCCTCCCGAAAAGTTGATAAATAGAATATGTAGCTTCATAGCAAGCTCCCGGGGTGCTAGATTCTCGAAAATGACCCAATGGAATACGTGGACATTATCCGCACCTATCGATATCCCTGAACAACGGGACGACAGAGGAAATATTACCCGGAATTGCGGAGTCCATGTGTGCATGTGGGCATACGCAATGGTCAGTAATTCACGCGTGTGTTTTACGGAAAACGATATGGCGATAGCTCGAAAAGGATTAGCTCGGTTCCTTATTGAATATGCAATTACAAAAAAAAAACGCTTGAAAGAAATAACATATTTGATGCCTGATTCCTGTGATACAATACCGGATATTAGAAACATATTCAAACTAATTCTATTAACAAGAGATCCACCCCTATCATTCGAATCAACAGCCGACTTTATAGCGTCAACAAAAGTTCTGATAGAGGCAACAAATAGTCAATAGGTTTAGGTGATTTTATACAATGTGAAAAATGGGGTATCTGGTTTTTCAGTTAGACACACAGCTGACATGGTAATAATGTAGAAATGTAAATAAGTGAATATCTTTAAAGCATATGTTAAAGATGTACACGTGTAAATATGTACAAATGTAAATATGTACAAAAATGTACAAATGTAAATATGTGGAAAAATGTACAAATGTAAATATGTACAAAAATGTACAAATGTAAATATGTAGATATCCGGATAGGGATGAAAGATATGATAAAGTTTAAGTAAACGGGCATAGAAAATAAGACTATTAGGAAGAAAATCATGACTTATTGAATCGAATATGTAGAAATTAAGACTGCTAAAATTTGTAAGACTGTGAAGCTTTAAAGTAACATGATTATTTAGGGCTTGTGTGGATTGGTGACAAAATAATTGTGTACATTGTAAGCTTAAGAAAGCTTACAATCTACAACGTAACGACGTGACGGCTTGCCGTCAGAGATGGCAACAAGATATTGTCAACAGATTCTGCTTGCGGATCGGAACTTATCCCCAGCTATATGGATAATTGAATTGACTTTATTGGAGTGCATGATAAATGTACACGCATGACAATAGCGACTTTTCGCTTTTTATGCTTAATTCGCTATACAGAGACGAATCGATCGACCTATGACTTGTCCCGGAGAAGGCTTTTATTAGTTAACCAGAAAAAAATAGTTATCCGTCAACCGGGCCGCGCTGCTCCTACGATAGAACGTATACACGGCCGTCTGCTACCAACCTGTATGACAGCAGCTACTTTTTCGATCTAGCTGTTTATTCTTTATAATAAGACAAATCGATTGACCTATATTTTATCCTGGCGACGATTTTGTAAAAGTAAGTAAAAGAATGTTATTCACGAATCGCGCCTCCTTACTCGCACAAAAATCTCAAAAAGGCCGTCTGCTGCCAACCTACATGACACCAGCTACTTTTTCTTCTAACGTGCTTATTCTATATAATTGGCCGAATCGATCTCACTATGTTTCATCTCGGTGACGGCATTTGTTGATTAACAAAAATAAATAGTTATCCGCGAACCGGGTCGTGCTGGCCGCACGATTAAATTCACAAAAGGTTGTCTGCTGCCGACCTGCATGACAGGAGCTACTTTTTCCATTCAGCTACTTATTGTTTATAATAAGGCGAATCGATTAACCTATGATTGATCACGGTGCCGACTTTGTTAAGTTAATTAAAAAAATGTTATTCGCGAATCGCGCCTTCTTACTCGCTCGAAAAATCTGAAAAAAGGCCGTCTGCTGCCGACCTGCATGACAGCAGCTACTTTTTCGATTCAGCTACTTATTGTTTATAATAAGACGAATCGATTAACCTATGATTGAACCCGGTGCCGACTTTGTTAAGTTAATTAAAAAAATGTTATTCGCGAATCGCGCCTTCTTACTCGCTCGAAAAATCTGAAAAAGGCCGTCTGCTGCTAACACGCATGACAGTAGCGACTTTTGCTGTTTATATGCTTATTCCATATAATTAGCCGAATCGATCCTCCTTTGTTTCATCCCGGTGACGGCATTTGTTCATTAACAAAAATAAATTGGTATTCGCGAAAAGAGTTATGCTGGCCGCAAGATTAAATTCACAAAAGGTCGGCTGCTGCCAACCTGCATGACAGCAGCTACTTTTTCAATTCAGCGACTTATTGTTGATAATAAGACGAATCGATTGACGTATGATTCAACCCGGTGCCGACTTTGTTAAGTTAATTAAAAAATTGTTATTCGCGAATCGCGCCTCTTTACGCGCACGAAAAATCTCATAAAGGGTCGTCTGCTGCCAACCTGCATGACAGCAGCTACTTTTTAAATTCAGCTGCTTATTGTTTATAATGATATGAATCGATTGGCCTATGATTTATCCCGGTGCCGACTTTGTTAAGTCAATTAAAAAATTGTTATTCGCGAATCGCGCCTCCTTACTCGCACGAAAAATTTCAAAAAGGGTCGTCTGCTGCAAACCCGCATGACAGTAGCGACTTTTTATATTTACGTACTTGTTCTATATACTTGGCCAAATCGATCCCCCTATGTTTCGTCCCGGTGACGGCATTTGTTGATTTACAAAAATAAAGTGTTATTCTCGAAAAGAGTCGTGCTGGCCGCAAGATTAAATTCACAAAAGGTCGGCTGCTGCCAACCTGCATGACAGCAGCTACTTTTTCAATTCAGCGACTTATTGTTTATAATGAGACGAATCGATTGACCTATGATTCAACACGGTGACGACTTTGTCAAGTTAATTAAAAAATTGTTATTCGCGAATCGCGCCTCCTTACGCGCACGAAAAATCTCAAAAAGGGTCGTCTGCTGCCAACCTGCATGACAGCAGCTACTTTTTTGATTCAGCTACTTATTGTTTATAATGAGACGAATCGATTGACCTATGATTGATCGCGGTGCTGACTTCGTTAAGTTAATTTAAAAAATGTTATTCGCGAATCGCGCCTTCTTACTCGCTCGAAAAATCTGAAAAAAGGCCGTCTGCTGCTAACACGCATGACAGTAGCGACTTTTGCTATTTATATGCTTATTCTATATAATTAGCCGAATCGATCCCCCTTTGTTTCATCCCGGTGACGGCATTTGTTCATTAACAAAAATAAATTGTTATTCGCGAAAAGAGTCGTGCTGGCCGCAGGATTAAATTCACAAAAGGTCGGCTGCTGCCAACCTCTAATGAAGTGCAATCTATATGCATAACGATGGACTTGTAGACTTCCCGAACTACAGAGAGTTATATCGCCGTAACGGGACATTACCTTACTGACAACTTGGAATTCAAAACAGTTTTATTGGGATGTTGCGATTTTTCCGGCAACCACACAGCAGCGAACATAGCATCCGAAGTGGGTGCTATCGTGGATCAGTGGAGTATCGCTGGAAAAAGTAAACTTTGTTGTAAGCGACAATGCATTAAATATGGTGAAGGGAGTAAAAGATTGGTTGGGGTGGAAACTAGACGGGAAACTAGTGCGGGAATAGACGAGCGAGTCACACCGGGATCTTCTCGTGGCTGTCGTCGATGGCGCCACTTTTCGGGGCTTTTCCTCTCATCGATCGCTTGATCGCGCGGCTTTTTCCTCACTTTCCCTCACTCTTTCCTCATCGATTACACAGACCACACGTGTCGTCTCACGGGTTGATCGGTATACGGGAAATTTCCCACCGTATACCCTGGATATTCAGTTCCTCTGAACGACAATACTCGGGAAGCATTTACAAACGCGTAATTCGGGCGATATTACTGCGTTACGGGCGGATCGTCGAGATCTCTGTCGATCCCATCCTTCTTCCGCGTATCAGGACGCGTCTCGCGGCGGCGGCCATTGCCCGCCCTCGTTCGGGAAAGTTCTCATCCATGTCTTTAAAACGGGCTTTCCTCAACGTTTACCGGGCTAATTTTCTACACATGTACTATAACTTTGTATTATCTATCGTAATATACTTTTATATAATTTTTCCGTACAACGAGAACTTGGCGCCTTTTTTTTCCACCTACAACAGATCTTTCGGGTCTCTCTCAAACATGTTGGTCCTTGGAGCCGGATTTGGTGGGGGATTACGTACCAGTTCTTCGAGAAAAAGTGCAGTAAAACGTGTGTGGGAAAATTCGGGACATATTTCGGGACTCATTTCTAGACGAATCAAGACTCAGTGATTTTTCGGGAGTGTAAACCGGAGCTCGCAAAAGTTTTGCTCAGCAAAGACCCACAACGCGTTTGCTGAGCAAAATTCAACGGCTTTGTTTCACGCATCTAGTGCACGCTCTCTCACTCTCAATCCGCTATACGCGGCGTCTCTCGGGTATATCACGCGTCGTTAGTGCGCGCTCTCTCCTTCTCAGGGAGAAGTGCTCTCATTGGCTATCGGTCAGTGTCTCGCGGGCTTCGTACAGTATGGATCGTGCGTTCTCTATCAGATACACTTGACAGACTCACAAGTGAAATTGTACGCGCAACGCTTGGGATCCTCTTATCGACAATCCTACGCGTCACAATTTTCGGGACACGTTTCTCAGAGAGGTGCTACGCTTACGAGACACGTGCTCGGGTTCACGTGCTGGCCACTCATGGGACGTTTGGACTCAACAGGCCACGTGCGCTCGGACGGTACCAAAAGCTGCTTCATCAAACGTTGGTGAGTTTTTCGCAACACGTTCACGAAATCTCTCGGGTCCGTTTCAGTGTCGCGTAATTGACATTCGGGCGTTACGCGTGCACTTGGCTTGTGAATTGCGAAGTGACGTTGAGACATTTTCAGTCACTTCCGGGTGTGCGAGTGTCTGGACATTTTCGGTCATTTTCGGGTTCGCGAAGTGACGTACGGACATTTTCGGCCACTTTCGGGTGTGCGTAGTGACGTCGGACATTTTTGGACATTTTCAGGTTTGCGTTGGAACGTACGGGCATTTTCGGTCTCTTTCGGGTGTACGTAGCGACATTGGACATTTTCGGTCACTTTCGGGTTCGCGTAGTGACGTTTGGACATTTCCGGTCATTTTCGGGTTTGCGTAGTGACGTATGGACATTTTCGGTCACTTTCGGGTTTGCGCAGTGATTCCGGACATTTTCGGGAATTATATCTCACAAGAAGTCGATCTCCATCACGCGTTCAGCTCATCGGAGTTTTTGATCACTCACCGATCGGGTTTCGGGAAATTTTGGACATTATATCAACTAATCGACTTCGAGATTTTTCGGGCGTTACCCATCAGTAGTGCTTCGGAGATTTCGGACAGGTTCTCAGCACTACTCTCGCAGGTGTTTCGTCTTTTCTTAGTCACGGGAATGCGTAAGTGTCACGTTTGGTATTCAGGCCGGATTGCCTTCGGGTAATTCGAGGACAAGACGATCGGACGAGCCCCCCTCGCTTTCGGATCTCCGGGATTTTCTAACCAATCGAGCTCGAGCTCTCGAGAACGTAGTGACTTCACGTTCTCAGAACAAGTCAACGGGCAAGGACTCATCATCGGGAACTTACGCCTCACGGGTACACGCAGTCTCATCGGGGCCATCCATTTCGCGGCCTTCTACATCGGGACCGGCTTCATCGGGTGCATCACCATCATCATCCGGGTATGCATGCTCACACTGCAAGGGTGCTCACTTCATCGTGGCGTGCCCGAGTTTTCTGCAACTCTCAAACGAGGAAAGACGGGAAGAAGTGACCCGTGGGCGCCTGTGTTTCAATTGTCTGGGGAAGCACAGCGTAGCGACGTGCCAGGGGACGACCAGATGCAAGGAGTGTAGTCGTAAACATCACACGATGATACACACCGGGTGGTCGAAATCTGGGGACCAAGGAGCCACGGGTGCGGCTCAACACAACACAGTTCTCCTCTGCGGGAACGTCGAGCACAACGGGAGCTACTCGACCATCGGGTTCAACGCAATGAGAGATTATGATGAGGGGTCATTAGCTTGCTTGGGTGCTAGCTCATCAACGCTTCCGGGTTTTTCAACTCCACGGGCCACGGCACAGTGGGGCAGAATCCCAAAAAGCTGGCCAAAATTCGGAAAGTGTCCGAAATGATCTCCAATTCTCTTCTCGGGGGTTTTCGGGGTCGCTGAATACGAATCTGTTATCAGAATTACGATTTTCAAAATGGCGGACCCAAAATGGCGGACATAATTCAACCAATTAGTCAAATAATTCAGTAAAAAATACCCAATCATATTTCTTAAGGGTTTTTGGGATCGCTGATTACAAATTTGTTATAGGAATGTTAATTTTCAAAATAGCAGACGCGATATATAGACGATTCCACAAAAATTTTCATTTTTTAAATATTTCTTAATAGAAAATGTTTCATAATATTTTTAGGTTTAAATGAGTAGAAAATCTCTTGAGCCATGTTTTTATTTTTGAACAATTTCTTGAGTACAAAATTTGCAATAAATCAAATATCTGTTATTTACTTCTAGTAACAAAAATCTTGTATGTCATCTTCAATGTTGGAATCATTCGATTCGGATTCTGATGTTGACCCACTTGTATCCAAATCGGAATCGTTCCTTATCTCTTGTCTGGTGACTTCAGGTTGTTTTAACATTTCTATAGCTTCTTTATGTAAAGATTTCGCCGGTCTCTGGGGCAATTTCCTGATGCTTGAGAGAAATGGATCTGATGATACTAAGAGCCTATAGAAAATGGCTCTCATATTCGATTCTCGAGAGCATTTTCTTGAATGATGTAACCTGTAGTTCTTTATGTCCTTATTGCGTGACTCTTGGGCCTCTTCAGAAAGTTGTCCGATCGGTAAAAGGGCATATTTTACAATTTCTGCTCCGTGCATCAACACTTTGTGCACAGATGTTGGCATGTAATACCATGGATATAAAGCAACGAATAAACGGGCAGTATTTACACAATAGTCCTTGAATTTTTCTTCGTCTATATCATACCCGCTCGAAATTGCCTGCAAAATAACATGAAATCGGTGAATTAAATTTTCATCGACTCCTGTTATTTCAGCAGATATATTAGCATTTTCGAAAAAGCGGCGGGCGGTATTTCCATCGTTTGAGCTGCCATATCCTGGCTTTGGTCGATCAACGATAAGCCCCAGTGTTGTCTTAAATTGAGTCTGTATGTCTTCCTTGCGTACTTTCACAATCTTTTTCACTTCCTCTTCACGAGCTTGCCACTTTTGAGTTGTGAGCTTATACGACAAATGCAAACAGCACTCGAAAAAAACGAATCCACGCATGTAATGTAGATATGCCAAATCTTAAATTATCTGTAGTAATGTCCATTTTTATAATTTTGTCGATGTTATTAAAATCTTTAGAGGTGGCTTTGCACAGGAAGCAGCGTTGTGCAGAAGTGGTACCGGTTACAGCGTTACAGACTTTGCCGTCTATCATCGTAAACGACATACAATAGGTTACTGAAATTGATTTTTCATTTTGTTCAGTAGTGTATGGTGCAAGACCCGCAATCTGCTGTTCAATGTCGGTAACTTCTTTCAATGTTGATTGTACATCTTCATGTACAAACTGCAATCGTATTGGTCTGCAGAATCGAGGAGATGAAGGTCTAGGATTTTTCCACACAATAGTTCCTTCATCCGTCTCGTGATTGTTGTAGATTAATTGCAAAGGTACCAGAGAAGTATAAAAAATGCTTTCATCAGATTTTCCAGCTTCATCAAATTTTTGCTTATAAACACTTTGACCGCTGCTTCCATCACATCCCCATTTACAGTGAAGTACTAATTTTTGCAGAATTTCAGAATTTAGAGTATCGATGACATCAGCCTGAAGTTGTATAATTCTGTATGTGGTATGATCAAGTAAAGCCTGTAGTTTAATTTGTGCGCACGACTCAGTAATATTCATGTACACAACTGATGGATAACAACGATTTTTTGCTTTTTCTACTTCATGGTATGATGGGTATAATTTGCATTTACGTGCTCTAGCTGCATTTCTTGATAGCTGATAAGAGCGCTTTGATTCTCCTTTCTCGATCATCAAAGAAAGTGCTTCGTCTGGGGTTAAAGGTGTCTCATTTTTTGACCGAACAGCAGCTATATATTTTGAGGCTCTTGTTGGGCTGGTTAATGTGACATCTTTAAGAACTTGAGCAGCATCCACTTGACCAGAAGTCCTTAAACTCATTTGAGCAGCATACGTCAATTCTTCTGTAGATAAAGTAGAACGTATTTCTTCAGTCTTTCGCCTCTTAGATCTATCGCTGGATGAAGCAAAGGATGTCGAAGGTCGTCCAGATGTTCCTTTTTCATCATTCTTCACAATCTTCTCAGATGTTGATGTTGTGCATTCAGTATCGGATAATGTTGAAAAACATACGGTGCCATTCAACCATTCTTCATTATTTTTTAGAAACTTTTCTTGGCCTCTATTTGCTGCTTTCCATCTGGATCGAAAATTTGCAAATAACAGTCCTAATGACTTTTCATCCTCGTCTACTTGTATCACATGTTCTGTTTTCTTGAAAATTGCATCTTTCAAAACTCCAATAACGAATTTCTGTTCGTTTTTTAAACTGTCTTTCACCATGAAAAAAACATCTCTTCTTGATAATTCCATATTTGAAGATTGGGAAGACTCTGTAAAATACCAATATAAACATGTACAACATTGAATGACATTATTTTGAAATCATTTTATACTTAACAAAACTATATACGGTGTTCTGACTCGAAATGTACAAAAATAATTTATTACTACTAAAAATGATTTTATATTTATAAAGAAAACGAATATTTATGATATAAATGATTAACAAATATATTTACATACATTCTGCACGAAAAAAAAACCGAAATTACATGAAATCTGTCTTTACGAGAATCACCTCTGTGTCAGTATACAACAGGTATAATAAAGCCTGAACAGCAGGCGGGCTCCTTTCTTTCATACATGGCTGCTCTAGGAGCCCCTCGTCAGTCCTTGCCGAATCGCCGTTTACACTACGTATACACTATGTACGTATACACTAATACACCTTTACTGCCGAAAACCGTTACGCCGTACAAACATGGGGGAAACACAGTTCTAGCTACTGAGAGTTCTTGCAGGAATATTTTATAAAATGTTGAGATTTTCGTAAAGCGTACATTTAGAATAATAAATTACTGTATTAAAATTTAAATGATCTATGAATATTAATCAATAAATGAACATACTACAAATGGAATTGATAAATAAATATTAATCTATGTTAATAGACAGAAAATATACCAACGCGCTGTAACGTAATAATCAATGGATTACATTCCCACGTCCGTTAATGTCGCGCCACGTATTTCTCCCTAAAAATTAGTCTAACTATTCGTTGAGCACTCCTGAGCAGCCAGTTTTTTAGCATATTATATCTAGTACTGTACACTATCAGTTTCTTGTTGAAACAAGGTCGAGACTCGCGAAGACATTTTTAAAACTACTTTAGAAAATCGATTTTCGAAAAAAAATGTATAATTTTTTATGTTTACTTGTTGCAAAATTTAGATATTTCAAACATAAAATAAGCAATAACTGTGCATAAGTATATTTTCTGCATACCTTCAGAAAGTTTTTCCATTTTGCAGAATTAAAATTGAGACAGTTTCGTCCGTTTCACAGCACTTCGAAACAGGCAAGAATTTTTCGATGCGTACGCTTGTTTAATGCGTACCGAACGGCGGCTGAATGTCGACTGATGTCGAGGCGACCCTAGAGCAGGTATAAACCTGCCCGGTCCGGAATTTCGTCCTAGGACTATCAGTAAACAAGATCTGAACATATATAGACGAATATATACAACTCAAAAATTTGACTTTTGGCCAGCTTTTTGGGATTCTGCCCCACTGTGCACGGGTTTGGCAGATCTCGAATTAGCATTCGGGGGAACTCACTGGGTACAAATGCTAATCGACAACGGATCGGAGCTCACCTTTCTTTCGGAGAAGTTGGCGAGACAACTCAAGCTTCACCGGGACAACTTGGCCATTCCTATCATTGGGATTGCCGGGACTCATTCGGGTTTGACCCGGGGCGCAGTCATCTGCACTCGACATTCAGTAAACTCAAATCATGAAATAAATGTTCAAGCGTTCATTTTACCTAAGCTAATGCCTATCCTTCCTTCCTTCTCAACATCCGGATTACATTGGTCTCATTTGAACGGGCTGCAATTAGCAGACCCAGATTTTCTCTAACCACGGGCGATTGATTTTTTTTCTTGGAGTAGACTCATATTCTCGATTTGTTCGTCCAGAAATTCGAAAAGGAGCAGACGCGACTCCTATAGTGCAGAATTCGATATTCGGGTGGTTCGTTCTTGAACCAATCGCCAATCGGGCTTTACGTCTGGGATTGTCTTAGCAAGTTTTGGTAGATCACAACTTCGAGGGAGTTCAGGATCTTCTCACTCGATTTTGGGAACAGAAAGAGGCGTCAGTCTCTACCTGCTCTTCAATTTACGTCTGAAGAGCAGGAATGTGAGTCTCATTTTGTGTGGACTCACTTGCGGGACTCAACGGGACGGTATATCGTTTGATTGCCGATAATGTCGTCTACGAGTCAACTCGGGGACTCGTACGGTAGGGCAGCCCAGTGCCTGCAAAGGCTGTTACGACGACTATCACGGGACGCCTCATATCAGAAGCTATATTTAGAGTTTCTGCAAGAATAAAAGGGACAGTCTCACATTAAACAGGCTTCGCGTGCGCTTTCTCAGAGCTCGTGGGTTTATTGCCTTCCTCACCACGGGGTGTTGAAAGAATCGAGCACTACAATGAAATTGAGGGTTGTTTTTAACGGGTCAAGCGCTACGAGAACGGGAGTATCGCTCAACGACATTTTGCACACGGGTGCGAAATTGCAACGGGACATTTCAGACGTTCTATTATGGGTACGACAGCATCGATACATCTTTGCAACTGATATTACGATGACGTTTCGTCAAATTCAGATTCATCGGGACGATTGGGATCTACAGCGGATATTGTGGGTCGATCAACACGGGATTGATTGCGGAATTAATTGCTTATCGACTCACAACGGTCACATACGGAACAAGGCCAGCTCCGCCGTTCGCGTTCTTTTGCAGTTGGTGGAGGACGAGGGCGACAAGTATCCCGAAGCAGTCACTCCTCTTACAGAGGGGCGATACGTGGACGATATTTACGGGGAAGCTGATCAGAGTTCGGATCTCATTACACACGCACATCACTCACCGGGATTTGCACGGCGGGCGGCTTTCCACTCGCCAAGTGGCAAAGCAATCATCCAAAGCTTGTCACCTCAATCGGGATCGACATCAGCACAGAAAATTCTCACTCGTTTAAGGATTGTGAGACAAAGGTACTCGGACTTACATGGATTTCAGCCACAAACGTGTTTAAATTCACAACACTTCCACTCTCAACCGGGAACAAGATCACAAAGCGAACTATTCTATCTGAGATTGCCCAGCTCTATGGTCCCTTGGGATTTCTCGTACCAGTCGTGATTCGGGCGAAAATGCTCTTGCAAAGTCTGTGGCTGGAGAAACTCGGTTGGGATGACGACGTCTCATCTCGAGTCTACGATTCTTGGCTTACGTTTCGTCAGGAATTAGCGGATCTTGGAAACATTTCGGTTCCGAGATGGATTCATCTCATTCCTTCGTCATCCTTGGAGATACACGGGTTTTCTGACGCTTCACAACTCGCATTGGGAGCGGTCGTTTACGTTCGGGTATCGGGACCAGAATCAGCGACACGGGTTACGATGGTTTGCGCAAAAACTAAGGTTGCGCCTATCAAACGTCTCACGATTCCACGTCTGGAACCCTCAGCGGCTCTTCTCCTGGTAAAGCTAGTACGGTAGGTGCAGGGTACGCTCAAGCTCACTGATTCACAGGTTTTTCTGTGGACAAATTCATCCGTCACAGTCACTTGGGTAACGAGTCATCCATCTCGGTGGAAAGATTTCGTTCGGAATCGGGTCTCATCGGCTCAAGAGCTCCTTCCTAGTGGACAATGGAAATTCATCCTGGGCCGGGACAATCCTGCGGATTGTGCATCAGGAGGTTTAACCGTTTTTGAGCTCGAGCGACATACACTTTGGTGGGACGGGCCTCACTGGTTAACAAAATCTCACTCCATTGGCTTTCTCACATCACCGGCGCGCATCTCACAGCGGCGCTTGAAGAGCGGCCAGGCCTCACGCTCACTGTCTCAGCAGGCTCAACCTCACCGGTCTTGTGGAATCTCATCCATCGATACTCATCTCTCACTTGGCTGTTGAGAATCACCTCACTCTGCTTCAAAGTATTTACGACACTTCGAAGACAAAACCAAGGGAGACCGGGCTCACAAATCTCCCCGGGCGACCTGGAATACGCACGGCTTTTTTGGGCTAAAGCCACACAAAGGACATACTTGTCATTGGATCTCACACTTCTTTCATCGGGACAGGCACTTCCAAAATTGCAACCTCTCACGCGATTGACGGGATTTATAGACTCTCACGGGGTTCTGAGAGTAGGAGAGCGGCTAAAGCACTCAGCCTTACAACCTGAGAGCAAACACGCCCACATTTTACCTCGGGATTCGGCTCTCACACGATTTCTCATCGCTCTCATCGCTCGGACGATCGGACGTTACACGGTGGGGCTCATATTACATTGGCATATCTGCGCCCTTACTACTGGATCATCGGCGGGCGGGTACCAGTACGCTCATTCATCTTGAGATGTGAAGTGCGCGCGTCAAAGAGGGATAAAAGCTTAGCAACTGATGGGGCAGTTGCCTCTCACTCGGGCTACACCTTCACGGGCGTTTCTCTACACGGGAGTAGATTACGCCGGGCCAGTCTCTCTCAAACTCGGACGAGGGCGAGGCTCTCGATCTCACAAGCGCTGGCTGTGCATATTCGTATGCTTCTCAACCTCAGCGATCCATCTCGAGGTTGTTTCAGACTTGACTTCCAAGGAGTTCATCGCAGAGTTTCGGCGATTCACTGGAAGACGGGGCATTTGTCACACTTTGTACAGTGATAACGGGACGAACTTTCCAGGAGCCGACGCAGAATTGCGCAGACTCTTCATCAGCGGGACTCGGGAATTTGAAACAACTGCCCTGCTGTAAAGAACCCATACAAACCAATAAAAAAAGAAATACTATCGGAAAATGATGTGTTTTTGTCCTCCGAAACGCTTATGAATTCCGATAGGATTGACGACTTTTTGAAATATATGATTCTATCGGGTTTTGTACGTATCTACGGTGCCCATAGATTACCTATAAAATCCGAAAACGGTTCCGCGTAGTTCAATTTGTAAATGCAGATACCTTTTAAATTTCAATCGTAATTAATCTGCAACAGCAGATTACTTTAAAATGTCCATTACATTCTAACGGAATGAACTTGCACTCACAAACTGGAATTCTATTGGTACTAATCGGCAGAATCCAATTATAGTTCGTATAGGAAGTTATAGGCTACAATCGAAATTTTACAGCAATCAGTATGTATGTGACTTTTCAGATCGATAACTTATCCTTAGCTGTACGAGAATGTATACGTATTCGCAATTATTTTTTGTCTGAACCTACTCGAGTTTATTTAAATCGAAAACTTAGCTTTTACTGTAGGAGAATGTATTCGTATTTGGAGATTATTTGATATCCGCACCTATTTGCATGTACTTGTATTATAAAAGATTCGTCCTCAGAACGTGGCACGGTTTGTTATCAGTAAATACGGGTCTGGTATTTATAAGGGTGGGATCCATTCAATCGTTTGCTATATGGATTCTACAATCCAACAATAATCCTTTGTTGTACGAGAATGTATGTGTATCTCCAAATTATTTTTTATCCGCATCTATCGGAATGTACTAATATTGTAAATGTTTCACTCTCAAGAGGAGGCGTCGGTTTTCATCAGTAAATACGGGCCAATCATTTAACTATGTGAATCGGTTTTTTCCTATGCACATAACTCAGAGTGAGGATTCATTAAATCGGTTAACACTCAGTTACACTGTAGAGGCAGTATTCTGATTTTTTTTTAGTTTTTGTATTACTCTTCGGATTAGTCTAGTCTTTGAATTTTTTATTGCATTTCCTAGCATGCACTGGGTATTCAGTAGAAACAAAATGTTACGGTAAAAATTTTGACCGTGAAATGTAGCAACAAAAATAGGTGCAAAATTTTAGATAGACAAAGGGTATTGGCTTTTCGGAAGTATACCCACGTACTAGTGTGAACTGCCGTCACTTTCTATTTTTTTAAACATTTTTCAAAATGCAAAAAATGTAAACAAAAAATGAAAACCATAAACGCTTTCTGTGTTTTGTGTAACAAAGAGGCTATTTCACGTAAAGCAGACCCGATTCTGAGGCTGAATCTTTCACATTACGAATAAATACATATATGCACACATAGACTAGTTTTGTACTTACGTATACATTACCATAGACGCAGATGCCATTTTTTATTGGATATCCATATATAGACCGACCGAAGCATTATCACTCAAGTCTGCATAGGTTGGAAAACACCAATTTAAAACAGATACAGGATTCGAACGGGTATAATTTTGACTCATATTTGCACCCGAGCTTCATTATAAAGCTAAATCTTTAACTGTACGAATAAATGCCGATATGGGCAGATACATTATAATCTGCATCAACATATGCATTCACATAGACTTAAAGGTCAGTTTTGCATTAGATAATCCATATAGAGCCCTATCTGAAATATTCTCTCTTCACCCTGGATAAGTTTGGAAACTCTCATTAAAACATATACAGGTTAAACCCATATTTATTAATAAGATCGTTGAATCTGTATATCCCCATTAAATGTTAATCAGTCAATACCAATTACTGCTGATGAAGTGACTTATCTGAAATATCTGATTCATTCATATTGAAAATGTACATGTTTATCAGAAAATGATGGGTTTTCGTCCATGGAATCACAAATTCTGTCCCATACAAAACTTGGTCCTAATATATCTGTCATTTCTCATAAGGCGAAATAAGTACAGTTTCATACGTATCAGTTTTTGCATTTGAGATCAAACGGTCAAGTCCATTTGAAACTTATACATTTATAACTTGTGGAAATACAATTAGAAAAATATTCAAATCAAATCCGTAGCTGCTGATAAATGCACGCAGCTTGTCGATCAGTGTAAAATGCAGAGTTGATGCAGTAGATCGCACATACGTTATTCCCCATAGGATCCATCTTGCTCATAAAAACAATAGAATCTGATACATTCCATATCGGTTTATCCAAATGAAACCATATATGCGAACATTCCAATGAGTCCAGATAAAATACGAAAATCCGCTATCTGTGCTGCCAATAGACCAAACAGCAATGTATCGGATTTTTATCGTTGGCTACAGAATCCTATCGGTCCTTTGCAACAGGGTGCTCAGATATTGGCCAATGATGGTACGCATTGGGTGTTTAACCCTCCGGAAACTCCTCACGTGGCCGGGAAATGGGAAGCTGCCGTCAAATCGGTCAAATATCATCTTCGGAGGACGATCGGGGAGACGGCTTTCACGTATGAGGAATTTATGACTCTTCTTACACAAATTGAGGGCGTTCTAAACTCTCGTCCATTGGAACCTCTCACGGAAGATCCGGAGGATCTCTCCGCGCTTACACCGGGACATTTCCTCATCGGGGAAGCGCTCACTGCAGTTCCGGAGCCAACGATACGGGAAATTAATCCTGCTCGGCTCTCCAGGTGGCAGCTCATATAAGAGCGGCTGCAATACTTTTGGGAGGACTGGTCAACAGGCTACCTACTACGGCAACAAGCCATCTCAAAATGGCATCATCCTTCTCGCGAGATTCGGGTCGGGTCTTTGGCTCTGTTGACCGACGAGAGGACTTCACCTACTAAATGTCCTTTGGTACGGGTCTTGGAACTACATCCAGGACAGGATGGGCTCACACGGGTGGTCACTATGAAGACTACCAGCACCACGCTCAAGCGGCCTATTGCCAAATTGGCCCTACTTCCAATCTCATTCGGGTCTCAATAAATCTACAGCACTGCTGCCGATGGCGGGCGGAATGTTCAGGAATTACGGTCTATTCGTAATTCCCGAATTGGTCATAATTTTCTGTGGGAATTGGACGAGCAAGTCACGCCGGGATCTTCTCGTGGCTGTCGTCGAAGGCGCCACTTTTCGGGGCTTTTCCTCTCATCGATCGCGTGATCGCGTAGCTTTTCCCTCACTCTCCCTCATTCTTTCCTCATCGATCACACAGACTACACGCGTCGTCTCACGGGTTGATTGGTATACGGGAAATTCCTCACCGTATATCTCGGGATATTCACTTTCTCTGAATGACAGTACTCGGGACACATTTACAAACTCGTAATTCGGGCGATATTACTGCGTTACGGGCGGATCGTCGCGATCTCGGTCGATCCGACCCTTCTCCCGCGTGTTGGGACGCGTCTCACGGCGGCGGCCATTGTCCGCCCTCGTTCGAGACAGTTCTCATCCACGGCTTTAAAACGGGCTTTCCTCAACGTTTACCAGGCTAATTTTCTACACATGTACTATAACTTTGCATTATCTATCGTAATATATTTTTATATTATTTTTTTGTACAACAAGAACTTGGCGCCTTTCCTTTTTCCACCTACACCAGATCTTCCGGGTCTCTCTCAAACAAAACCTGATTGTCGAAAATGCAATAAGCCCCTGCAAAGAACACATAGGCAAGGTGAAAAAAATCGTGAGCCACAATAAAAAAGCACGCTGTCAGCGGAGCGCTTGGTCTAGTACCAATTGCAGCAAAATGCTCAACCCAAACGCCTAATTCAAGATATACCCACTAGGTGGAATTCCACTTTTTATATGCTGAGCAGATTTCTGGAGCTGGAAGAAGGAGTTCGCTCTACAATGGCTCTGGTGGACCGGGACTTGCCGCAAATAACTGCAGAAGATTGGCGCATATTGGCTCAACTATTGATTGTGTTACGACCATTTGAAGAGCTCACTGAAGCCATGAGCGGCGATAAATATTTGACCGCAAGTTCAGTGATTGTTATGACGAGGTGTCTAAAAGGAGCATTAAATGCAACTTTAGAAAAAATAGATCCATCAACGGTCAGCGATGATACAGTTTTATTAAAAGCCGGAATAGCGGAACGGTTTAAAGGTGTAGAGCCTAGTGGAATTTTGTCGATGTGCACGTTCATGGACCCGAGGTTCAAAACGCAGACGTTTGCGGATCAGAATGAAAGAAAATAAAATATTTATCAAATATTGTACATATATACATAAAATGATGAAAGTAGGTATATAAAGTGAAATGTAATTCTAACCTCCTAAGATCCAGACTGAAAAACGTCAGATTGAAGATAGTCTCACCGTACTAATATTAGAACGAACCAATTTAGTCTCATACACCCACACATAAAAATATTAATATTTTTTCTGTAACGAAAAATATTTAAGTTTTATATTTAGAACTGAACGGCTATATGATTTTTTTTCGAAAAAAAACATGTCCCTTACTCGACGTAACGTATTTAATGGTATATCTATCCACTGATCCACTCAACCAATACGTATATAATGGTTTGCCCGTTCGATACATTTCGAGAATCTGGACGTCTTCAAACCGGTTGGGAACAAAAACCGTTGTAGAAACTAGTTTTTATGCTCGAAAAAACAGCTGTGTTTCGTTTTCGAACAAAACGACAACGACCCACTCCTATCTGCAACCAAGGCACACACCGGCTATGCTTGCCACTGATGCCAAGGGCAGCATTTCATCGTAGCCAGTCCAACGTTTCGCAATCTCTCTCACAAGGAAAGAAAAGTCATGGTCACCTCAAAATGGCTGTGCTACAATTGTGGGGTCGGCACAGTGCAAGAGCATTCCGTAGCACGATTCAGTGTGAGACGTGCAACGGAATGCACCACACAATATTGCACGATGCGTCTCATCATCTCAATATGACAGCTCAACCTGCTCAACGTTCGACCCGTAATGCCGAAACCAGCTCAACGTCATACAGGGTGCGCCAGAGAAACTTACTTATTTGAAAAAATTCCCGCGCGGTGAGTTGGGCGGGTAGAGGGGCGAGAGGGGGCGCATCTGGAGGGGGAAGTTCCCAAGTTTGTTTCTCCCTCCAGTCAGTTGCCATCATGCTCTGGTCTAGAGAGCAGTGGGCCTTCGCAGTCGAGAGCTTCTTTTCTAACGGTCGCTCACTTGTTGCTACGCAACGTGCCTTCCGCGCTCGCTTTGAAATTCCTCCTCACAGACTCGTTCCTGGCCGTAATTCGATTCTGTCGTGGGTTAACTCATTTCGGGAGTGTGGAAGTGTCGCTAAACCCAGAAATGGACTTCAACGGACCATCAGAACTCCGGAAAATGTCGAAAGAGTGAGGCAGTCAGTTACCGTGAATGGAGCTCGTTACAGGAACATGATCGAGGAATTTTTTCTTCCAAGACTCGAAGAAATGAACGTTAGGAACGTGTGGTTTCAGCAAGATGGAGCCACAGCACACACAGCACGAGACTCAATGAATTTGTTGCGACAACATTTCCCCGACCGCCTCATCTCTCTCAGAGGCGATCTCCAATGGCCGGCACGCTCTCCAGATTTGACTCCATGCGATTTCTTTTTATGGGGTTATTTGAAATCTCTGGTTTATGTCGATCAACCACGGACCATAGCACACCTCAAGAACAACATTCGCGACGCCATTGCCAACATACCGATTGATATGCTGCAAAGAGTGGATACGAATTTCAAAAATCGACTTCATCAGTGTATGCGCAATGGGGGTCGCCATTTATCCGATGTCATTTTCAAGACTGCATGAAAAAAAAATTGGGATATTGTATTCTCAAATAAAAAAAAATTTAAAACAATAATTGAAGTACTTTTGTTTTTATTGACCTTTCAAATAAGTAAGTTTCTCTGGCGCACCCTGTAGTAACATGCTTCAGCAGTCGTCGGATCTCACACCAGTACTCACTGGAAAACTCACCATCGGATGTCTCGAAATTTCGCACTCGCACTCACCTCATCAACAGTCTCAACACTTGATCAAAATCGAGGTCCTCTTTTGGCTACCGCTCTCGCTCTCACGACCTCTTACAAGGAGACGGCACAACCGTGGGGTCGGGGATTTGGCCGAATTTTTTTGTAGTTAAAGAGGACCCCTAGCACCTCACGTGGTTAAAGTAGTAGGCCACACTACTCGGAAAATTCCGAGGAAAATCGATTCACAGTTTCTTAGGCGCCTTATGAGTTTAAAATGTCAGGCACTTGTCGAGCCGCCGTCTAATCTAGACGGTTAGGGCTCGGTCTTTTGCGCCGGAGGCCTGACGTTCGATTCCTCCTTCGGATCGTTTTTTTTTTTTTTTGTTATCCCAACAATTATTCAAAACGTTTCTCATCGCTACATTATTTAAAAAAATTTATTTTAGTTCAAGAACGAAAAGTTTTTCATTCACTGAAAAATATTTGTGCTCGTTGTTCCATTTTGTTTTATGGCCTTATAAAGATCTAAAGAATTTTGACCTGGGGTCCCCTTAGGATTATAACGGACATCCGTGTATAGGACTGTGCGTGGGTCTGTGAGAATTGAACTGCAGTTCATTTTTCGATTTCATCGTGAACAGACGTGCCTATTTCTTATTGTTAAATTTCAATGTTGTCTTACAATTCGAAGTTAAAAATGTCGACTGAAGAAGTTGGTGGCTCTTCTGGAATAGGAGAGGAAATGCCTGAAGAATCCATGTACAATGATAAATCAAAATCGCGATTGAAGGACGCAGCAGTTTATTATGGAAAGCTGTTGACGCAAAATAATTTAATTGCATCGAGACCTTCTGAAGAAATATCTCACAATGCTATGTTATTGGCCGGAGAACTTTATAATAATACATTGGAACTTGGCCGCAAGGTGGGGATCGATTAAGGGATGTGGATTGGAGAAAATGGTGGGAAATGTAAAAAGGGGGAAAATCCCTGTACATGGAAGCTAAAATTGGCGCAGTGTTCGCCGTAGCAGATACAATAAAAAAAAAAAAAAATACATCCGAACTTTTGGGTGAAAAAAATTCGTAATTGAAGAGGAATTAATCCACGCTCATGCCGATTGCGAAGAACTACAGTTCGAAGTGCCTCAACTTGATTTTTCTCCAGACGAGTACGAACGGGAACCGAAAAAAAATAAAAGTGAAATGATTCCCATCGCCTACGAAGTCAAAGTCGTGAACATTGCGAAAGCGCATCCCACGCGGTCTTTGGTGACAGTGCAAAAAAAGGGTGCAGCCGCTTGAAGAGAAAACAATATCATTCACAATGGGAAAATGATATTAAAAGTGATGGAACGAGATTGGAGAAATTTGAGGTGATATATTCGTGGACCTACGACCGTTTTGTGGAAGTAAGGCAGCAATATCAGCAAGTTACGACGAGAAATGTACAAAACTGGGCGTTGGTTGCTGCTGCACAATTCATCGATTTCAATTTCAAGGCGTCTGATCGATGGGTCACGGCATTCAAACAGAAACACAAAATTTCTCAACGGAAAATCACGAAACTGGTTTTGAAAAAAGAGGCGGTATCAATGGAGGAAATCCGGATATCTGCAGAGACCTTCGTCGACAGACGTGCCGCTTAATACCTCAATACCATGAGGATTATGTTATAAATACTGACCAAACAGGTAAATACAAGTTTTCTACATACAAAATGTGTTTACCGATGCAAAACGTATAAATTCAAAATTAATTATATAAAAAGTTTTCTACATACATATTCGAATATTTTTTAATATTAAAAATACTATTTTTTCAGGATGTCAATATCAATCTGTTTTCAAGAGGACACTCACTCAAAAAGAGAGTAAAACAGTTTTCGTCAAAAAGTCGGATTTGAATAAAGTGACGCATTCGCACACCGCACAATATTCCATAACATTATCCGGAAAACTGCTCCCACATGTCTTTGTATGTTTGCAAGAGGCGACCGGTCATTGCGGACCTCGTATTCAAAAATTAGTAGGTAGCTATGGCAATACATATACGAACGTCATTGCAACATCATCGAAGTCCGGAAAACTAACAACAGCCTTATACACGAATTTTCTTCAGAAATGTTTAAAAACTTACGTCGGGAAGAATGAATTTTCACTTCTCATTGACTCTTAGGGGGTCAAACAAATCCAGAGATGCATGATGAAATCTTCCAAGATGACGAAAATATGCCAACTTGCTCTGTAAAAGTAATTCCTCCAAAATGCACTCTTTTGGTGCAATCTTGTGACGTTTACTTTTACAGACAAGTTAAAAATTTCATAAAGCGCTTGCAAAATTGCAGAAATTGTTAGAGCAGAATCGTGAAATTAATTCCCGGGAAGATTGTATAAAAATCCATTCAATAATTCACCATCAATTATCGTCACCAATATTCCGAGACATGATTCAATACGCCTGGTTTGCCTTGACCCATTAACGCCCAAGAAACGCGATTTTTTCCTTCATTTTCAAGCCAGATTTTTATTATATAAAAAAAATCATAAGAAATGAAGAGATACGTTCCCTAGTATTTTCGAGGGTGCTCTTTCAGAATCTGGGGTCAAAATCGGGTTTTGTCCATTAGGAAAAAAAATATGGCGGCTTTTAAACAAAAAAAACAGCAAAAATCGATGACCCTTTTTTCAAATTTTTTTTTCACCTCGAAGCCGTTGAAAAGTCCGGTTTTTGTTTCAACCATGGGTGCATAAAATAGTGACGATTGAAAAATCAATTTTTTAAATTCGTCGTTGTCAACATTTTCACCCCCAAAATGGCGCTTTTCACCCCCTGAGTGACACGAAAAATTTCACACTCGGTGTCCCAAATGAAAAGTAGTTGGATTTGGACGAAAATTGGTACTCAGAGGTTTTTGAGGTCGCTGATTACGATTCTGTTCTCAAAATTCCGAAATTCAAAATGGCCGATCCAATATGGCGGACACAAATGCAAATTTCATTTGAATTGGATAAAACGTGGCACTCGGGGGTTTTCGAGGTCGCTGATTATGATTCTGCTCTCAAAATTCCGAAATTCAAAATGGCGGATCCAATATGGTGGACACAAATGCAAAATTTCATTTGGATTGGACAAAACATGGCACTCGGGGATTTTCGAGGTCGCTGATTATGATTCTCCTCTCAAAATTCCGAAATTAAAAATGGCGGATCCAATATGGCGGACACAAATGCAAAAGTTCATTTGAATTGGATAAAACGTGGCACTCGGGGGTTTTCGAGGTCGCTGATTATGATTCTGCTCTCAAAATTCCGAAATTCAAAATGGCGGATCCAATATGGCGGACACAAATGCAAAAGTTTATTTGAATTGGATAAAACGTGGCACTCGGGGTTTTCGAGGTCGCTGATTATGATTCTGCTCTCAAAATTCCGAAATTCAAAATGGTGGATCCAATATGGCGGACACAAATGCAAAAGTTCATTTGAATTGGATAAAACGTGGCACCCGGGGGTTTTCGAGGTCGCTGATTATGATTCTGCTCTCAAAATTCCGAAATTCAAAATGGCGGATCCAATATGGCGGACACAAATGCAAAAGTTTATTTGAATTGGATAAAACGTGACACTCGGGGGTTTTCGAGGACGCTGATTATGATTCTGCTCTCAAAATTCCGAAATTAAAAATGGCGGATCCAATATGGCGGACACAAATGCAAAAGTTCATTTGAATTGGATAAACCGTGACACTCGAGGGTTTTCTAGGTCACTTATTATATTTCTGCTCTCAAAATTCGAAAGCCTTTGAGTATTTAAATACCTGGTATTTTCAGGTATTTGAAAACCCAAAGGCTTTCAAATTTTGATAGCAGAATCATAATCAGCGACCTCGAAAACCCCCGAGTGCCACGTTTTATCCAATTCAAATGAACTTTTGCATTTGTGTCCGCCATATTGGATCCGCCATTTTTTATTTCGGAATTTTGAGAGCAGAATCATAATCAGCGACCTCGCAAATCCCCGAGTGCCACATTCCATCCGATACAAATGAACTTTTGTATTTTTGTCCGCCATATTGGATCCGCCATTTTTAATTTCGGAACTTTGGGAGCAGAATCATAATCAGCGACCTCGAAAACCCCCGAGTGCCACGTTTTATCCAATTCAAATGAACTTTTGCATTTGTGTCCGCCACATTGCATCCGCCATTTTAAATTTCGGAATTTTGAGAGCAGAATCATAATCAGCGACCTCGAAAACCCCCGAGTGCCACGTTTTATCCAATTCAAATAAACTTTTGCATTTGTGTCCGTCATATTGCATCCACCATTTTGAATTTTCAGAGCAGAATCATAATCAGCGACCTCGAAAACCCCCGAGTGCCACGTTTTATCCAATTCAAATGAACTTTTGCATTTGTGTCCGCCATATTGGATCCGCCATTTTGAATTTCGGAATTTTGAGAGCATAATCATAATCAGCGACCTCGCAAATCCCCGAGTGCCACATTCCATCCGATACAAATGAACTTTTGCATTTTTGTCCGCCATATTGGATCCGCCATTTTTAATTTCGGAACTTTGGGAGCAGAATCATAATCAGCGACCTCGAAAACCCCCGAGTGCCACGTTTTATCCAATTCAAATGAACTTTTGCATTTGTGTCCGCCACATTGCATCCGCCATTTTGAATTTCGGAATTTTGAGAGCAGAATCAAAATCAGCGGCCTCGAAAACCCCCGAGTGCCACGTTTTATCCAATTCAAATGAACTTTTGCATTTGTGTCCGTCATACTGCATCCACCATTTTGAATTTCGGAATTTTCAGAGCAGAATCATAATCAGCGACCTCGAAAACCCCCGAGTGCCACGTTTTATCCAATTCAAATGAACTTTTGCATTTGTGTCCGCCATATTGGATCCGCCATTTTTAATTTCGGAATTTTGAGAGTAGAATCATAATCAGCGACCTCGAAAACCCTCGAGTACCACGTTTTATCCAATTCAAATGAACTTTTGCATTTGTATCCGCCATATTGGATCGGCCATTTTGAATTTCGGAATTTTGAGAACAGAATCGTAATCAGCGACCTCAAAAACCTTCGAGTACCAATTTTCGTCCAAATCCAACTACTTTCATTTGGGACACCGAGCGTGAAATTTTTCGTGTCACTCAGGGGGTGAAAAGCGCCATTTTGGGGGTGAAAATGTTGACAACGACGAATTAAAAAAATTGATTGTTCAATCGTCACTATTCTATGCACCCATGGTTGAAACAAAAACCGGACTTTTCAACGGCTTCGAGGTGAAAAAAAATTTTGAAAAAAAGTGTCATCGATTTTTCCTGTTTATTTTGTTTAAAAGCCGCCATATTTTTTTTCCTAATGGACAAAACCCGATTTTGACCCCAGATTCTGAAAGAGCACCCCCGAAAATACTAGGGAACGTACCTCTTCATTTTTTATGATTTTTTTATATAATAAAAATCTGGCCTGAAATTGAAGGAAAAAATCGTGATTCTTGGGCGTTAATGGGTTAATATTATCAGTTACTAGAAACATTTTCATGAATGTTAATGGGACATGTTTTTGTACAGATGTATTGCAAACTCCCTGCGATTGCAAAAAATCCGATTTTATATGTTGCGTAAGATGTCGCAAAAATGATTACTTTGTTTGTTTCTACGATAATTACCACTGCGGTCTTTGTATATAATTATTATACCCGACAGAGATGGGCGTACGGTCGGTGTGCGGGCTCGCCGGTCACTGAAGTTAAGCAGTATTGGAGGTTGCCAATACTTGGAGAGGTGACCGCTTGCCCGTGCACTGGTTTGAGAGTCAACCTCTGAGTGGGAGGCAGTTTGTCTGAGTTTCGGATGGTAATACAACTGAAACTCATCCAAATATAGCCGCCTGTATCGTCCCAGGTTTTCCGCAGTTTCTCTGGGCCCTCGTGCAAATGCGACACAGTAGTTCATTAGGAAAGAGTGGCTGCGGTCAACACTCTGGTGGGGAACTCTGGAAGGATTGTGAATGTCGGAAGGAATAAAGGAGGAGATGGTAAAAGAAGAAGGACCCCCGTACCTCTGAGGAATACACACACACACACACACACACACACACATATATATATATATATATATATATATATATTATATGAATAAAAATTAAATTTTTCCTAATCGACTTTGATATTCTCATTAAAAACCCAATGTTCCTGCTCATATACTTTACAATGAAAAATGAAAAATCCACGTTATGAATTGTTGTATTGGAAAAAAAAGAAAATAATTTTTAAAAATAATGTAGGGATGAGAAACGTTTTGAATAATTGTTGGGATAACAAAAAAAAGAAGAAAAAATAAGATCCGAAGGAGGAATCGAACGCGAGACCTCCGGCGCAAAAGGCCGAGTCCTAATCGTGTAGACTAGACGGCAGTTCGATGAGTGCCTGGCATTTTAAACTCATAAGAATCCCCGACCCCACGGTCGTGCCGTCTCCTTGTTAGATGTCAACTTATCTCATACGGCTCCTCATCGATATCCGTCGACGTTGACCATAAAACTTGGACGCATCTGCAAGATTTGCAACTTGCAGATCCAAAGTTTTATGGATAACAACCAATCGACGTCTTGCTTGGAGCGGATGTGTATGGGCAACTCTCATCAAATCGGAAATCATCAAGCATTCTCTAGCGATGCCGGTAGCTCAACTCTCAATTCTTTGATGGCTGGTGCTCGGCCTCGTCTCAGCAAATGAAGATCACTCAATTGGCTCGGTGCATCACATAACAATTGAGCATGACAATCAAACTTTTCAGGATTCACTCACAAAGTTTCGGGAACAAGAGGAACGACTGGCGGGAAACGAGACAATGCTCTTAAAGGAAAAACAAGCATGTCACGAGCATTTTCGATCTACTCACTCTCGTGATGAAACTGGTCGCTGTATTGTTCGGGTCCCGCTCAAGGCATCCATCTCTCTCCTTGGCGAATCGTATTTTAAGGCGTAAGGAAGTCTTAAGCGCATGCACGATCAGTAGTAGAGCTAGGCCGATTCTAACCCAGGGATCTCAGGGGGGAGCCGGGCGGGGGAGTCGAGCGCGGGGAAGCCGTGGTATGCATTGTGGAGGGGGGGGGGATCCTGCATGCGGCAGCCGAGTGCGGGGTTGCGGCGGAGGGAAAGGGGAGGGGTGTTCGAGAGTGGGGAGGCTAGTTTTTGGTGACAATGTCTTTCAGGCGGTAGCTGGACCCGCGGGCGAGAGGGGGAAGTCGTTGTCGACTCTGTGGGGGAGGGGGCATCATAGAGTCGCGGGTCCTTGAAAACCCATAAAATCTGATAATTTATTATCGACATTATAGATGTAAGCAGAGCATTTTTTCTAGACTATTCACAGGAGTTTATATATATATATATATATATAAAAACAACTTAGACAAATGAGTGTGTGCGCGCGCGCGCGCGTGTGTGTGTGTGTGGGAAACTCCCTTTTATGGCTAGGAAAATTTTCAAGAGTGAGATAACGATAGTTCCCATATGAAGGATGGCTCTTCAAGGCCCATAAAATGTTTTATTTATTGCATGCAGCTGCAGCGTTATTCCAAAACAAGTTTCAAACCGTCGAGGTTTCATTCCACAAGATTACGTCAAGATGTTCACATGTGCGAGTATGTACGCAGTGCATCCGGCCAAGCACCTCCTTGATTTGACCAAAAACGAGCTCGAACAGGTTCCAAGGGTCTTGCTCCTAAAGTATTGGGGTAACTTTATTGGTTTACTGTGGGATCGTTTGCCGGAGCATCATTGGGACGATAGTGAAGTGATATCGTATTTTCCATGCATGGAGCATTATAATACGCCACAGATGAAGGATCACATTGATGTCCCCCCACCCCAACGTCGGGACTGTGAAAAGTGTTGCGAGGAGGGAAATTCTCTACGTGCGGGGTTCTTCGAACGTGTATGAACCTGTTACACATGCCTATGATTAGATAAGTGGGGAGACGTTTTTAAAATCTGAGTGGAGGGGTCACGAGGGAGCTTATGATTTCGTGGACCAAGCTCAGACTGCACTATTCCACCGCACCATCAACTTCTCCGAAAAGAACTTTGAAAAAGAGTGAAAATGGATCTCTCAAATATCAACAAAGTCAGCCTGATGGCGGAATTCCTCCCAACGAAGAAGCTGTCAGAACTCCACGTCCATTCGGATCATCAAATCACGGACATGAGAGCTGTACAGACCAAGTTTGGAAAGCGCTACATCGTGGACGTTGTAAATGAGTTTGCCGTGTTCTTGCCAGCGCGGCTGGTAAAGGCCTTCGATCAAGATCTGAAAATGTTCGAGAGTATGCTACAACTGGCGCGCAATGGTCAACTCTACATGGAGTACATTGGTGGAAAATACAATAGCGTCGAGTACCATCGAGTCTGAGTATGGTGGAAAAGAACGCTCGTGAAGGCCCGGTGGAAACAACGAGTTTAGCGGCAGCTGGCTTCGTCACCATCGTAGAGTGCAACGAGTGTTTGCATCACAGTCATCATCGTAGAGTTTTCAATGCTTGGTGCTATGTAAAAATGTACAAAAAAAACTTTTTCATCGAATATAATGAAGAAAAAAAGTTGTCGTCAAACTGTATTCGCCGTAGATATAGGAAATAAATGGAGAACCATATTTGTTCAAAATGTTTTTATTCATTTTAAAAAAATCCCTCGCTTTGGCGCAATTGTATTTTGTATTGAAGGAATGATGGGGACATTAAACGTTTGCGATTTTGGCAACTTCTGCAGCGATGGACAGTCCAGAGTCTCCAGATCGATGACTTTTGTTGCTGAATCCGTGAATCTCGATAACCATGAGCACTTCTCGAATCCCTTGGCATAGATCTTAGGAGCTCCTTCCAAGATTCCTCGAATTGTCGTTCGAGCTGCCTCGTATGGTATGCCGCTGTGTTCCCATCGTATTCCATGATAATTGCGTTCCAGCCACTTGTTTGTCATTTTGTACTTGGCCGGTAAAGCGTCCCAGGCGAATGGAGCATCGAAGAAGAATGTCAGCGATTCAGCGTTCTTCTCATGGAGTTTGACGATGGATATCTCCTTTAGGACAAATTCGTTGACGGGTCTCTTGAACCCTTGCACGTCGACGATAAGCTCCATGTTGACTGAAGTGGGCGCGGATCATTGGCATGATTTTATACCAATTTTTTAACCTCACCACTGATTGGATTGTACTCGACAATACGATCATGGAGGATCATGCAGTACGCTGAAGTTTGCGGTGGAATATTGTTTTTCAATTCAAACTCAAGGCGCACATCAACAGGACCGGACTTGAGCGAATCCTTTTGTTTTGAGCAGTCAATGACAACGAGGGGGGCTTTATCTAAAAATTCCATCCTACTCAGCCTCTTTGTTGTAATAGGTCGGTTGAAAGTTTGCATACATCTCGTAGAGAAGAGCATATTGATTTTGATCAATGTTCAAATTCAAATTTCCATATGGATAACATTGCGAGTTGAGGTATAGTTAGACGTCGCTCAGGTTACAATGATCAAAGTGGCTCGCATTCTGTGCTTTCTTATTTTTTCGCCCCGTCTGCAGCGCGAGTATGACATATCGTGGCTTCTCCAGCTGATTCGAAGTTTTCACAGACCACACGTGCTTGAAGGTGGCAGGCAGCAATGGATATTCATACAGTTCTCATGTACGAAAACTCATGGAAATTGGTGCGTCTTTGGCGAGAAACTTTAACAGTTGAATTTTTCGCTGATCTGAGACGGTGACATACGGTACGAGCCATTTTATTTTATGCAATGTGAGTTTGTAGTCCCGGGCGCTGTTTGTACAATGGCATTGTCATCGGTCTTTGATCTTGTGAGAATCAGCTCGTGCTTGGCATTTACGACAATCTTTCGATAATCCTCAGCAAATCCAAGGAGCATGTTGAGCGGTATACAGACATCAACGTTTCCTAATACATCTACAATCTGCTTGGTCTCTTCGACATCAAGCCATCCAGTGTTCTCGAGCATAGAACTTTTGGCTGGTGAGAGAGATGAATATCCCTTAATTACACTCGTAATGCCGACATTCTTATTACGATCGATTTCTATGGCATTCAATTCATATCGCACTTCCTCAAACAAATGACAAATGACGAGACTTGTAGCAGTGGTTGGCGTCCCATCTCGCTTGGATAATTTTCCACATATGTGTAGCGAACTCTTGCTTGGCAGGATGGAGAGGTCTTGATGTTGGATGGCAATAAGGATTTCATCGCTGTTATTGAAGGTTGAAGATGCATATGGCTGATGAGCGTGAATCTCACAATGGATGATGGATTCATCAAAAACCACGGGTGTCTGAATGTTTACGATTTCTTCTTCCATTTCACGCAACAGATGCACAGAGCACAGACTAAATAATTTTTTACACGCTTTCGCCACGCACTTTGAGACCCAAACTCTTCAAGAGTAGCACGTTTTGAGGTGTCAGCACTTTGGGCGCTGGCCGACGACTGATTGTTTTTATCCATGACCGTTTATTGTTATTGGAAGATCTGTTGAAAACAATGCCCATCACGACTTTATATGCAGGCGTATGGTGATTACTTCACCGCGGAAATTTACCAAATCACTGTCTTGATCCACTATGCGAAGCTGTGTTGTGTCAATCGTTCGGCTCGTGATTGGCAGATAAATTACGTGGGAGGGAACTTCAATGATCTTATAGCCCGGTGGCACAGATGGAAAAAATGCATGAATTATGTGTACTTTTTGTCCGTTAATATAGGCGCCAGCGGTAATGCTGCATTCAACGCGTAGGGCGTTCACTTTGAGAATGGCTACTGGAAGATCGGATTCGTGTCTTTTATTCGCTTCCAATTTGCGTGCGGTGAAGCCTAGTAGATGACCAATCGAATCTTTTGGCTCAAAATTGACATCACGATCACACTCGATCTCACTGCGTAGCGTGTTATTGTTGGGTTTAATGCTGATTCTGATGTTTTTATGCGCGAGCTCTGCTTGTACAAACGTCTCGATATCCTCTATTTCATAACTGCCCGTAGGTATCGTTAACACCTCATCTCCCACGTAAAGTTTATCGTGGTGAACGTCGATATTGGGAATAGAGTTGAAGGTTAACAATTCCACGAGACCGAGAGTATAATTTTTGTGTGGCGAGAGTTCGATGGGGGGAAAGTATTGCGCCTCGAGTATGGACGATGAGCCAGATATGGTCAATGTTAAACTTTCGTTCATGATGCTGGTAAATTAACAACTGAATTCCCCACATCATTTCCCCCCTATATATAGTGTATATTTGTCTTTGTGCTGCAGCTGCTGACAAAGAAACTTGAGACACAAATGTCCACATTCAATCGTATCATATTTCTGATATCTAGTATAATTATAATGAATGCTACTGACACGAAAATATCTCATGAGCTCGGATGTTGGTGAAAGATTGCCGAAATTATCAAAGTACATAACTTTCGATCCGGTCTTTTTGTAAGCGACCCATTGTGTTCCAGGACCGACATTTTCATCCAAATTTACAATTGCTGCTTCACATTTGAGAGGTCCGCTCGCTGGCAATGTATCGCGCATGTAAACTCCACGAAAATGTGGAATCTTTAGGATTTTTGCATATTTGAGTAGGTCGCGGTCGGTGAGGGGTTGGTGTGGTAGCGTGACTTCTAGTTTTTTGGCTCAATATGAAGGCCCAATCCCTGGTTATATGGTTTCAGATGTAGACCTCGACCTAGTGCAATTGCTTCAATTGTTCGATTATGACGCTTACTTTCATCCAATTCACGCTTAGCTGCTTGAGCAGCATTTACAGCTTTAACTATACTAGCCGCGCCACCCGACAAAGCACCCGCAGCGCTAACACCCGCAAAAATGGGCACGAGGAAGGGCAATAAACCACCAATTTTATGGGGTACAGGTAGAACCCGAGGTGTGCGCACTTTACCACCTTGCAACTTTACCGCTGCACGAGCACCCTTTAGAGCTGATTTGATAATCTTATGCGGATCATTACTTTGAATCATTGTCTTCTTTGCAGCGCCAGTTATCTTTTTCAAACAAACGTCACCCTTACGTGCCTTCATTCCCATGCCAAATTTTCTCTTTGTCTTCATAATATTTGCCACACCCCAAGCACTGGCTTTTTCACCGATACTAGCGTCTCTCGCGGTAACACGTTGCCTAGCCTGTTCAGCCAACACTTTATCCGCCAAATGTCTCGCCTCAAGATTATCCGGATTTTTCGAATACGCAATATCGCGTTGTTTGCAAGCCGTATCCAATGGATTAATGCCCGGATCGCCACGAGCAAGGCGCTTGGCCAACTTTGTGCCTGGTCCACAATACTGATATCCAGGCAAATGTAGTTCAACGGGGAGTTTGTTGATTAGGCGGTTGACCAAACCTTTACCACTCTTCCCATGCACAATCATGTCTAAAGACAATACGCGACTGATGGATAATCTCTATAAGAAGCCTATTTATATGATTTCGCCATTAGTCGTGTGTGAGATGACGTCCAGGAAGCGAACTATCGGAGGCGGACTTCCCGTAATAAATTTCGACGAGTTTGTCGAAGACCGTGGAGGGAAAAAGAAACAAAAACGCCATGGGAATTTATTGCCGGATAGCATACGTGCACTGTTTTGCGGTCCATCGAATTGTGGGAAAACCAACGCTTTGCTCACTCTTATCATCCATCCGAATGGTTTGAGATTTGAGAATATTTACTTGTATTCCAAATCGCTCAAGCAGCCAAAGTATAAGTAGCTCGAACACCTACTCGAACCTGTGAGGGGAGTTGAATATCATCCATTCGAGGCGCATGAACAAGTGATAGCACCAAGTGATGCACGATTCAACTCTATATTCATCTTTGATGACATAGCATGCGAAAAGCAGGATAATGTTCGGGCCTTCTTTTCCATGGGACGACACGGGATTGTTAACAGTTTTTATCTTTGTTAGACGTACACTCGTATTCCCAAACATCTCGTGAGGGATAATGCAAATTTCGTGGTGCTTTTAAAGCGGGATGATATGAATCCCAAACACGTGTATAATGATCATGTTAACACGGATATGACTTATACGTGCTTTAAAAACATGTGCGTTAAATTCTAGAATTCTGACAAGTATGCATTTATCACGATTGACAAGGATAGCGATATTAATGATGGTCGATATAGACAAGGTTTTGATTATTTTCTCACTATTGATAAATGGCTCATCGCTGGTAGTGGAAGAGACAGTATTGCGCATACCGTGGTAGTGACCACATGAAGAGCGAACAATTGTTGCGTGAAAAGGATGTATTGCGTGAAATTGCCAAGGCGAGCGATGCAATCAGATGAAAGCATTGAATGATGAAAATTGGGAAAGATAATGATCAGCAGAGAATGCAGGATGTCTTTAAGCCTATAGTGGGGCCATTGGAGAAATTGGTGTCGTATAAAAACGGTGAGGTGGTGGCGGTGAAGGAGGAAATTAAGGATGAAAAAGTGGGTGATAATGTTGAAGAAGAAAAATAAGATGCGTTAAATAGTGTGAAAAATCAAAATGCGACACATGATTCCTTGAAGAGTGAAACACAAGATTCGTTTAAATTGATATACTACTGTGTCCAAAAAATAAGGTGACATTGTATTTATTTCGAAAATTCTTTATTTATTTTTCCAAATCAATTTCATCCCCTTCAAAGTAATCCCCTCCCGATGCAATGCACTTATGCCAACGGATTTTCCAATGTTCGAAACACTGATTGTAGTCACTTTCCGGGATGGCCTTCAGTTCCGTCTTCGCTGCGGCTTGAATATCCTCTATCGTATCAAAACGGTGTCCCCAGAGCGATCTTTTGAGCTTGCTGAACAGCCAGAAGTCGCACGGCGCCAAAAACTCAACCCATATCGTTCCGGAACCACCGTATTCACCTGATCTGGCGCCGTGCGACCTCTGGCTGTTCAGCAAGCTCAAAAGATCGCTCCGGGGACACCGTTTTGATACGATAGAGGAGATTCAAGCCGCAGCGAAGACGAAACTGAAGGCCATCCCGGAAACTGACTACAATCAGTGTTTCGAAGATTGGAAAATCCGTTGGCATAAGTGCATTGCATCGGGAGGGGATTACTTTGAAGGGGATGAAATTGATTTGGAAAAATAAATAAAGAATTTTCGAAATAAATACAATGTCACCTTATTTTTTGGACACAGTAGTATGAGGATGATGATGACTCGCAAAATGTCGATGAGCTGATCAGCGAATATCTCCTGCTATTACAAACAAATAGAAAGGCAAGCTTGGATGTATTATACGGTGTACGAAATCTCGCAAACAACAAGTCAATGATTGGCAATTCTCCGATAATTTTTGACTCTCAACATATTCGTGTGGGAGATGCGAGTTATGCGAAAACTGTTGGATTAACAGAGCTGTTGTTTAAAAAAGTGCCCAATGTCGAAACTCTAACACCGGATGATTTGAAAAACTGCGAAAAGATTGTAATCTCGACGAATGCTCACAAAAAATTTTATAAGCCTAGTGAGGCTATACGACCTAACACCAACCACAAATTTAACACATATATCGCAAATATAGTCGATCATCACGTGGGACAGGGTATGCCAAAGTATAAGCTAGCTAGAAAGAACACCCAATTGGACTATATTTATTGGGACAATCCAAACGAGCTAGTGGATCGCCTTCGCTTGCTTCTGGTATCCCAAGCAGCCGGAAATTCATCACATGCGAATGAAATTATATCGATTATTGAGGAATTGCGCGAAGCTGAAATCATTTATTAACTCGACATCGGAGAATTTACGCATTCTCATCATGAGTGTCGATGTGTTAGGATGTCATTCAAGTAGGAGTGTACTCCATAGTAAGCAAGGTCATCCAGGTCGACCAGGGATTGGCTTTAGAATTACCGCAGATGGTCATTATGACTTGGGGCAGAAACGATTGTGTAACATTGCAAATCCGGAAGGAGAAGATGACGCCATCACTCTAAGTGCGTTACAAAAGAAATCTCGAACTATCATTAAGAACATACGCAAAGAAATGAATGAGAGTAGTCAGTTGTTGGTTCATGGACTTGAAGCTACGATACGAGACATTGCGAGGACACTCGAGGCCGATGTCAAAACTCTACAAGATTTGGTGATTCGTAATTCAAACGTCATTGTTGAATTGGACGCACGACTGAGTGGACTGGAAAATGAACGAAAAAAGGGGCGTCCTCGTGCTGGAGCTACATAAGCCTGCTCGACGAAACTATCCGCGTCGACATATGGACATCCATGGCTTGAACGAGACCTGGCAAGCTGATCTCGTCGATGTCATCATACGCGCGTCGCAACTCCAAATACAAATTTCTCCTCACCATCATCGATACTTTCTCAAAATTCGCCTGGGCCGTGCCAATGCTGAGTAAGAGTGGTAAAGATGTAGCAGCAGCAATGAAGTCGATTCTCGTTAAGGGACGCATACCGTAGAACTTACACGTTGATCGGGGAAAAGAATTCTACAATTGTAACTTTAAGGCCATCATGAAAAAGTACAATATTCACATGTATTCAACATATAGCAACTTGAAGGCATCCATTTGCGGCGTTTCAATCGTACATTAAAGAATAAGATGTGGATGCAATTTAGTCTTCGTGGTAATTATAAGTGGATCGATATTCTTGATAATCTAATTGCCGAGTACAACGATTCTGTACACCGCACCATTAAAATGAAGCCGAGAAATGTCAACGCGGAAAATAAGAAGCAATTGCAGCAGATTTTCAATAAGTCTCCAATGAAAAGATCGCCGAAATTCGCCGTTGGTGATAAAGTGAGAATCAGCAAATTTAAGACTGTTTTCGAAAAGGGTTACACCTCAAACTGGACAACGGAAATATTTACAATCTATCGTGTGCAAAAAACTCATCCCGTGACGTACCACTTGAAGGACCATAAAGATGAACCGATCGCCGGTGGTTTCTACGAACAAGAGCTTCTCAGGGTCAAGCACCCCGATATCTATCTCATTGAAGCGATATTGAAGAAGCGCGGTAATCGAATGTTTGTAAAGTGGTTAGGTTTCGACAATAGCCACAATAGTTGGATAAGTAAATCCGATTTGTAGTCGATAATAAAGAAAATGAAAAAAATATGTATGTTTTATGACTCTTGACCTGCTGGTCGTCCCCGCATCCCTCCGACCGACTCCACAGCAAGCTTGCTTCCCCCCTTCTCGCCGTCGCCCTTTTTCGGGAGAACGTGAGGAGATGGATAGATTGAATAAACACATGTGATTATAAAAAGTCCGCGTCTTTATTTACAGAAAATAATAAATCCATTCTTGCACAATTAAATATATACAACAAACATAATTTTAACATCGAGTGAACAAAATATATACATAATTTTCACGAGTTTTATACATCAATATCCACAAAAATATACACAATTTTACATCAAGGTGGTGGAAAAAAAAATTACAAAACTTTTCACGACGGTATTCTGTAATGCCCCCATGGTAGGGTATCAGAGGTCCCAGGTATGATATACCGCTTATCATCATGAGGACTTAGAACGATTTTTGTCTCACGAATGGTGTAGACCTTGTGCAACTTCGATCGAATACACGTTTGACTACGCATCATTTCAATGTCTTCCTTCAAGCATTGGGCATAATCGTCAAACGTGATTGTCCTAGCCACAACACTGCTCTGGACACCTTTAACTTTTTTAGTGTCCTTCTTACCCTCGACACGTGTCGCATACATTTTCGATCGAAGTCCAATGAACTCGGTCATAATTGCACCATTGCATTCGTCTTTCATGAGACCGGGTACCTTCTTGTTGACAAGCGGCATGTCAAACCTATTGTCCGCTGAATAATCGCTCGTATCAAATTTTTCAATATCGCACTGCATGTTTGCATATACATCTTCGCTCTCAATGGCATATATGAGGCTATCTGTATCGGTATACATCACTTTACATTTATTCCGATACAATGGTACCATATACTCGTGATGAAATCCATACAAGCACGTTTTGGATATGTCGAGTATGCAGATACCCACATATATCGGCTTGTTGAACTTCACCTCGAGATTGCGCAATTCTACGGCAACGAGGTTTTCGGAAAAAACGCTTCGGCTGTGGAAGTTTGGCTTCGCAATCATTGCCTCCGCGCCATACCTGCCCTCCCATTTTGTCAAGAGCTTTACATCTACATGATTGCGCACATTCTCCATCGTTTTGCCAAACACCGCATTATTCATCAATTTGAATAAATTCTTTTCAAAATCATTTTTGGCCAGCGTTCGAAACAAAGTATTTAACTCGATATATGAACGTAGCCATCGGGATTGTGTGAATTGTAACACCCTATGGATTTTCGTGAGAGAAAGTCCATGACGTAAACATTGTTATAAATTTCTGTAGTGTATGATGTAGCGTTTTTTTTATCGCAGACGGTTGCTAGCAGCTTTTCCTTCTGCTTACCCGGTGGTTTTTCGTGTATTGGGCAAAACGGTAGGTCTTTATGCGCATCACGTAGAGATTGGGGATATTCCAAGTCGACCTGAAGGATGTAGCCTATAGGTGAGTCATGCGCGATGGATAATGGATCAAACTTGGACACGTCGTTGACCCATCGAAAATCTGCATATGGCAAGGGTTGACACATTGCCCATCCATACAAATTGTTGACGTCAAAATACATCAAGTATGATGATGCTTTCGATGGATCAAACGACTCCATGTACTTATTATTAGCGTGTGCATATCGGTTTGAGCATTGGCTAAGACCACCGCGTATACCCCGCTCAACGAATAAACCCATGTCGATGTCAGTTAGTAATTCAAACTTGACATTCGAGTGTTTTAACAGTGCATCCCAGGTATACCCCGGCAATGTGTAATAATACGCGGGATCTAGGCCATAGCTCTCAATGCACGTATTCCGAAAGTTTTCGAAAATATCAGCTAATAACAAGACATCTGTCTTCAAGTACAAATCGCTATAGTCACCCAGCGTTCGAATGGAGAACCGCTCTCAACCGTTCTCCGCATGTGCGTACTCGCTCTCAGATACTGTAGCATCTGTCAGGGAACTATAAAATGCGTCACGTGGTGGTAAGCAAGTGTCGTCCAACCTGCTCACGTTGTCAATATACTTATAAGGGAAGACCCGTTTTCGCGTCAGCAAATTGAAATTTTCCGTCGATAGAGTTGAAAATTGCATGCGTAAACTTTGAGTTTGTCCTCGGTCAAAAATGAGGCTAATTTGTCGAGAGTGGTATTGAGGAATTTGTATGAACCGATGAAGCGCAATTGGATTTTTTGTTTAGAATCGTCTGTGATTTGAATGTGCTTCGTGAAGGAGATGTATTTCTCTTTTGTGATTGGAAGCACATCGGTCTTTCCTTCGAACGCTGTGGCTACTTCCTTGATGATAAAATGTGCATCGTAACCCGATAAATTGTGAAAAACTACTGGAATGAAGAATGACTGTTTGTAGTTTAAATTGCAATTAGAATGGGCAGGGCCTCTATAGCGTCCAGTCAGATGGCAATGATCTCGAACGCGTATATCATCTTGCGCGAATGGTTTCCTGCATATATGACATTGGGTCGCTTTGCGAAAACTTGTCCACTCGCTCGGTGTCAGATAAATCATTGGAACATTGTCGCAAAAAATTTCTTTTATGCGCAATGCTAGATTTTTCAGTTCTTCGACAAACCATGATACACAATCAGCACTGCGACGCGAGTGATATGAAGACAATGAATCGTCATACGAACAACGCACGTAATATCCAATACTAAACACTTCATGGTGTTGATACATATCTTTCGCTTGGGTCTTCTCATCGGTCTTTGCCAGCAAACACTCCAAATCAGCATACACGATGAAGGGATGTCGCTCTTTCCGGCTAAAGTTGCTGAACTGGAGCCACTTGTTGGTGTCATTCGGTAGTCGGATCGCGCAGTTGTTTATTGCTCCACAATCGACCTCGTGCGATTGCAATTTATCCTCGGATCCGAAGTGATGCAAACACCTGCAAAAAAAAGATTTATTTTTGTTTAATTCGTCTAGCATATATAATTACCTATATATATATATAAATTATGGTAACTACATACCGATCACAGATATATTTTTTATGTCCCTTTTTGCTCAGTTGCTTCGTCACGAGTCTCGACAGATTCTTGATCCATACGAAGTGCCCCACATTGTTGTCCTCAGTATCTTGCATGTACAGCAAATTGATGTGGTTTTCCTTCTTATTTTGAGTCACGCGTATTGGAACGATGTCCTTTTTGGCGGTGGTGGTGGTGGTGTACACGTTTATGGATAAATTGTTTTGCAGCTCAAATATTTTTATTTGGTGTATGGTAACCGGGAACTGAATGTCCTGTAGATTCAGTACGCTTGAGTAATGTGGTAAGATGGTGGACGGTCACTGTGTCGTTCGGCTGGGTATAGAGCAGCGACAACTGCCCACGCGAAACATGCGTTATCGTTGGATTTGACGTTGATCACAGCTCTCTTCATCATTATTTCCCGTGGTAATGATATGGAGCACCCAGCACGCATCGGATTATACTTATTCACATTTATTGTGAGGTTAAGTATTTTCCGTAGAGCCCAGCCACTATCTCGTTCTTGAAATTCGTCGAGTAAGGTTAAAGTGGGCTCCCTAACGCGTTGCTGGTACCACTTATTCAAATCGCTTGTGCTAAAGAGTTCACAGTTTCGCGTGTTGACACTTTTATTAGCATGTTTGTCTCCACTCGCGAATTCACCATTGAACACTGCATTAACTTTGATACTGTTGTGTTTGCAGATAGTATTTTGCACATGTTGAAGCACTAGGTCGCGAGCATCGTTGAGAAATTGCCGTGGTTCGATGTGGTTGCGATTGATTACGGAACCGGTCAATATTCGACTATTGAAGAATGTGTCAATCTCTCGCCAGATTAGCCCATGATGACCGTGTCCTGCACCCGTGTGTATAAAACGATTGCACACAGAATTCCTCAACCCTTCCAGCCGCGCTATTTGGGCTATCAATGACTGTTGAAGTCCAATTGATAGTCGCGGGCGCTTATCCGACTTTGCGTTTCCAATTATTCGATAAACTCAACGCACCGTTGTTCCCACACAGCAAAATCTTCGAATGAACTTAGGAGCGCGGCTTGGTCGTGCAAGATTTGTTCTGACTTCTCCGCGTTGCCCTCCATATTTGATGAAACGAGGCTTCCCAAAAGAGGTGATGTTCACTAACTGGCTGCTCGATCCAAAGTGCGATCACTTTTGAGCGCAGCAGATCATTAAAAATGGTTTTCCTCTTTAGACATTTTTCGTCTTTCCCTACCATCTCGGAAAATATCACCAACCCACGAGAATTTTCTAATATCGCATTGGATTGCCGGGAAAAATAAAAGAGCATCTTAGTCGAGATGCGTTTAGTGAAAAAAAATTTATGGGCTCTCCATCGGTGCTCAAGTGGTCCACGGTTGAAGCCTAAAAAAGGTCTTTATCCATAGATCTCTGAAAGTTTATAGCTTTTCAAAATAAACACCCCGTTATCATATATGCTCTGAATAGCGGAGCAATACAAAAATTCTAATAGCTTGAAGAGTGGTGTTAACGAAGAAAAAATCCTTAACCATGGGGCTAACTTGTCCAGACCTGCATGATCTCAAGTGTCGGCATCAAGGCTTGACGTTGCACTCTCTGTATATATTATCATTCAGAGATGAAACACTAAAGCCCTGTAAAATGGAAATGCATTTTTCCCCCCGGATCACTGTCTTCGTCGCATGCTGTCGTAAAATTTTATGGGTTTTCAAGTGTGGACCTATGGAATGATGAGGCTCGAGTTGCACATACGAAGCGATAGGGTATGACGGTCCCTGGTGCTCGACGTAAGAAAAAAAAGAGTCGTAAAATTTGAGACTTTCGGACGAGGTGGTTGAAACGTTGCAGTGTATAACAGTGTCTCGGACAGGAGCCTCTGTCCAGATATTTGAAAAAAAAGAACATCTGGATAAATTCATGCACCTTTTCTTAGCCCTCTACGTAAATTCTTAAGAGACAACGTTACACACACACACACACACACACACACACACACACGCGCGCGCGCGCGCGCACGCACGCACGCACGCACACGCACACATTTGTCTAAGTTGTTTTTTTTTATATATAAACTCCTGTGAATAGTCTGGACAAAAATGCTCCGCTTACATCTATGATGTTGATAATAAATTATCAGATTTTATGGGTTTTCAAGGACCTGCGACTCTATGATGCCCCCTCCCCCACAGAGTCGACAGCGGCTTTCCCCTCTCGCCCGCGGGTCCAGCTACCGCCAGGAAGACATCGTCACCAAAAACTAGCGTCCCCACTCTCGAACACCCCTCCCCTTTCCCTCCGCCGCAACCCCGCACTCGGCTGCCGCATACAGGACCCCCCCCCCACAATGCATACCACGGCTTCCCCGCGCTCGACTCCCCCGCCCGCTCCCCCCTGAGATCCCGGGGTTAGCATCGGCCTAGCTCTACTACTACCGTCGACTGACGACGGGTGCGACACTTCACGAGCTCTATTTCAACGTCATGAAGGAATACGAGGAACTCGGGCATATGGCTCGAGCGCCAACAACGGATTTAAGACCAGAAGTTGGACACGCGTACTACTTGCCACGTCATGGAGTTCTCCAGCCTGAAAGCGCAACGACTAAGTTGCGAGTTGTCTTTAACGCGTCTTTTTCCAATACTTCAGGCTTCTCGGTTGATTATTTGATGTACACCGGCGCCAATCTTCCAACCAACATTATGAACGTGCTCACGTGGATGAGCCCTCACCGATTCTTGTTCTCAACAGATGTGACGAAGATATACCGTCAGATCAAGGTCCAATACGATGATTGGGACTTGCAACGCGTTCTTTGGATTGACGAGCTTCATAAACTTGCACCCTTTCATCTCACAACGTTGACTTTTGGTACGAAGGCGGCACCGGTTTTGGCTGTTCGAGCTTTGCTCCAGCTTGCCAAGGACGAGGCGTATTGCTTTCTTCTGGCAGTGTCATCGATTACAGACGGAAGGTATGTCGATGACATCTTCGAAGGTGCGGATTCAGAGGAGGAACTCATAGGAGTCGCACAACGGCTAAACGGACTCTGCAACGCGGGCGGATTCCCGCTTGCCAAGGGGCATACAACAAGCTCCTCATTGCTTTCACAATAGCACTCAATGGGAAACAGCGACTCGACGATCACCTTCGACGACTGCACGACGAAATTATTAGGATTACAATGGTTTCCTCAAGAGGACGTATTCAAATTCACGCCTGGCTCACCAGCGAGAGTCAGCGTGTTCACAAAACGGATTCCTCTATCGGAAGTGGCTCAAATGTTGAATCCACTTGGATTCATCGCTCTGGTAACAATGAGAGCCAAAATGTTGCTTCAAGAACTTCGGCTCCATAACCTTGGATGGGATAAACTACTCCCATCTGAAGTGTTGGGAAAGTGGTTCGTGATCAGAAAAGACTTCGCAAGGTTGGCCAACCTCTCAATTCCTCGATGGCTCGGCACACCCAACTCTCGGGTACAGCTATACGGATTCTCCGTTGCTTCTCAATGTGCTATAGCAGCTGTGATGTACATCGCGGTCACGGTCTTACATACAGGCCTGGAAACTCTAGTGGAAGGGGTAGGTAGCTTCATGGAGGCTAGAGTGGGAGGAGTGCGAACTCTTCTGGAGAGACTTGAAAAAAGTGACTACAAAAATGTGGTCGAACAGGGATGGCAACACTATTGCTAAGACTTCGACAAGTGAGCTGCGTTTGACAGAAACGGAACAAATAAATAATGAGAAGTGAGCTGTGTATGAGGGAAAATGATATTTGAGAAGTGGGCTGCGTGCGAGAGATGTAAAGTGAAATATACCAGAGATCTCCGTAAATGCGTAAAGATAGGAGAATATTTTTAATATAGCAATGCCCAATGAACAATATGCATTATGAAAATAATAATAATGTAGTACGTAGTGATAGAAAAATATTTTTATTATAACAGTGTTTAATTGTACAACGAACGGTAGAAAATGTCTTAAATAACACTGATGCCCTTTTTTCTTTAATCAATTTTTATTTTTTTAGGTAAATACAACGGCAAGTTAATCCCTGCTGTCAAAGAACAATGCATTGCGATCTGTTTATATTAAAACCCGCAAAAAGCGAACAGTAACACGATAATTCTTATGATAATGATACTTAACCCAACAACTCACGACTTATTTTTTTCACCGTCAAACGCATAACTGGAGTGCATATGCAGCCCGTGCTTTTCGTTGTCATTAAACCAGTCCTACGGAGACAGAAGTGAACAATCTATATAAAGACCAAAAAACGGCAAAAACCTCATATTTTGCATAAAAATTGGGGTGCGACCGGACCTCTGTGAACATGGCACTTGAGTACCTTCGATCTCAATTTTTTTTGTGATTTCTAAAGCTTTTCGTTAGTTGTTGATTGTAGTCAACTTAATTTCATTGTGGTAGCGCAGAAAAAAATTGAGACCACCTAAAAAACGCCATCCCCCAAAATGAAAATAACGAACATTTATAATTGTTTTTCATTCAAAATCGTTTGTAGGTGATTGTAGTGAATTAATTTTCGTTTGTAGCTGAAGGGTTTGATTTTATTTCCCCAAAAATGAATATCGAAAAATAAAACGGCCGGCAACGATTTTTGGAGTGAGTTCTAAATGATAATTAACCAATGGCTGACATAAAAGGCATGAACTAAAGTAACAGCATTACTAAAATGCAATATTTCACAATTTTTAGAAGTAGATTTTTCTTTGCAATGACCGCAAAGGCAGTAAAACGATCTATCCTATGTTTATAGTTGTGAACTAAGTGTTTGTGTTTGTAGTTGTGAACTAGGAACTATAAATGACTATATGAAATAAAACTATCTCATCCATCTTTTCACAAAAAAATCTTCAACTTATTAGTAACACTATGACAAAAAGTGTTATCCGATCTCTTTCACGGAAAAAATAATAAAACAAAGACTTTCTACAATCAACAATCAAAATAACAAAAATAAAAACTTTGATTCCTCTAGACTAATAAATCTACCGTACACAAAAAACATCCATCACCAACTAATTCGTCTTTTTCAACAATATAATATAACATTAGTCACAAACAATAAACCCAACATGTTATCGATTACAGGCTCCACCAAAGACAAAATAGATAACAACAAAAAATCTAACATAGTTTACAAAATTGATTGTAATGATTGCAATTCTACATATATAGGCCAAACAAAAAGATACCTAAAAACAGAATCAATGAACACAAAAATAGCGTAAAAAACACAACACCACAATACACACAGCCCTAGCACAGCACGCAATAGAAGAAAAACACGATTTCAAATTAGATGATGTTAAAATTTTTATTAATGAAAAATGGATCAAAAAAAGATTGATCCTATAAATGATTCAAATAAAAGCGCATCCTAATGCCATACATTTTAGAATAGACATAAATGAACTAAGCTCGATATATAACTCAATAATATAATCATAATAATATTTTATAACCATAATCATACACATCAATTTAAAAACTCGTGACACAACACATTAACTTCAAAACTCCTGACATGACACAGGAATTTTAAACTTCAAAACTCTTGACACGATACATTAATTTAAAAAATTCTCAACATGACACAGGTACTTTAAAACTCTTAACACGGCATTGCCAAAAGGATCATTCTCCCGCTCTACAGAAAAATTGAGTTCGTCACTTAGTGTCTCTCGAACTCTCAGAAACTTCACTACTCGACATGTAGAGCAGAGAAAATTTCTAGTTTTCTTCCTTGTGCTTGCGAAGATATAGTAATTTTGATTTAAAAAATCTAAAATTTCAATTGGTAAATATCACATTCACACGACATTTCGTTAATTAAAAAAATTTCATAGATCGAACTAAAGATTCTCTTACAATACTAAATCTTCACAGATAATAGAAATAGCCAAGAAACGATAAATTCTTTCAATCGATTGGAAATAAAGGGTCCGAACAAATCCTCCGATTTACCTTCATGAGACAGTATTGGACCAACATAAAGACTGTCTATTCTAATAATCTTCCAAGCTCAAACAAAAAAACTTGACAATATTCTGGTTCGTCATTTGACATATTTCTTAACCTAAAAATCTATAATAGATAATGTCACACTCTCACACACCACTCTTATCATGCAACAAAAAAAATAAATTAACATATTACAAAAAATTGCTCATGCAATATCGATATGATTCAAATTAGGAAAAAAAAACTAACATGTAATTTACACAAATCATTATAACACATTTATAACTCGTTTATAACACAAAGTACAATTACACAAAATCTTTATAAATCGTTTATAACTCAAAGCACAATTACACAAAATCTATAGAATTTGTATCTCATAATTTATAGAACAAATAAAATTCTGAAGAGGATCCGAATCAAGGGTCGAAACGTAACAGAAAAACTTTTTTCCGTCACGACCTTGGAAACTTTCATTGGCCGAATCGAAGCCGATTCCTCAACAACACGAACTACAAATGGCGCCCGGGTTTCTAAAACGATTGTAGTTGTTTGTAGTTCAGTATTTATCGTTTGTAGTTGCGGAGAAAGTGGGTGGGAGGACATGACCTGAAAATGGGTTTTCCACGATTTGGGAAGGATATGTTCGTTTAGAGTAAAAAACTAAGTAACTACAAACGCCGCCCGGGCTTTTAGATTGATTGTAATTTTTTGTTGTTCCGTATTTATCATTTGTAGTTGTAAAGAAAGTAATTACAAACGAAAAAATCACACGTAAATGATTTTTCCATGATTTTAGAAGGATTGGTTCATTTGTAGTAAAAAAACTAAGTAACTACAAACGACGCCCGGGTTTCTAAAACGTTTGTTTAGATTTCTCGGATTCTGGTTGGAAGTGAACGAGTGGGAATGGGTGGAGTTATTCGTGAGAAATAGAGGAACGCGCCGGAAATTGAATGAGGGTGAAATGCACACGGTTTAATATAAAGAATATGGTTTATTTACACTATTTAACTATTTTAGACTAATAAATGACTGGAAGAGTCCCGAGGTGACCGTTGCCGCGGGAGCTAACGCGGGCGTAAATCGCGTTAGTCCGTTGGCATTAAGAAGGGGGGAAGAGACCGAAGCTAACCGTTTAGCGAAGAGACTTGTGAAGCAGTTAGAGACGAAGTGATTTGAAAAGAAGGACACCTGATATTAATTAGAACGTTGAAAATAGGGGGAGAAATCCCTGTGCCCGGACACTGTCCTAGTCAAGCGCGCGACCGGCCGAGAGACGTCGACCTCTAGCGGGGTCTCCCTAAATTAGGGAGTCGGAGATGGTGTTTCCGAAACATTCTCCCCGCCTTCGGCGACAGTCGTCGACGAAGAGTCCACTGGAAGTACGGCCAACTTGGCGGTCGGTCGCTTGAAGGTGGAAGTGGCCGTGCGAAGCGTCACCACCCTGGTTAGACCATCCGACCCGGGGTGAAGTTCGACCACTCGTGCTAGTGGCCATCGTGAAGGTGGAAGTCGTTCGTCCGTGATTAGCACGAGTGAGCCGATCTGGATTTCGTGTGAAGGGTGTCGCCATTTGGAAATCGACAAGCTCCGCTGAAGGTACTCCGAAGACCACCTCTGCCAGAAGTGCTGTAATTTGGCCTGAAGGAATTGCCACCGTGAAAGTCGAGTTTCTGGAAGTGAAGTGAGAGACGGTTCGGGCACTGTGGTAAGTGCCTCGCCGATGGTGAAGTGACCCGGTGTGAGGGGAGAAAGGTCCTCAGGGTCGTCCGATAAGGGACAAAGTGGCCTTGAATTTAAGACAGCCTCCACTTGCGCAAGAAGAGTCGTAAATTCTTCGTACGTAAGGGAGGCTTCTCCGATTACCCGACGAAGGTGATATTTCGCGGATTTTACCGCAGCCTCCCATTTTCCACCCATGTGAGGTGCGGCCGGAGGGTTGAAGGACCAGTTCGTCCCAAGGTTGGTCAGCGATATGATCGTAGAATCCATTTCGGCTGATCCAGCCTTGAAGAGAGCACGAAGTGCAGTATCGGCGCCGATGAAGTTGGTCCCGCAGTCACTATAAATAGTGTGACTGATTCCTCGTCGTCCGGAAAACCGCCGATAGGCGGCAACGAAGGCCTCTGACGTATAATCCGTGACGAGTTCGAGGTGGACCGCGGAAGTAGTGAAGCAAACAAAAACGGCAAGATAAGCCTTGTAAGTTTTTGTGCCTCGTCCACGCCAGGTCTTGACGGTGAAGGGTCCTGCGTAGTCAATGCCGGTGTGGAGGAAGGCCCGTGAAGGTGTGACTCGCGCAGTCGGAAGTTGACCCATTAGTTGTTGGGCTTGAAGTCCTCGAAATCTGGCACACGTGGTGCACCGAAGGATGTACGATCGAATTGGAGCCCGGCCACCCGGAATCCAGTACGATCGACGGAGGAAGCTTAAGGTGGATTGGGTACCACCGTGAAGCGTTCGAAGGTGCGAGTCAGCGATGATCAGTGAAGTGAGCGGAGAGGTCCGGGGCAATATTGGCGGATGTTTTGCCTCGGGCTGTAGAAGGGCGTTCGTCAGCCGGCCGCCAACTCGAAGGGTCCCTAATTGGTCGACAAAAGGGTTGAGGGCGGCAAGGGAGTGGCCCCGATTGAGGGTCGCCCCGCTCGAGATCATCCGAAGTTCAGCCGAGAAGTGTGTGCGTTGAATGAGGCGTATCCAGAAGAACCTTGCCTCTTCCAAATCTCCTGTGTTCAGCGGGTAGGTTATTGAGGCGTGCGGAAGCCGTTTGAAGCGAGCCACCGCCCTCTGACACACTGCCGTGATCCGAAGAAGGCGAGTGAGCGAGGAGTACCGTTGCAGAAGGTCCCAAGTATTAGGACTATTCTCGGAGGTGGTGGTGAAGGCGAGACCTGATCGGTGTTCGAGGTCGCCATCCGGTGGAAGTTCGGCTGAAGAGACTGGCCATGAAGATGGTGGTCGCGCGAGCCACTCAGGCCCGTACCACCAAAGATTGTGCTTGGCCAGTTGTCGGGGAGTTTGCCCTCGCGACGCACAGTCGGCCGGGTTCTCCTTACCCGCGATGAACCGCCATGTTGCATGGGAGGAGAAGTTTTGGATCGAGGTGACCCGATTTCGGACGAAATCCTTCCATCGGGCCGGATTTGAAGTAATCCATGTCAACGCAACTGAAGAGTCCGTCCAGAGAGAGACTGGGACTTGCGTTAAGTCGAGGGTTCTCTGAACGTGAGAGGCCAGCCTTGAAAGAAGTAAAGCCGCCGTTAACTCGAGCCGTGGAATTGTGAGTTGTTTGAGGGGGGCTACCTTCGTCTTTGAACAGACGAGGGTGACCGTTGTAGCCCCGTCGACTGAAGTTGTTCGGAGGTAGATCACGGCTGACATGGCGAGTTGGGAGGCGTCCGAGAATCCATGAAGCTCGACAGTTGTAGAAGGCGATAGGTGAAGCCACCGCGGGAGAGAGATGAGCGACAAGTCACTCAGACTCTCTCGGAAGCGTATCCATTTCTCCTGAAGTCGAATTGGGAGTCCGTCGTCCCAGTGAAGTTTTGCCAGCCACAGTTCTTGGAGGAAGACCTTCGCGATGACAATGACTGGCGAGATGAAGCCCAAAGGATCAAACAAGGATGCCGTTTCCGATAGAACGGTCCTTTTCGTGATATCCCGGTTGAAGGAGAGCTGAAGAAGGAATCTGAAGTTGTCCTCGTTGGGATTCCAAACGAGGCCCAAAAGTTTGATGTTGGGATCCTCCGATTGAATCACAACCGGATGCGATTGGGACTCCGAGGTAACATTCTGAAGGGCTTCCGTTGAGTTAGCTGTCCATTTTTGAAGTGGAAAGCATCCGCGCTGACAGATTCCTTGAAGTTGTTGTGCCGTTGCCTGAAGTTCGTGAATCGTGTCGGCACCGCCGAAGATATCATCCACGTATCGGCCGTTCGTCAATGGTGAAATAGCCAGTGGGAAGTCGTGCCCCTCATCCTCGACCAGTTGAAGCATGACCCGGATGGCGAGAAAGGGAGCACAAGTGAGGCCGTACGTGACTGTTGTTAATTGGTACGGGACGACTCGATCCTCCTGGTCCACCCATAGGATTTGCTGGAGGTTCCAGTCGTCCGGATGGACTGCGATCTGCCGGAACATTTTCGCAACATCAGTGGCGAAAATGAACCGATGGCGTCTGATCCAGAGGAGAACGTCGAACGTATCTTGTTGAAGTTTGGCCCCGGTGTGAAGGATGTCGTTGATCGACACACCGTTAGTAGATTTGAAGGAACCGTTGAAGACGACACGAAGTTTGGTAGTGGCGCTGTGGGCCCGGAAGACACCGTGATGTGGGAGAAAAAACCGTGGTCTCGAGGAGGTAGCCGTTGGAGCACGAGCCATGTGCGAAAGGTTCTCGTATTCTTGGAGGAAGGTGTTGTAGAGACCGCGATACGATTCATTTGTCGAGAGTCGCCGTAGAAGTTGAAGAAGGCAGCGTTTTGCACCCGAATACGAATCTCCGAGTAGCGAAGGAGGATTCTTGAAGGGGAGCCGTACGATATATCGGCCCGTTTGGTCCCTCGTATGAGTGTCCTTGAAGTGCTGTTCGCAAGAGGATTCGTCCGGGTCGGTTGTAGGGGCCGAGTCCGGAGGAATTTCCTCTTGTTCCCAAAACTTCGCTAGTAAGGAAGTGACCTCATCTTCCATAGAGACATGTTGAATGCGAACCGAAGTTGAGGTGGAACCATTGACGGGACCGAGTACAATCCATCCGAGAAGCGTGCGCTGAGCGATGGGATCGATGGCCCGACCCTTGACGACGTCTGACTCAACCAAAAGACCGTACGCGTCAGCTCCGATGATGACGTCGATTGGTCCCGGTTTCAGAAAGTCGGGGTCTGCCAGAAGAAGTCCTTGAAGATGTTCCCATTGCCCTGAAGTAGCGAACGAGGGAAGCGTTGACGTTAATGCGTTTAGGATAAACGCCGTCACTCTGAAATTTGAATTGGAATCATGAATTGAAGATACAGTGACAGTGGTAGCTCCCCGCGTCCTTCCCGCTGGCTGGCCTCCGATTCCGTGGATGTTGATGGACGCGGCCATCCGTTGTGTTCGAAGGAGTTGGACCGTGCGTTCGGAAATGAACGACAGTTCCGCGCCAGGGTCGATGAGGAGTCTCGCCCGCTGCGAGATTCCCGATGACGAGGTCAAAATAGCTTGACTCGTAGCTAACAGTACGGAGGGTCGTATAGCCAGCGCGTTTGAAGAGTCCTTGGTGTAGTGCTGAGCAGTGCTCGAATTTTCGAAGAAGTCTGAAGCGACCGAAGAGAAGAGGTGAACCGGGGGTGTTTGCGAGCCTGCCGTGGCGTCGCCCTGTTGACTGTCGCCGAGTCAACCCTGAGCTTCGCTTGGCGATGAAGTGGCCAGAGGCTTGCTCTTGGGCGTTTGACTCTGCGACGAGGCCCGAGAAGTCGACGGTCGAGATGTTGAAGCGGCCGTTGAGGAGCTCGAAGGTAGGTGGATGAGCGTATGGTGCTTGCCGTTGCACTCTAGGCACCGTCCCGTGATACGGCAATTGTTCGCCGAGTGCGGACCGAGGCAATTGAAGCACAAGCGTCGTTGCTCGGCGATGACGCGTCGCTCCTTCGGGGGTTTCCTTTTGAAGAGGTCGCACTTCGATATGAAGTGAGACCCGAGGCAGTAATGACAACACTGTGTCGCGCTGCCGGCTGGTTGGAGGGGAACCGTAGCGGCCACCGCAGCTGCCGTATCCGCCGTCCACTCTCCACCCTGGACCTTGAGATACGGGGGAGGAGATCCGCGTGCTGGCATTGCCCTAGCGGAAGGCGCGGTCCGTGCCGATCGTGAGGAGTTCGAGGTAACCGAAGAAGTGGACCGATTTGACGTTGAAGTGGACCGTCCAACGTCAATGCTCTCGAGTGCGCGAGCTCGGGTTGTTAAGAACTCGCGGAGTTGTGGAAGTGTAGCCGGGGTGGTCGAATTGCCCAATTTGAGCTCCCATTGCTCCCGAAGGTTGGGATCGAGGCGAGACACGAGGAAGTGTGCCAAGATGACGCTCCACTCATCGACCGGCATCTCCAAGGACCGCAGCGCATTCAGAATCTCGCTCGTGTTACTGATGAGCGCGTTCAAGGATTTGTATGACCGTGGAACGATTGTCGGCATGCTGAAGAAGCGATCCAGATGAGAGGTGACCAGTAACCTTTTGTTTTCGTACCGGGTTACGAGGAGATCCCATGCCGATATGAAAGAATCCGATGAGAGCGGCAAGTTGGCTATGAGTTTGGCTGCATCGCCTTTTACCGAAAGCCGAAGGTAATGCATTTTTTCCACCGCGGTGATGTCTTGGTTCTGGCCGACCAATGACACGAAGAGATCGCGAAAAGGCCTCCAAGATTGGAACTCCCCGTCGAAGTCGGGAACCCTTAATTTTGGGAGCGCGCTTCGGATGTTTGAGGTGCCCGGAAATGCTGAAACGTCAGCGAGATGCGCTCCTGTGGGTTCGACCTGCTCGTAATGCTCTTTGACTGTGAGCAGGCTTACCTTGGCTTCCTCGTAGGATTGTTGACAGCGAGATTCCACGGCATCCTTGAAATATGGCGCTTCCGAGAGATTTTCGCAGTTCATGTCGAGCAGCGCAATGTGTTCGGTTTGGAAGCGTTCCCAGTTAGTTTCCAACAATGATAGACGCGTGTTGGCGAGCATCTTGGAGGTGTTCTGAGGAGTCGCGTTTTTCGTTTTTTCCGCCAAGCTCGAGATGCACTGAAACGTGCTGATGAGACCGGCTATGCGGCGTTCCATCTTGGCGTTGTTGTTCGCCATTGTCGAGGAGTTGACACACGAGATCGTGGCGCGAAGCGTCCAACACCGAAAAACCCGCGAATGAAAAATGGCGCGTTGCGTCGACGAACGCGATGCGCGAAGCGTCCGAAACGATTAGACCGAAAACACTCGCGAGATCGTTGTACGAAGCGTCCGAAACGAAAAAACTCGCGAACGAGAATGGCGCTCGACGAGACTGAAAGCACTCGCGAGATCGTGGCGCGAAGCGTCCAAAACCGAAGAACTCGAGAATGAAAGATGGCGCGTCGCGTCGACGGGCGAAATGCGCGAAGCGTCCAAGCCGGAAATACGACGACACTCGCGAGATCGTGGCACGAAGCGTCCGAAACGAAAAAACTCGCGAACGAAAAAAGGCGCGTTGCGTCGACGAGCGCGATACGCGAGGCGTCCGAAACGATTAGACTGAAAACACTCGCGAGATCGTTGCACGAAGCGTCCAAAACGAAAAAACTCGCGAACGAGAATGGCGCTCGACGAGACTGAAAGCACTCGCGAGATCGTGGCGCGAAGCGTCCAAAACCGAAGAACTCGAGAATGAAAGATGGCGCGTCGCGTCGACGGGCGAAATGCGCGAAGCGTCCAAGCCGGAAATACGACGACACTCGCGAGATCGTGGCACGAAGCGTCCGAAACGAAAAAACTCGCGAACGAAAAAAGGCGCGTTGCGTCGACGAGCGCGATACGCGAGGCGTTAGAAATCGACGAGACCGAAAACACTCGCGAGATCGTTGTACGAAGCGTCCAAAACGAAAAAACTCGCGAACGAGAATGGCGCTCGACGAGACTGAAAACACTCGCGAGATCGTGGCGCGAAGCGTCCAAAACCGAAGAACTCGAGAATGAAAGATGGCGCGTCGCGTCGACGGGCGAAATGCGCGAAGCGTCCAAGCCGGAAATACGACGACACTCGCGAGATCGTGGCACGAAGCGTCCGAAACGAAAAAACTCGCGAACGAAAAAAGGCGCGTTGCGTCGACGAGCGAGATGCGCGAAGCGTCCGAAACGATTAGACTGAAAACACTCGCGAGATCGTTGCACGAAGCGTCCAAACCCGAAGAACTCGCGAATGAGAAAAGGCGCGTTGCGTCGACGAGCGCGATACGCGAGGCGTTAGAAATCGACGAGACCGAAAACACTCGCGAGATCGTTGTACGAAGCGTCCAAAACGAAAAAACTCGCGAACGAGAATGGCGCTCGACGAGACTGAAAGCACTCGCGAGATCGTGGCGCGAAGCGTCCAAAACCGAAGAACTCGAGAATGAAAGATGGCGCGTCGCGTCGACGGGCGAAATGCGCGAAGCGTCCAAGCCGGAAATACGACGACACTCGCGAGATCGTGGCACGAAGCGTCCGAAACGAAAAAACTCGCGAACGAAAAAAGGCGCGTTGCGTCGACGAGCGCGATACGCGAGGCGTTAGAAATCGACGAGACCGAAAACACTCGCGAGATCGTTGTACGAAGCGTCCAAAACGAAAAAACTCGCGAACGAGAATGGCGCTCGACGAAACTGAAAGCACTCGCGAGATCGTGGCGCGAAGCGTCCAAAACCGAAGAACTCGAGAATGAAAGATGGCGCGTCGCGTCGACGGGCGAAATGCGCGAAGCGTCCAAGCCGGAAATACGAAAACACTCGCGAGATCGTGGCACGAAGCGTCCGAAACGAAAAAACTCGCGAATGAAAATTGGCGCTCGACGAGACTGAAAGCACTCGCGAGAACGTTGCACGAAGCGTCCAAAACGAAAAAACTCGCGAACGAACAATGGCGCTCTGCGTCGACGAGCGAGATGCGCGAGGCGTCCGAGAAACGATCTCGAAAAACTCGCGAAAGAGTATGTCGCGAAGTCGATGATCGTTGCACACGCGAGTTGAAGCGCGAGGCGTCCAACCGATTTGACGAGAACTCGCGAGATCGTGGCACGAAGCGTCCGAGAAAACGAAGCGGAAAACTTGAGAAGCCGGTCCTTTGCACGAGAGCACACGATGTCGCGAGAACGTGGTCGAAGGAAGTCTCGATCGCTCGGTCGACCGGCACGTTGAGTGTTCGGTAGACCAGCGATTGGCCGAAGTGCGCATGCGCTCGTGTAGAGAGTCCGATGCCTGGCTCGCCCGAGAGCGAGAGAGCGCGATGTATCGGGCGCGGTGCGCGTGCGAGAGAGAGAGAGCTAGGCGTCTTCTCGACTCGCCCGAAAGTGAGAGAGCGCGCTGTATCGGGCGCGGTGCGCGTGCGAGAGAGAGGGAGCGAGGCTTCGCTCGAGCTCGTCTCGCGAGAAGGATGACTAGACTTCGCGGCCGGCGTGTGGTCACGTGACCGCGATGAAATTACCCGTTTTCTCGCGCACCGGATAGAAAGATTGAGAATTTCCTTTGCCTTTTTCAGCGAACAACTCACTTTTCTCCCACTTCGTTCACTTGAATCCGGCTCGAAGGACCATGTTTAGATTTCTCGGATTCTGGTTGGAAGTGAACGAGTGGGAATGGGTGGAGTTATTCGTGAGAAATAGAGGAACGCGCCGGAAATTGAATGAGGGTGAAATGCACACGGTTTAATATAAAGAATATGGTTTATTTACACTATTTAACTATTTTAGACTAATAAATGACTGGAAGAGTCCCGAGGTGACCGTTGCCGCGGGAGCTAACGCGGGCGTAAATCGCGTTAGTCCGTTGGCATTAAGAAGGGGGGAAGAGACCGAAGCTAACCGTTTAGCGAAGAGACTTGTGAAGCAGTTAGAGACGAAGTGATTTGAAAAGAAGGACACCTGATATTAATTAGAACGTTGAAAATAGGGGGAGAAATCCCTGTGCCCGGACACTGTCCTAGTCAAGCGCGCGACCGGCCGAGAGACGTCGACCTCTAGCGGGGTCTCCCTAAATTAGGGAGTCGGAGATGGTGTTTCCGAAACACGTTTGTAGTTGTTTTTAGATCTGTATTTATCGTTTGTAGTTGCAGAAAAAATAACTATAATTTAATAATAATTATTTAATACCTTTAATTTAAATAACTAATCATTTTTCAGCAATTTGAGAAGGGAATGTTTGTTTGTAGTAATAAAGTAGATAAGTACAAATGACGCCCGCGCTTCTAAAACGTTTGTAGTTGCAGAGAAAGTAACTACAAACGAAGAAATCACCTGAAAATGGGTTTCCCATCCCAAATTCGTTTCACGTCATTTCCTCATTCGTAGTTATTTTCTCTGCAACTACAAACGATAAATACGGACCTACAAACAACTACAAACGTTTGTGGAGCCCGGGCGTCGTTTGGAGATACTTAGTTTTTCACTACAAACGAGCATATCCTTCGAAAATAGTGGAAAAATCATTTCCAGGTGATTTCCTCGATTGTACTCACTTTCTCTGCAACTAAAAACGACAAAAAATAGAACTACAACTACAAACATTTTAGAAGCGCGGGCATCGTTTGTAGATACCTACTTTGATACAACAAACGAACATTTTCTTTTCAAATGGCTGAAAAATTCTTTTCACGTCATTCCTTCGTTTGTAGTTATTTTCTCTGCGACTACGAAGATAAATACGGACCGACAAACAACTGCAAACGTTTTAGAAGCACGTGTGTCGTTTTTAGTGACATCGTTAATTACCACAGACGGACATATCCTTCAAAAATCGTGGTAAAATCATTTTTAGGTGATTTCCTCGTTTGTAGTTACTTTCTCTGCAACTACAAACGATAAATACGGAACTACGAATAACTACAAACGTTTTAGAAGTACGAGCTTCGTTTGTATTTACCTAGTTTATTACCGCAGATGGACATATCCTTCGAAAATCGTGGTAAAATCGTTTTCAGGTGATTTCCTTGTTTGTAGTTACTTTCTCTGCAACTACAAACGATAAATACTCAACTACAAATGTTTTAGAAGCGCGGGCATCATTTGTAGATGCCTACTTTATTACTACAAACGAACATTTCATTCTCAAGTGGCTGAAAAATTCTTTTCACGTCATTCTTTCGTTTGCAGTTATTTTCTCTGGAACTATAAACGATAAATACGGACCGACAAACAACTATAGACGTTTTAGAAGCCTAGGCGTCATTTGTAGTTACTTAGTTGTTTTACTACACACGGACATATCCTTTCAAAATCGTGGAAAAATCGGTTTCAGGTAATTTCCTCGTTTGCAGTTATTTTCTCTGCAGCTACAAACGATAAATACGAAACTACAAACAACAACAAACGTTTTAGAAGCCCGATCATCGTTCGTAGTTACCTACTTTATTACGACAAATGAAAATTTCCTTCTCAAATGGCTGAAAACTTATTTTCACGTCATTTCCTCGTTTGTAGTTATTTTCTCTACAACTACAAACGATAAATACGGACTTACAAACAACTACGGACGTTTTAGAAACCCGGGCGTCGTTTGTAGTTACTTTGTTTTCTGCTACAAACGAATCAATCCTTCTAAAATCGTGGAAAAATTATTTACCTGAGATTTTTTCGTTTGTAGTTACTTTCTTCGCCACTACGAACGATAAATACGGACCTACAAATAACTAAAAACGTAGTAGAAGCCCGGACGTCGTTTGTAGTTACTTAGTTTTTTTTTTACTACACACGGACATATCCTTGAAAAATCGTGGAAAAATCGGTTTTGGGTAATTTCCTAGTTTGTAATTACTTTCTCTGCAATTACAAATGATAAATACGGAACTACGAACAACTACAAACGCTTTAGAAGCCCGGGCGTCGTTTGTAGTTACTTAGTTTTCTACTACAATCGAACCAATCCTGCTAAAATCGAGGAAAAATCATTTAACTGTGATTTTTGCGTTTGTAGTTACTTTCTTTGCAACTACAAACTTACGGATCTGCAAACAACTACAAACGTTTTAGAAGTGCGGCCGTCGTTTGTAGTTACTTAGTTTATTACCACAGACGGACATATCCTTCGAAAATCGTGGAAAAATTATTTTCAGGTGATTTCCTCGTTTGCAGTTACTTTCTCCGCAACTACAAACGATAAATACTGAAATCATTGTCATTGCAAAAGAAAATCTGCTTCTAAAAATAGTGAAATATTACATTTCCGTAATGCTGTCCTTTTAGTTCGTGTTTTTTATGTCAGACATTTGTTAATTAGCATTTAGGACTTACTCCAAAAAACGTTGCCGGCCGTTTTATTTTTCTATTTTCATTTTTGGGGAAAATAAAAAAAAATTTGGTGGTCTAAATTTTTTTCTGTGCTACTACAAACGAAATTAAGTTTGCTACAATCAACTACAAACGAAAACCTTCGGAAATCACAAAAAAAATTGAGATCGGGGATACTCGGGTGCCAAGTTCACCGAGGTTGCGACCGGCCCCCAGTCATCAGTTTTAGGGTTAAATAAAAATTCAAAGATAATCATACAAAAGAAATTGCAATTACTCATTGTCGTAAGGAATTTAAAAAATTGTCCTGTATTGTTCTCTTGTACGACGAACGGTAGAAAACGTCTTAAATAAGATTTTCTTTATTTTTCAATATATTTTTGACTCAGGTCAATATGATGTTAAATTATTCCTAGTCGAAGAACAATGCTTTGCGATCTGTTTGCATTAAATTCGCAATAAGCGAATCGGTAACGCAATTATTCTGACAATCACATATTTGAATGAAAATAAAAAGAAAATCATACGAAAGGAATTGCAATTACTCGTTGAGGCAAGAAATTAATAAAATTGTCCAATAGTTATTTTTCGATTTGAGAAAAACACCGTAATAACAATATACAGTCGAAGCGATATTACTTGTTTCAATGTTTTCAAGATGAAAACATGCTTCAATGTTTTAAAAAGAAAAGATCTGTGTCCTCTTGTCAACTTCAAGGCAGTTTTGTCTCGAAAAATCGATTTTAACAATTCTCGAATTTTTAGAAAATTGTGCGTATATTATCGTATTTGCTGGTACAGTACAACCTCGTTTATCCGAGCTTCGATCAACCGAGGTTCCGCATTATCCGAGTCACCTAATTCATCCGAGTCCTCCGCATTATCCGCGGTGTACTCTCGGATAATACGCAGAATCTCTGATAAAACGGAAGAATCTGCTGTGCGTATGCGTGGAATAGTCCTATATCGCTACTGTTTTCCTTATTACTATATCTGAGATCTGCCTTATCCGAGGTACCCTCTCCCCACATTACCTCGGATAAACGAGGTTCTACTGTTTTTGCCATGGAGGCTAGGATGCGTATTCAATCCTCTTTCATCTCTCTTACACGACGTCGAAACTCAGCTTACTTCTCGAGGACTTAGAGATAGTAGCGCCATCCCCGTTTGACCACATTTTTGAAGAGAGTTGGTAGTTCGATAATCGTCACCAGGTTCGTTGCGATTAGAATACCCGCTGTGGCGCCACCGCGGGAGGGGGGGGGGGTCAGACAGAGACGGCACTAGTCGGCTATGCTTCTATCTCTCTATCTCTGTTCCACCTTCATATTCGTTACGCGGATATTTATTATGAGTTCGAAACACTTTTAAAAGGGCCAGGAAAAGGAGTTAGTCTTGTCAGTTTCGATTAATACAATTAACAAAAAGACCCTAATCGTAATCAAACAAACTTTTTAAATCTAAGCGAGCGTGATAAGCATATACAAACGATTTTGAAGCTGTCACATTGTATGTGATTGACGGAGTGGTTCCGTACTCGCCTCATACTCGCGATGTTGTAGGTTCAAAGCCACTTCTCTCAATTTTTGTTTTCTTCCGTCCCTCATTCCCGTGTTTTTTAATGATGCTGAAGCTGGCAGACAGACCTAGCAGACGCGCGACACTCGGATTCAGTACATTTTTAGCGTGACTGTACGGGCATGGGTCGTAGCGCAGCAAGGCAGCATAAGGTCTTCCCCCACCACTTACCCGCTCGTGAATGAGCCGGATATATCTGACGTGCGGAAATAATGTTTTTTTTGCTGCTTAACAAAAGCCGTCACTGGGATGAATCATGGGTCGATCGTTTTGTGTTTTCATATGGAGTAAGCATGTAAATCGTCAAGTCGCAATTCTTATGCGTGTTGACAGAAGATGATATCAAACAAAAGTTTCATTCGAGTACGGACACCCGATTGGCGGACAACTTTTTTTGTTTGTTAATTAATAAAAGCTGTCACCGAAATGAAACATAGGGGATCGATTTGGTTAATAATATATTGGGTTTATCCGTTTATTCATTGTATATATATATATATGTTGTGACGTGGCAATTTTGCACGTCACAATATATTAAAGGTAGCTCAGGCTCGGCGCATGGAAAGGCACCTCCCGCCGTCTAGGAACCCCTCAAGCAATTCCCCAGGGCCCAACAAAGCGCAAAAACCATTTTATTAATACTCTTATTTTTATTTATTTTATGTTATACTTCGGAGCGAACGGCGTATCCTCACTGCTACATAGGGCAGGATCGCGGAATGAGTTGAGAATTTCGGCAACGGAGTTACCTACCCTGGCGCACACGATCTCGCGACGAGACGTCGCTCATCTACAGTCAATACCAGCGGATTCCGATGATGAGAAGGAAGGAGGGTCGGGACCTAGGTCCGCGGAAAGACTCCTCGCGAAAATTATGATTAGTTGAGTTCTGGTCTGGAGCGAGGAGAGGTGCACTTCCCGAGCCGTAGCCGTTCCCGCCATCTAAGAAAGCGACGCCACCGGAAAAATCGTAGATCGAGACCGAGGTTTTACCGGATCGAGATCTTTTGAAACCGTAGCGGTGAGGCCATCGTTTCGCTCGTCAAAACCCGTTGTAATGCGAGCGCTGTGGCGCGTTGGGTAAAGTACTGAATTTGAAATTATTGAGAATATTAGAGTCACGAGCAATATTGTCGCGGCGGATCACTAACGGACGGGAAAGATCGAGTCACCCTGCGCGATACCGTCATTCGCGAAGACCTTGCTCAAATTAAATTAACGTAGAGCCGCCGAGAGGGGTTCATTTTTCAAGCACCAGAACAAAAGTCATTTAGCTTAACTTAGAATTAAGATATCATTTGTTTTTAGTCATTTCCGTTCGCGCAAGAAATCTGTACAATTTGGAAACATAAGAGGACCGCGAATTGCGCGTATCCTGGACCGATCCCGCCGTATGCGAGAGTCGAGAGAAAACAAAAATTTATTACGATTGTCACCAAATCTCGGAGTGTTCTTGTAAAATCTTTTTGTGCTGTTGATAGGCGATTTCAAAAATTTTCCGTTGTTCACGAGACGATCCGAGAGTCGTTCGAAAGCTTTTTTTTACTCTCGCGTCCGAATCCACGGTAGTCGATCGCTACGGGGTCGTAGCGGGACAAACGCGCCGAGCGGCCGAGAGATTGTTTTGATTTTTTTTACCCAAGGCGTATAAGAAAATAATTTTTCTTTTGCTCTTTCTTTTAACAAGGAAGAGTGAGGCACTCGTCGAAAATTGCAAACCGTATCTTAGGAATAAACTGTGTATTATTTCGTGAACCTCGTATACCCCGGACGAAAATAATTTCGTTCGAATTGTCAGGAGAGATCGCGGGTTAGCGTATCGGAGGTCGACAGACCCGCGCGCACGCGAACTGAAGAACGAGGTAGAGTGGGGGGTATCGCACCGAACGTGTCGAATGAAAGAGAGCGCGGCGTCACGCGTATTCGCGATTTGATAGGTCCCGCTCGGCTAAATTCTACCGTTCTCTCTTTCGCACACGCGCTGAACCATCATGCAGCGCACGCCACCTAGCGTCGCGCCGCCACCCGATCAACCTCGCCAAGAAAACTCGAATAAAGAAATGCCGGACAGCGGTGTTGGAACGATACCGAAGAATCCGGTGCCGGAGCCCTTAGCAGAGGCGAGAGGCGGATTAGAGAGCGGGCCGACAAATTTAAATAATACAAACCCCTTCCTCCGCGATGCTGGTACCGCGATAGCAGCAGCAGATGATCGACCATCCTCGCAGCCTCCCGGTATACGGGAGAGAGCACACGAGGCCGCGACGCCAGACCCCGCATCTCGCGTGTCGTTTGCATTCCCTCCCAGAGAACCCGATAGACCGGCTGAACATTTTTGGGATAATCGGGAATGGGACGCGAATCAAAATCATAACCGTCCGGGAATTCCAGTTACGGAGTTACCAGTACACTCCTCCCCGTACGAATTTAGCACACCGACACCGAGAGAGTCCGCCACGGTGCGCTCTACATACGAGACCTTGCGGAAATGGGTAATTCGTGTCTCGGGCGAGGTCGGAGAGGATGTCAAAAATTTTCTTTTATTGCTCGCGAGAGGCCGGCGAATGCTTCCAGCCTCGGACACAGACCTTCTGGACTGTCTCGATTTATTTTTCCGAGATACCGCGTTGTGGTGGTACCGAACAAAACGACCGAGCCTCTCGACCCTTTCCGATCTCGAGTCGGCCATGCGTAGCCCGAATTATCGTAAGCCCGAATTATCGTAAGCCCGAATTATCAGATGGCCCGGAGAGAAGAAATCTTGGGGCACATACAGGGAGCACACGAGCCATTTTCGAGGTATTTGACGTGCATGCGTGCTCTCTTAGATAGAGTCAAACCTCCGTTCGCGATGGGAGAGCAACTCATGTACGCGTGGCGGAATATGAACTCGGATCTTAAATATCTTATTCAGCTCAGTACCGTTCACGATTTCGACGATCTGGAGGCTCGCGCGCGAAGCATCGAGCATAGTAGGGAGGAGGAGCGGTACCGACCGCGACCTCGCTCACCTGATAAGTCCCTCATTCCAGCATTAGCTTATTGCTCGCCTAAAAAGACGCCGAGGCATTCGAGCACTCATTTTGCGGCTATCCCCACATTACGGGAACAATCTCCCCAGCCGAGAGGCTCTCAGAAAAACTCTCGGGGCGGGCCGCAGAAATACGATAGCCGTCGCGACTGCCCACCTTTTCGAAAGGGTAACCGGGATCCAAAACGCCAAGGTAACCGAGACCCCTCGAAGGAGCTTCGTTGTTGGAACTGCGGCGACACAAGCCACCTTTCGATAGGCTGCCGCGCGCCAAAGACGATTTACTGTTATCGGTGCGGGGAAAAGGGCGCGACGATGCGAGATTCACACACCTGTTCGGGAAACGATGCCGGGAGTCGCAAGTGAGGGCCGAAAAGACTCCCGAGAGGCCAAACACCGCCCTCCCTACTTCGGACTGCGTGGCCTCCCAAGAGCTCGGTGGCATATATAGCCCGTTATCATGTTGCTACAGGCGCAAGCCTTTGATAGTCGCAATTAAAATTCGAGACCAAGTTCTTCCCGCACTGTTTGATAATGGGTCAACCAACACTTATGTCGGAGAGAAGGCTCTGTTAGGCACGGCCAGATTAGGGTTTTCGAGGCGGAAAACGTCCCCGAAAGATAGTACCATCGCGAATGGGGAACAGATCACATGCAGTGAGGAAATAGAGATGCCGTTAACCTTGAACGATCGTGAGTGCACCATAAGCGCTAGGGTTTTTCCTTCATTGCCGCTGCCATTAATTTTCGGATTAGATGCTCTTGAAAAATTTGAAATCGTGATAAACCACGGGCGTCGACTGTAGAATTTCAGCGATAGCCCGGCGGAAATATTTGAGTTCGGGCCAGAAGAAGACCTCGATTTTTTTAACACGCTACTCGGAATATCGGAACTAGAGTCCAATGAACGCTCTCGTCTGGCGCGTTTCTTGGAGAAGGAGTTAAAAATCTTGTGAAAGGTGCCCGGGGTAACGAAATTAATACAACATCGGATCGAGGTGGGAAATGCCACGCCTATCAAACAGCGTTATTACCCGGTGACCCCTGTAGTACGAGCGGCCATTAATGCAGAGGTAGATAGGATGCTCGAGGAAGGCGTGATCGAGCCCTCGCGAAGTGAATGGGCGAGTCCTATCGTAATGATCCGGAAGCCCAATAGTACCTATTGGTTCTGCTTGGATTTCAGCAAGGTGAACGAAGTTTCCAAAAAGGACGCCTATCTGCTCCCGTACATGGCGCACATTCTAGATCGATTGAGGTCGGCGAAATATATTTCCACACATAGACCTCAGCCAAGCTTTCCGTCAGATTCCTCTCGAAGAAGCTTCCAAAGAAATCACGGCATTTACGGTCCCGTACCGGGGCCTATCCCAATTTAAAAGAATGCCGTACGGACTCACGGGAGCTCCGGCCACGTTTCAGCGTTTACTCGATCGAATAATAGGGCCCGAGATGGAGCCTCACGCGTTCGCCTACCTTGACTCGCGGGGGCTGGCTTAAAAAGTAACCCCGAAAAATGCGAATTCTGTTGCTCGGAGGTTAAATACCTAAGGTTTCTGGTCAACAGAAATGGGTTGCAAGTAGATCCCGACAAAACGGCCCCGATTAAAGATTTCCCGGTACCAGCCTCCATCAAATCTCTTCGAAGATTCTTGGGAATGGCCTCATGGTACCGGCGATTCATACCCCGTTTTGCCGAGATCGCCGAACCCCTGACCCGCCTAACTAAAAAGACCCAGTCATGGGAAGGGGCCCCAGTCAACAGAGAGCTTTTGCCGGTTTAAAGGAAGCCCTCGCGAACCCACCCACGCTGGCGTGTCCCGACTTTTCTGTAAAGTTCGTACTGCAGACGGACGCCAGCATGACGGGTCTCGGTGCGGTTTTGACGCAAGAAGGGGAAGGCGGTGAACACCCGATAGCGTACGCAAGCTGGACGCTCGCACCACCTGAGGGGAACTATTCCACGACCGAGCAAGAGTGCCTCGCGATCCTCTGGGCTATACGTAAGTTCAGGGCCTATTTGGAGGGTTACCGCTTCACGGTAATTACGGACCACCATAGCCTGAGATGGCTACAGACGCTAAAGGAACCGGCGGGTCGACTAGCCCGCTGGGCCCTGCAACTAGCGCAATATGACTTTGAAATCATTTACCGAAAAGGGGCCCTGAACCACGTTCCCGACACCTTGTCTCGGATGTTCGATCAGGAACCGGCTAGGGAAGGGGGTAATAGAGAAGAACAATTAGCTTGCCCGATATTACCAACGGCCGATAGAAATGACGGGCGCGTCGCGAATAGGCCCATGACCGAGGCAGATGATCCTTGGTACGTGAAGAGACTACGGGAAGTTCTAGCACAACCAAAGAAATTCCCGAATTACCATGTTCGCGAGGGGCGGTTGTATATCTACCGCCGAACCACCCGGCAAGTGTTCCCGGAAGGGGATGCGGCGGGGTGGAAAATGGTAGTCCCAAGGTACGCCCGAGAGGAGGTCCTGAGGGAGTGCCATGATGCTGTCCAAGCGGGCTACATGGGGGTCCAGAAAACCTACGACAGGGCATTTCTCTCCTATTTCTGGCCAAGGATGTTCCGGGATGTCACGCGTTATGTGCGACATTGCGGGATATGCCAACGGACCAAGGTCGAACAACGCTCACCCCTCGGCCTGATGGGTCGGCGGGTGGTGGAGGAGCCCTGGGTGGTAGTGGCGACGGACATCATGGGCCCTTTTCCCCCAAGTCGTGCGGGAAACGCGTACGTTCTCGTAATCCAAGACCTATTTACGAAATGGATCGAGGTCTGTCCCCTCCGTAGGGCGACGGGGAAAAAGATTGGCGAGGCCCTGGAAGAGCTCGTCTTTTCCCGCTGGGGTACCCATCAGGTCTTGCTAACGGACAATGGTACGGAATTTAATAACCAGACCATTCGTGCCGTTGCTACCGAGCGGGGCGTGTACCACACGACAACACCCCCGTACCACCCCCAAGCCAAACCAGTCGAACGGGTAAATAGGGTCGTGAAGACCATGATAGTCTCCTTCTTGGAGGGGGACCACAGGGCATGGGACTGTCACCTCTCGGAATTTAGATTCGCGTTCAACACGGCCGTACACTCGTCTACCCTTAACACGCCGGCGTTTCTAAATTTCGGGAGGGAACCGCGGCCCCATAATTTCTATAGAGCCAGGAAAGAAGGCCAACCCGAAGTAGTCCCCTTGGCACCCGAAAAATGGTCCGCTCGCGTCCGGGATCTCGCAAAAGTCCACGCGAAGGTCTCTCATGACCTGGAGGAAGCGTATCAACGCCAGGCCGTGCAGTACAATCAGCATAAGCGTGAGAGGACGTTTGCGGTCGGCGATCTCGTACTGCGGAAACAAAGAATCCTATCGTCCGCGGCCTAAAACATTGCGGCGAAACTCGCGCCGAAATACGCGGGTCCGTTTAAAATTATCCGCGTGCTATCCCCGGTGGTATACGAGGTTCAAGACGAAAACGCGGGGAGGGTCGTGAAAGTTTCGATAGAGGACCTAAAACCTTACCTTCCTCCCTTAGACAGAGGAGTTCCCGCCACCGCCGCCGTGGACGAGAGAAATTTGAATGTAGATCCTGAAAGTGTCGTTTATTAGCCCAAGGTCCATGACGGATATTCCTATTCTTATTTTAGTGTTGGTTTCCTACAATTTCCCGGCGATGGTGTCTTGATTTCCCCCGATAGATGACTTTGGTTCCGAAATTTGAGAGGGAAATATCCGGCTGGCCATGATTAACTATCTCGCGTCTGAGTGCTGACGGAATGGCGAAAGGGGCACTGGATTTCTCCGGTGGGCATCTTTAAGGGAAGGCGAGTCCTAATTTTTGTGTCTCTGGGCCATAGAGCGATTGGAGCGAGACGACGGTCTTAAAGGGCCGGGTCGTCCTTTTTACAGGGGGGGGGGGAGGATTTGTGACGTGGCAATTTTGCACGTCACAATATATTAAAGGTAGCTCAGGCTCGGTGCATGGAAAGGCACCTCCCGCCGTCCAGGAACCCCTCAAGCAATTCCCCAGGGCCCAACAAAGCGCAAAAACCATTTTATTAATACTTTTATTTTTATTTATTTTATGTTATACTTCGGAGCGAACGGCGTATCCTCACTGCTACATAGGGCAGGATCGCGGAACGAGTTGAGAATTTCGGCAACGGAGTTATCTACCCTGGCGCACACGGTCTCGCGACGAGACGTCGCTCATCTACAGACAATACCAGCGGATTCCGATAATGAGAAGGAAGGGGGGATCGCCTGATAACGGCCCTCCGCACCTCGCGTCAAGGGATTCCGTCGGGTATCAACGAGCGACAACGGAAAGTCGTGAATTCCAAGGATGGGTCACCGGCTCGAAGCCCCACTCCGAGCTGTCTGTCTCCCTCTACAGCCGGTCATCATCCCGATGAGTCCGTGACCCAATCAGGTGCCGGGACGGAAGCCGAAGGCAATTTTCACGTCCAATAATTTTGAAAATACGAACGTTATCGGCAAGGTCAACGCCGAAAAATCGAAAAGGCTGTGACTAGGCAAGGAGTGGGGGTCGGGACCTAGGTCCGCGGAAAGACTCTTCGCGAAAATTATGATTACTTGAATTCTGGTCTGGAGCGAGGAGAGGTGCACTTCCCGAGCCGTAGCCGTTTCCGCTACCCAAGAAAGCGACGCCACCGGAAAAATCGTAGATCGAGACCGAGGTTTTACCGGATCGAGATCTTCTGAAACCGTAGCGGTGAAGCCGTCGTTTCGCTCGTCAAAACCCGTTGTAATGCACGCGCTGTGGCCCGTTGGGTAAAGTACTGAATTTGAAATTACTGAGAATATTAGAGTCACGAGCGATATTGTCGCGGCGGATCACTAACGGACGGGAAAGATCGAGTCACCCTGCGCGATACCGTCATTCGCGCAGACTTTCCTCAAATTAAATTAACGTAGAGCCGCCGAGAGGGGTTCATTTTTCAAGCACCAGAACAAAAGTCATTTAGCATAACTTAGAATTAAGATATCATTTGTTTGTAGTCATTTCCGTTCGCGCAAGAAATCTGTACAATTTGGAAAAATAAGAGGACCGCGAATTGCGCGTATCCTGGATCGATCCCGCCGTATGCGAGAGTCGAGAGAAAATAAAAATTTATTACGATTGTCACCAAATCTCGGAGTGTTCTTGTAAAATCTTTTTGTGCTGTTGTCGCGGATCAACCCCGCCCCCCTACCAAATTCAGGGCTGCGGCAGTCGAGCAAACGACATCTCGTCGATTCGTCGGGAAAAATAAATTTGTCGCGTAAGAATTTGCGCGGCTGGCGCCCTATCCTGTACAAGTCTGACGAGAGAGCGAATTTTCGGACGCGAGTACCGAAAATCGTGTCACAATGTATTCCTCAGAGGTACGGGGTCCTTCCCCGTTTACCATCCCCTCCTTTTTATTCCTTCCATGCCTTTCGAAATTCACAGTCCTTCCAGAGTTCTTCCCCAGAGTGTTGACCGCAGCCACTCTTTCCTAATGCACTACTGAATCGCATTTGCACGAGGGCCCAGGGAAACTGCGAAAAACCTGGGCCGATACAGGCGGCTATATTTGGCTGAGTTTCAGTTAACTCACTCAGAGGTTGACGCGCAAACCAGTGCATGAGCAAGCGGTCACCGCCCTAAGTATTGGCAGCCTCCAATGCTGCTTAACTTCAGTGACCGCCGAGTCTGCACACCGACCGCGCGCCCATTTCTGTCGTTGGCTAATTATATAGAATAAGCACATAAATAGCAAATTCGCTACTGTCATGCGTGTTGGCAGCAGACGACCCATTTTGAGATTTTTTGTGCGAGTAAGGAGGCACTATTCGTGAGTAACAATTTTTGTATTAATTTTAAAAAGTCGTCACTGGGATAAATCATAGGTCGATCGATTCGCCTTATTATCAAGAATAAACAGCTAAATAAAAAAAGTAGCTGCTTTCATGCAGGTTGACAGCAGACGACCTTTTGTGAATTTAGTCGTGTGGCCAGCACGACCCTTTTCGCGGAAAACTATTTATTTTTGTTAACCAACAAATGCCGTCATCGGGATGAAACATAGGGGGATCGATTCGGCCAATTATATAGAATGAGAAAGTAAATAGAAAAAGTCGCTACTGTCATGCGGGTTGGCAAGCAGACTGCCGTTTTTTAGACTTTTCGTTCGAGGGAGAAAGCGCGATTCTCAAACAACTATTTTTTAATTAATTTTAAAAAGTCGTCGTCGGGATAAATCATAGGTCGATCGATTCGTCTTATTATAAAGAATAAGTAGCTAAATCGAAAAAGTAGCTGCTGTCATGCAGGTCGGCAGCAGACGACCTTTTGTGAATTTAATCGTGCAGCCAGCACGGCCCGATTCGCGGATAACTATTTATTTGTGTTAATAAACAAAAGCCGTCACGGGATGAAACGTCGGGATCGATTCGGCCGATTATATAGAATGAGCAAGTAAGTAGAAAAAGTCGCTACTGTCATGCGTGTTGGCAGCAGTCGGCTTTTTTTAGATTATTCGTGCGAGGGAGGAGACGCGATTCGCGAATAACAATTTTTTAATTAATAAAAAAAGTCGTCACCAGGATAAATCATAGGTCGATCGATTCGTCTTATTATCAAGAATAAACAGCTAAATCGAAAAAGTAGCTGCTGTCATGCGTGTTGGCGGCAGACAGCTTTTTTTGAGATTGTACATGCGAGGGAGGAGACGCGATTAGCGAATAACAATTTTTTAATTAATCAAAAAAGTCGTCACCGGGATAAATCATAGGTCGATCGATTCGTCTTGTTATCAAGAATAAACAGCTAAATCGAAGAAGCAGCTGCTGTCATGCAGATTGGCAGGAGACGACCTTTTGTGAAATTGATCGTGCGGCCAGCAAGGTACGATTCGCGGATAACTATTTATTTTTGTTAATAAACAAAAGCCGTCACCGGAATGAAACATAGGTGGATCGCTTCGGCCAATTATATAGAATAAGCACGTAAATAGACAATGTTGATACTGACATGCGTGTTGGCAGCAGACGGCCTTTTTTGAGATTTTTTTTTGTGCGCGGGAGGAGGCGTGATGCGTGAATAACAATTTTTAATTAATCAAAAAAAGTCGTCACCGGGATAAATCATAGGTCGATCGATTCATCTTATTATAACAAAATAAGCAGCTAAATCGAAGAAGTTGCTGCTGTCATGCGTGTTGGCAGCGGACGAGGTTTTGTGAGATTTTTCGTGCAAGTTAGAAGGACCAATTCGCGAATAACAATTTTTCAGGTAATTCAAAAAGTTGTCCCCGGGATGAAACATAGAGCGATCGGTTCACCGTATCATAAAGAATGAGCATGTAAAAAGAAAAGGTCGTTGTTGCATTGCGTGTTGGCAGTAGCCGGCCCTTTATGAATTTTATCGTGCCGGTAAAGCGACCCGATTCGCGATGAATTAAGATCAATATATTTTTTTTGCGAATAAAAAATTGTTCAATGCAATGTCACTCACTCATCAACGTTGCAGGTAATCCATTAATACAACAGTTTCGAAAGTAGCTCACTTATGTCGTTCACTGCACAACAATATTTGTTAAAAAAATATATGATATGCGATAAGTTATTGTATCCTCGCCCCAAGCACGACAAGAAACAGCATGTTTTCATGAAGCATTCGACGAAGAAAGACAAGACTACCTCCAATCATAACGAGCAGCAAGTCGCAGATATGACTGGTTCAACTACGTTGTTACTATTAACAGAAATCTTGATTGCTCTTATGACCCTATCCCTACCTCTGCAAATGAACATTTTTTACGTCGTGTACATTGTCTTTATACTAGAAATAAACCAATCATAATTCACCCACCGTGAGGTACATCGATATAAGAGTGCATGTTCCACTGTAAGTGTTATATATATGGGAGTGAGGTGGGTTGAAATGAGTAACTCGGCGGTTAATAATGATAAGACTATATGGTATTTAATAATAAGGATTACAATCGATGATGCGTACGGCTCAACTACCAGCGGGTAACTGAGGCGTCTACGCGCTCGGCCTATACTCACACTATAGCCCGGTAACCCATGACTCGGCTATATAATGCGGATATTGGCGAGGTGCTTCGCATACATTTCAACTCCTCCCTTTTTACTTTCGACTCACATTTTTTTCGCAATCGCTCGGACCGTCGTAATACATCCGGCGTTCTTTTTGAGGTTACATTCGTTTCTTTGTTACCGGTATCGCTTTCGGCACGAAACTTTACTACTTGATCGATGTGTCGTTTCCAAGTGCTCCCAGTTACAGTTTTTATTTCAAACGTTACCGGGGATAATATTCTCATTATTGTTGCCCTTATCCGTTTCTTGTTTCTTACACTAAAATCATCCGCCATTACCGTATCGCCAACTTGGAACTCGGCCCTTCGATTACCGTTTCTATTTGCTACCTGCGCTAGCTGTTTGCCTGTTACGGTATCCGTCACGTCTGGTCTTAATAAGTCGAATCGCGTTCTTAACTCCCTTTTATACATCATAAATGCAGGGGATCGCCCTGTTGTGCAATGCTCGGTTGACCGGTAATCGAATAAGAACAAATTAGTTGCATGCTCTAGTGACTTCCCGCTCTGGACCATTTTGTCGACCTTATCTTTGAACGTTGATACGAAGTTTTCGGCTGCCCCATTGGTCGCTGTGTGATTTGGTGCCGTAAAGCTCTGTTTCATACCGTTCCTTTTACAGAAGTCTCGAAACTCGTGACGTGTGTACTGTCGTCCGTTATCTGTTACTAAATGTCTCGGCAATCCAAAACGACCTATTATTTTCTTAAATTCTTCAATTACGCGTGGTGTCTGAGTGCATGTATTCATAGTGATAACCTCGGGCCATTTCGAATACGCGTCGATGACTAGCGTAAACATATGCCCGTGAAATGGACCTAGGAAATCTGAGTGGATTCTTATCCAACATTTATCGGGGTACGGCCATGGCGTTAGCGGAACATTCGCCGGTTTCTTGCGCTCTCGCACACACACTGTACACGCTGCCGATACGTTTTCGATGTCCTTGTCAATGTTCGGCCACCACACATACGATCTCGCTATCATCTTCATCTTCACCACGCCCAGATGCGAGGCGTGCAATTCATTGAGTACACTTTTCCTCACCGATTCTGGGATGACGATTCTGTATCCCCACATCAAACAATCTTTTTCTACAACCAATTCGTCGCTTTTTACATGAAATTTTTTTTCGCTCGCATCTAATTCGCTTGCATTCGGCCACATCCCTTTTACATATCGTACTATTTTATTCAGCACCTTGTCTCGCTTTGTTTCCTTTCCAATTTCTCCCGCGCTTATTGTTCCCATTTCCTGTACATAATGTATCGCGGTAAATTCATTGTCAAAAATCGGCGTTTTATCATTGACTGGGAGGCGGGAGAGTGCGTCGCAATTTCCGTTATTCTCCGTTTTTATGTACTCGATTTTATACGTAAATCGTGACAAAAAATACGCCCATCTCTGTAACCGACTTGCTACTGTTAGTGGGATTTCTTGCTTTGGACCGAAAATGAAAACCAATGGCTTATGGTCCGTTCGCAACCCAATTTCTTTACCGTAAATGTAATTGTAGAACTTTTTAAATCCAAAAATAATAGCACGGGCTTCCTTGTCAATGATTGCTCGGTTTAGTTCTTTCTCGGGCATTATCTTTGACGCGTACGCTATCGGTTTCTCTCTACCGTCCTTGTATCGATGCGACAATATCGCCGCCAGCCCGTATGTCGATGCATCGCATGATAAAATAATATTTTCGTTTGGGTCGTAGTGTGCTAAGACTTGCGGTGAGACTAATTGTGTTTTTACCCACGCGAACGCTTTGCCGCATTGTCCTGTCCATTCGAATTCATCTGCTTTCGCGCATTCATACAATGATTTCAAGTTCTCTGCGCGGTCCGGTAAAAATCTTGCGTAATACGTAATTAACCCCAGGAACGAGGTTAATTGCTTTTTGTTTACCGGTACCGGCGCGTCAATCATCGCGCTTACTTTTGTTTTAGACTTGTGCAACCCGTTTCTATCGATCACGAAGCCGAGTATGTCTAATCACTCTTTAAAGAACTCGCACTTTTTTATATTTACATTAAATCCGTGCCTTTCGAGCCTTTCACATACCTTATACAGCGTCTCTAAGTGCTCTTTGTCTGTTCTTCCAGTTACAAAAATATTGTCGAGGTACGGAATTACCCCTTCAAGCCCTGCCAAACATTGTTCGATCTTCCGCTGAAAGTCTCCTGGGCGTGACGCAATACCCTCGGTCATCTTTGTGTACCTGTACAGTCCTTTATGCGTGATGATCGTTAAGCAATCTCTGCTGTTTTCCTCGACCGGAATTTGCATATACGCATGCTGTAAATCAATTTGAGAGAAAGTGTTTCCATTTCGTAGCGAGACGAAAATTTCGTCAATTAACGGAATTGGGTGACGATCTCTAACTAGCCTTGGGTTCACTGTTAATTTAAAGTTTCCGCAAATTCTCACCGAACCGTCGGCTTTTATGACTGGTACGATCGGCGTTGCCCATTCGCTGACATCAACTTTTTCGAGATGCCCTAATCTGACTAAACGATTGAGTTCGTTCTCTACTTTGCCCGCAAGCGCGAACGGCAAATGCCTTGCTTTGAGAGCCACGGGTTGCGCGTCTTCTTTCAACCGCAACTTCAGCTTCCCTTTGTTATACAACCCCGGCCCCGGGCCAAACAATTTCGGAAATTTACTCTCAATATCTTTCGACACGTTGTCAATATTAATTTTATTACATTCTCTCGTTCCCTTGCCTAGGGAGTTTAATGGAATTAGCCACAGCCCGAATACCTGCAACCATTGCCTACCTATTAGAATTGGACCGTCACCTCTCATTATTCTTATTTGCAGCGTCGCTACGCGGTTATTCAGTTTTACTGTTACACCGTCAAGTATTCCCTCTTGTTCCAATGGAACTTTGCCGTATGCGTTTAATGTATTCGTCGACGCCTTCAATATTTTGTTCGGGAAAAGTCGCATTTTATCGGTACTTGACATTATCGCCACGTACGATCCGGTATCTATTTCCATTTTTATTATCTGATCGTTTATAGTTACATCTAAGTACATCGGATCGGCCGTTATCTTTCCGTTGGCATTTTCTACATTACCCACACACGCTTCGGTCGTTTGTCGGGTTACGTTCTCTCCTTCGTCCATCATGAAGAAGTCATACATGTCGCCTTGTTGACTCTCGCTCGTTTCCGTGGTCTCTCCTTCTAGATGTTGAATTGTGCCGCTCTTCGCGGAGCACACCGTAGCTAGATGCCCTTTTTTCTTACATGTGCGACACGTGCTATCTCGATACCGACAATCACGAGCCCAGTGATTATTTCTTCCACAACAAAAGCAGCCGGCCCGTTTAGGCTTCTGCTCGTTTGGATTGTCGCTTGGAGCTCGGTAGCCTGTGTTTACCGGTACTCTGCTATTGTACCGCTGGCCTCCCCGCCTGCTCCCAGATAAGCCTCTTCCCCTCGAACTGGACGGCCTCCTATTTTGCTTATCGTTCTCTTGAATTTTATTTACCTCGCTCTTCGACGATGATTCACCGGTATTCTTATCCGTCGATAGCGCGTTCCTCTCCGCTGCCCCCATGTTTGTTGCAATTTTATAAGCTTTGTCGTACGTTAATTCTTCTTCTTTGAACAGTGCTGCTCGCGTATCGTGATTCCTAAGGCCACACACCAGTCGATCTCGCATTGCCTCTTTCAGGCTGGTAAAGTTGCAATACAACGATAAACTTTTCAACCTCGCCACAAATTCTGCTATTGTCTCTGTTTGCGCTTGGTTTGTTTTATAAAAGTTGAATCTCTCTAGCGTCTCCGGTGGCGTCGGATTCAAATGATCGGTAATCATTTTTTTTAACTCCGCCAGTGTTTTTTCACCTGGCTTCGCTGGGGCACACAATCCGCGTACTATTTTATACGTCTCTGCACTTATTTTTGTCAACAAAACTGACACTTGTTTTTCCGCTTTCACATCGTTTGCTATGAAATAATGCTCCAGCCGCTCAATATAGATTTCCCAATCGTCTTTTCCCAGATGAAATTCCATCTTCGAACCTCCATTCGTACTATCTGCGCCTGCCATCGTGTGAGTTACCCTCTTTCCTCCAGATTCGCCGTCGGTCTCTTCGCTTCGGTGCTGGTATTCCTCCGCCGGTACGCTACCTGCTAGGACATGAGCTCGAAGAGTCTTTCGCAGCTCGTCAATGCTATCGTCTTCACTGAATTCAACTTGAGCTTGCGATAATGCCTCAATGAACTGTGGTTTATTTAATGTATAAATCCACGACCGCTTCGTATAGTCAATCTTTACTGGCTCTTTTTCTTTTCTCGACATCCGGTTCTTCCTTTGGCATTTCTATTCGTTTTTCTTCCCACCTCCGTGCGCTACCTCGTAGCTGTGCAAATGCCGACCGTGTGGCAATTCCCCTTTGTACTTTCTTTCACCAAAGTTATTCGAGTACTGTCTTTCACCGAATCTGTTGACGCCCTTACTCTGCACTCCGGGTCCGCAAAAACCTCGTCGCCAGTTGTTATATATATGGGAGTGAGGTGGGTTGAAATGAGTAACTCGGCGGTTAATAATGATAAGGCTATATGGTATTTAATAATAAGGATTACAATCGATGATGCTCACGGCTCAACTACCAGCGGGTACCTGAGGCGTCTACGCGCTCGGCCTATACTCACACTATAGCCCGGTAACCCATGACTCGGCTATATAGTGCGGATATTGGCGAGGTGCTTCGCATACATTACAGTAAGGGTTCATCATTAATACATTTATGGTCGGTGGGTCATAAATGTAAAGGACGTATGGCCCATGCCCGAAGTTCAAAAACGTGAAATCCGAAAAAGTCTGCTCCGTTAGGTTTTTTACGTGCGTATATACTGCTTATCTGTCTACACCCATAGCCGGAAAATAATGTAGACAATGTTCATTTGCAATGGTGGGAGTAGCGAAATAAGGGCGAGAAGGGTGCCTGTTAATGGTAAAGAAATAGTCGCATCAGTCATAGATGCGAGTTGCTTCGCGTTATTATATAAAATAGCCTTGTCTACGATGTTCGAACGCTTCGTTGAAACCATGCCGTTACTTTTCGTATTTTTATTAACAACGTAAAAACTTTTCGCAATATTATGAATTTTGTTGAACGTTATATATTATGATAAAGTGAAATGCATTAGTGAGCTACTGTCGAAACTGTTTTATCAATGGATAACATTCGGCGCTGCTAAGTGAGTATCATTCTAGCGGACCGTACTTCTTCTTGAACCAAGTAAATTGGTGTTAATTTATATTAATTGAATAATTGGGCGAAGCGCAAATTCTTAATGATGTAGTGCACTTGCAATATTTTCTCTCGAAGAAAATGAGCGTTTGAGATTGGGTTTTTTAATGGATCTTCACTCATAAAATAAAATAATAAAGAGCTTCGACCCTGGCTCCGAAGGTGCAGACGCATAATAAGAAAATGAACGTAAATTAACAAAAGAATTTATCCGCATAACGGGCCACTCTACTTGCACGAAATATGACATAAAAGGTTGTCCGCTGCCATCACGCATGGCATTAGTGACTTGTACTGTTTACAAGGTTATTCTTTACGAATGGAAAAATTCATCGATTTACGGTTTCTTTTACTTAATTAACAAATTGTTATTCGCAAAGGAAGCCTCTCTACTCGCATGAGAAATCTCATAAAAGGTCGTCTGCTTCCAACACGCATGACAAGAGCGTCTTTTTATACTCGCGTGCTTATTTTATATAATCAGCTGAATCGATCCCCCTACGTTCCGTCCCGATGATAGCTATTGTTAATTAAAAAAAAAAGATCCGTCAAACGAGACGTACTGCTCGTACGATTAAACTTATAAAAGACCGTCTGCTGCCAACCTGCATGACAGCAGCAACTTTTTCGATTTAGCTGCTTATTCTTTATAAAGAGACGGTTCGATCGACCTACGATTTATCCCGGTGACGACTTTTTTTCACTAAATGAAATATTGTTATTTCCGAATCGCGCCGCCTCCCTCGTACGGAAAATCTTAAAAAAGACCGTCTGCTGCCAACACGCATGAAAGCAGCTATTTTTTTTTTATTTAGCTACTTATTCTTTATAAGAAGATGAATCGATCGACCTACGATTTATTCCGGTGACGACTTTTAAAATGAATTAAAAAGTAGTTATTCGCGAATCGTGCCTCCTCCCTCGCACGAAAAAACTCAAAAAAGGCAGTCTGCTGCTAACACGTATGAGAGTAGCGACTTTTTCTATTTATGTGCTTATTTTATATAATTGGCCGAATCGATCCACCTATGTGTCATTCCGATGACGGCATTTGTTGATTACCAAAAATAAATAGTTCTCCGCGAAATGAGTCGTGCTGGCCGCACGACTCAGCACGAATACACTAAATTCACAAAAGGTTGTCTACTGCCAACCTGCATGACAGCAGCTACTTTTTCCATTCAGCTATCTTATTGCTTATAATAAGACGAATCGATTGGCCTATGATTTATCCCGGTGATGACTTTTTGAAATTAATTAAAAAATTGTTATTCGCCAATCGTGTCTCCTCCCTCGCACGAAACATCTCAAAAGAAGCAGTCAGTTGCTAACACATATAACAGTAGTGACTTTTTCTATTTACGTGCTTATTCTATATAATTGACCGAATCGATCCACCTATGTCTCATTCCGGTGACGGCATTTGTTGATTGACAAAAATAAATAGTTCTCCGCGAAACGGGTCGTGCTGGCCGCACGACTAATTAAAAAAAAGACCGTCTGCTGCTATCACGCATGACAGTAACAACATTTTCATTTACGTTTCATCCTGGTGACGGCATTTGTTAAGCAACAAAAAAAAACTTTATTCCCGCCCGTCAGATATATTCGGCTCATTCACGAGCAGGTACGCTAAAATGTACAGTCACGCTAAAATGTACTGGGTTCGGGCGGCGCGCGTCTGCTAGGTCTGTCTGCCATCTTCAGCGTCATGTTTTTAATGCAATTTGATAAAAATACAAATGCAAAAAATTCTCTGATATTTTTTATTTTTGGGCGTACATTTTTTTCATATCGAGGAAAGCAGAATGAATCCTTTTAATTTTTTTTATGTTGCCCCTTCATGTGCCGCACAGTGAGGTTAAGTCCCAAAAAGCTGGTCAAAACTCGAAAAAGTTATAAATTTGGCTGAAAGTCAGTACTCGGGGGTTTTCGGGGTGGCTGATTATGAAACCGAAGTCAAAATTTGAAATAAAAACAAAATGGCGAATTTGACATGGGCCACTTTTATAGAGAAGGTACAAAATAGATACATATGTTGTATAATACCATAAAACATACAATCGGTTCATTTAACGTTCGCGCATCATCATCCGAAGAATAATTTGATTCACAATCAGTTGATTCAACTTTTAACTCTGGAGCTTCCTGTACTTGCTGGTATACGTGGCGCAACTAACAATAGAACTGTTTCTGGGAGCAACGACTTTAAGTTTTTTCGAGGCAATTCGCGCAAACTTGAAATAAATGGATCGGATAAGCGTGAAATAATGTCTTCCCTTGTTTTGGCTCGGCAACACTTTCTTGCAAAATCTTCACGAAACTTTTAAATGTATTTATTAGTAGACTCTTGAGCGTCTTTAGATATTGTCCTATCGGCAATACCGATGAGTTCATCACTTCTGCGCCATAAATCAATACTTCATGTACCGAAGTTGGCATGTAGAACCACGGATATGACTGCACTAAGTAGCGAGCTGTCTGTAAGACATAATCTTAAAATTTTATGAAATCGATTTCATGGTCACTCGGAATTGTCTGCAATATGACATGGGAACGCTTAATCAGGTCCTCATCAACCCCTGTAATAGTGGCAGAAATGCTTGAGTTTTCGAAAAATCGTCGAGCGGTATTCCCATTATTCGAGCTACCGAAACTAGGCTTTGCTTGATCGACTATTAGACCCAATTCGATACGGAAATTTTCGGATTCTTATTTGTTCCTTTTGCTTATCACTACACGCTTGCCACTTTTCAATTTCAAGCTTATATGCTACATGCAAACAACATTCGGAAAACCGTATCCGTGCATGCAAAGTTGATAATCCAAACTGTAAATGATCTTCGGATACTTCCTTTATTTAGAATTGCATCGATGTTGTTAAAGTATTTTAAATTTGCTTTGCATAAACAGCATCGTTGAGTAGAAGTATTATGCGTGATAGCATTACAAACTTTACCGTCTACCATGGTGAAAGCAATTCGGAAAGAAACTCTTATTTCTTTTCCATCTATGATCTTTTGGAAAAGGACAAGATTGTTCTCTTGCTGTTTAATAAAATCCATTTCTTCACGAGTGAACTCTCGTGAATAAATGGGATCGTAATTGGTCTACAAAAGCGAGGAGATGACGGCCTCGGATTTTTCCATACAACAAGTCTAGCGGTCGTTTCCTGGTCGTCTGATACAAGCCGAAGTGGGACGGTTGAGGTAAATAAATATTAGCATCGGACTTGCTTCCAGCATCGTTGGTGAACTTTTGCTTGTACGTACTTTGGCCAGAAGTGCCATCGCAGCCGCCCTTACAAATTAAATTCAAGTTGCTAACATTTTCAGGAGACAAACTTTTGACAACATCCATTTATGTTAATAACATTCGGTAAAACTATAGAATCACAGCTCCAGCCCAAAATCGATCCAAAATTTGTTTGAGGTATTGTTATGGATAAAAGACGATGTTACATGTTGAATTAAAGTGGGGAAAGCCCGAATATGAAAAAAAAAAAAAAAACGTTAAAAAGTGTCATTACGGTGGAGGGTAAAAAAGAAATACGTAACATGATTTTTTGTTTTCAACCTTTTTCTTTTAATCTAGCCGTCTAATTAACAATCACTGTGTGTGCGTGCGTGTGTGTGCGTGTGTGGGTGCGTGCGTGTGCGTGTGTGTGTGTGTATGCCCGTGTGTGTGTTAAAAAATTAAAAATAACATAAAAAATCGACGTCGATGCAATCGTTCCGAAACAAACAAAATATGCATTTTTATCTCATTAATCTATGTGACACTTTGACATTATTTACAATGATACCAAAGTTGACTGGGAATACATACAATTGGCTCGGTATACATTTATGCAAGTCGTACACATATCGGGTGGAATTATTTGGTGCAGTAGATCTCGACAGTCGTAGCAGAAAATTCCCCTCATCTCAGCCTCGCGGTAGTGACCGCACACCCTTACGGCTTCTCCAAACGCGTCCCGTGCGTGGAAATAGCACGAAGTGCAATACTTCGCTTGACCATTTGTCGTGAAATAAAAATAATTCACGCAATATTTGACGGTCTGGTCGACAAGATAAATTTGAAGCATGTCCATTTTATTTTCCCGCACATTGTGGTTTTCACTATCAGATCCACTTTCATACACGGAATCTACCGATTCGATATCACTTTCCAGATCGTCTACATCCATAACGTCTATTTCGTTGTCGTCGTCGACAATATCAATCACATCAACTTCGCGGATTTGATCAGCCATTATTGTATTTTTCTTTTTTCTACAGCTCTTTTGTTTTAAAAACGCGCCTCGGAAGTTGGAGACTGGAATGGGAAAAAATGCTGTCCCCATTCTTTCTGAGATTTCGACTTTTGGATCTGTATTGGGATGCAGAATGATGGAGATGGTATTGCTCGAAATTTTTCCATACTTCAGCGCTAGGATATGCAAACGGTTTTTCTCCTCAGCCTATAGGAAATAGGAGGATGGATAGGAAAAAAATGGCCTTCTACGATGTCGAAAGATTTTTTTCTCAATGTGTGTTTCTTCCTTGACTGTCGGCAAAGGTGATGATGCACTGTAAAAAAGTGACCCTGCATCGTGGAGGCGAAGGCTGACCTGCTAGGACTCATCTCAAGTATTGAATTTTACGATCTCCACAAACCACGTTTGAAAACAACGTATGGAGACCCATAAAAGTGGTTTCTCATAGCGAACATCCCAGTATTTTGAGATTTCGGATTGCTATGCATGCACGCCTTGAGCACAGACGTCCTATCGGTTTGTATATATATATATATATATAGTATGTCTCTCTCACTCACGCCTCTGACACCATGTTGAATATTCGGTCTAGATATCGAATGGCGCTTAATGCGAGTCGGTAACACGACCGGTCCTTAAAAACTCGTAAAATCCCTCACAGAACCTACATTGATCGCTCTATTTTTTCTGCTCTATCCCCGACTCTATACGAATGATGGTATAAAAAAGCCTGAGAAGGGAGGCTGATAGACTTCTAATATAATGATAAAGAGGGGAAATATTTTTTTGTTTAAATTGTGGAACGTTGTGATTGCTGCTGCTCGGAAGTTTTAACACTTTGAATGGAGCAGTCAACAAAACAACATCGTTTCTTACTTTAACAATGTTTTCGAACTTATAAATATGTGTAGCATCGTGTTAGAACAAAGACTACGAGAACAAGCTATACTCATAAATTCGGTGGAAGAGTACAATGTGTGGGAGCAATAACACAGTGAATTAATTGAATCGTCGGAGAACTAAATTCGAAATAAACGTCCGCCATTGACAATTGGTAATCGCCAATCATTAATCGCTCAGATAGCGCGACTTGAAGGTTTGAAAAATTCGATACGTCAACGTTTTGTTCATGAGCGGGCTGGATGTAGTGCGCGAGGAAATGGTTTGATTTGGCGGAACATTGAGCCGACATTCGAAAGTCGCATACTGACTGGTTCAGTAATTAACCACAACCATATTGAACCACGTCAATTTCTTGAAGATGCCCGAGACATAATGCTTTTACGTGTGAAAAACATTGTTGAACAACATTTTAGTGTAAAGGTTAATACCACGTTCAATGGTGGGTTTGTGGCAGGTGATAAGCACGCAAACAAAAGTGTCAATACAAAAAACTTTGAACTTTTTCAAACATCTGATTTAGATGAGTGGTATGAACAACGCGTTGTCGAACCCACTGTAGCATCCCTTGACGAATTTCAAGAACGTGATAGTGGCTGGACCTTGTGAAAAATTCCAAATTTAACCATAAGTGTGAATGAATGTAATCCAATGCGTGCCGGTTGCCACCTTAAATTGCCACAGGAAGTAATGACAAAGCGTGCAGTGGTAAATATAAAGTCCAATGATAATGCGTGCTTTGCGTGGTCCGTGGTCGCAGCTCTATACCCTGCCGAACGTAAAAGTGATCATGAATCTTCATATCCACATTTTTCGACGGTTTTAAATGTGCAGGGTATTATTGCCTTCCCCGTGACGCTAGAAAAAATTTAAAAATTCGAACGACAGAATAATTTATCAATGAATGTGTAAACCGCCGAGAAGAAGAAAACCCTTCCAATACGCATTAGTGAGCACAAAAGGGATAAGCATATCAATTTGCTGTACCTTCAAGATCCATCAGACACCAATGTTGGACATTTTGCGTGGATTAAAAATTTATCCAGGCTGGTGAGCTCGCAACTTAGCACGCTGGGCCATCGAAAATATATCTTCGATCGGTTTGTAAACCTACAATACAATCAAATATGCGACATACTTATATATTTGAAAAAATCGGTCGAATAAAAACAATTAAATCTCTTTGCACAGGTGCTTGCATTACTTCAGTTCGAATGTGAAACTAGAGTCACACACAACGGATTGTGGAAAGCTGAAAGAATATGCCATTCAGTTGCCACGCGAAGAGAACAAGTGGCTCACTTTCAACAACTTTGATCGGAAGCAGCGTCTCCCCTTCGTGGGATACGCAGACCTCGAGTGTGTCTTGTCGAAAACCGACGATCCAAATAGGTATCAGCATCACAAAGTATTCAGTGCTGCGTATTACGTGCATTGTTCACATGACAATTCCCTATTTACATATCAGTCGGTTCGCAGTGATAATTTCATTTCCTGGTTCGTTCAAGAACTGAAAAGTTTAGCTATTCGCGTGAAAACCATTTTATGTACTAAGTCCCCATGATACATTTGACACGCGAGGAATGGGCAGAATTCCGCTGCGCTACGCACCGCCACATATGTGAGAAAACATTTACGCAAGGCGATACACGTGTTAGAGATCATTGTCATTTGACTGGGCGTTATCGAGGCCCCGCGCATTCGAACTGCAATTTGAACTTTCAGCAATCCTTTTTCATTCCCATCGTATTTCACAATTTATCCGGATATGATGCACATTTCATTATTAAGGAAGCGGCTACAGATTTCGAAGGGAGTGTCGAAGTACTTCCCATAACAAAAGAAAAGTATATTTCATTTACGAAAAATGTGAAACTCACGAATGACACGCGAAATGACATCAAATTGCGATTTATCGATTCGTACAGATTTCTCAATACTTCTCTCGATAAATTAGCATCGTTTCTTACCAAGGATAAATGAAAAAATTTTAAATCCGCAATTCCTAACAATCAACAATTCGATTTATTGACACGCAAAGGTGTTTTCCCATATGAATATGTGGATGACGTCAGTAGGCTGCAAGAAACGTGTCTACTGCCAACTCATTTTACAGTTCATTGAGTGGTGGCACTGCAAGCGAGAGCAATTATACACACGCGGAAAATGTCTGGAAGGAATTCTCTATTCAAACGTTAGGCGAATATAGCGATCTATATTTAAAAACAGATGTCCTGTTATTAGCTGACATATTTGAAAATTTCCGTGATAGCTGTTTGAAGGCTATGGACTTTACCCGGCATGTAACTGTTCACTCCCCGGGTATGGAACGCAATGTTGAAGCATACGAGTATTACATTCGAATTGCTCACTGACATTGACATGGTCATATTTATCGAACGTGGTATACGTGGCGGACTAAGCCAATGTTCGAACAGATATGCTAACGCGAATAACAAATATATAGTCACACGATCTGTCTAAAGCTTCATCGTATCTCATATATTTCGATGTAAACAATTTGTGCGGCTGGGCAATGTGTCAATTTTTGCTTTATGCAAATTTCAAATGGGTCAACGACCTGTCAACTTTTGATGTATCATCAATCTCAAACCATTCACCTACGGCCTAGATTCTTGAGGTAGACTTATATTATCCACAAAATTTACACGATGCACATAGCGATCTTCCGTTTTGTCCAACGCCTGGAAAACCACCCGGTAAGCGGCAGGACAAGTTGCTCGCAACTTCGTACAATAAAGAGCGCTATATTGTACATTACCGGAATGTTCAACAGTGTCTACGCCATGGGCCCCGTACAACAAAAATCCATCGAATATTGCAATTCCAACAATCTCCATGGTTACGGTCTTACATCGAGCTAAACACGCAATTCAGAACCATGGCGAAGAATTATTTCGAAATTTTTTTATATAAGCTTGTTGTCCGCGCCTTTTGGCACGCTCAATATTTTCCCCTAATTTTTCTAGGTCCTGCTCCTGCACCTGAAAATACAATAAAAGGGGGTCATTACGGTGGCCTAAATGATCCGACTGGCAAAAATACTTACTCACCACTGCCTCCATCGAGGGCCCTCGGGATACCGCTCTGGCACGATACCTTCGTCGGAGTTACCCCGGGGCACCTTTACCCTCGACAACACTCGCCGATGGCCCGCCAGGGCATTCCTTCACCAAGGGGACTGGTCAATGGCCCACTAGGCCTTCTTTACCTCGTCGACGCGACACCGCGACTCTCCTTCGCTGAGGCGACGCCGAGGTCCTACGCCAGCAGTGCACCCAGGGTTCTTCGCCGTCGCAGGTCCTCCAGTGCATCCTGACCGCGCTGAGTTCCTGACGAGTTCCCTCCGCACCTGCAAGTGTCCAGGGGCAATTTATATTCCGGAAGGCGTAGCACACGAATGGGACCAGAGAAGAAAGCCCCAACCACGGCACGAATCCAAACTGACCCCATCTCTCTGATCCCCCCCCCCCCCCCAGCCCCTTCCTCCCCGTACCCTATTACTACGTTCTTTTTGTATGTTTTTTAAAATTATTAAGTAGTTTAATTTTGCGTTAGTCTTCTAGGATTTTGAAAGTTAAAATAATGATTAGGTTATACTCACCGGAGTCCCGTGACCCCCGCGTCCGCCACGTAATTCGAGCCTACCCGGTCCGCCGTTTAATATCACTCACCTGTAAAAGCACACAACACATACCGCGCACTCGCGAAACACTTTTTATTATTACCGAAGCGTCAGAACAAAATTGTACGGCTCGCGCTATGACACTTCGGGGTAACTCTGAAGTTCCATAGCCGCGCCAAATAACGTCCATGGCGCGCCGTGGGACTACCTCGTGTATTATCCTCGGAGGATATCTCTCTTCCTTACCGACCTGCCCCGAGCCTGCCTCGCACTAGGTCGCGCGCGCGCAGACGGCAGGCGACGGGCAAAATCCTTTCCCGTAAACGTTCGCGCCCGAGACGAGTATAAAAGGCCGGTCTCGAGTCGCGAACGGGATATTCGATAACTGCTTCACAGCCCGTGAGCAGTCAAACCGTAGCGAGCTCACAGCCCGTGACTCCTACACATCGTCTTTACCGAACACGCCGTACGGTGCTGTCCAGATAAAAAACTAAAAAAAGATCTTTTTACAGCTTGTAAAAAATCTTTCATCTTTTCCTTCGATTTCTTTCCCATCCTTCCAAAAAACCACCTCCATACCTTCTTCGCTTATTTTTTCTATTTATCATAAATTTTTTGTAAAAATCTTTAGACCGTATATTTTATTTTTTTCTGGTTGTACAAATATTCTCATAAAGAGAAAACATTTACTGGCATTTTTGTTTCCGTATTTCTCTTCCTTTAATGCCTCGCAACATCCGCAACCCGGCTTTTATCCGGCGGCAACTCCTGAGGAAGGCAGCTGGCTTGCCCTACACCCCGGTTACACTATGCCCCCGGCATCGACCGGATCCACGACTTTCCATCCCGGCAAAAAAAATCAACCTACCGGATACTCCCGTCTCCATCTACACCCAATACCGTCCCGATCCTCATCTCCGCGTCTCCACCGAGGATGAATATGCGCACAACTTCCAATGGGCACAGCGCGTGTTTCTTCACGGTGAGCGGCTCCCTCCCCTTCATCAGTACCTCGAGACTGTCCTCTCAGTTCCTCGGCCCGAGGCAGAATCTCTGGACCCTCGAAACGGGAGTCCAAATTTCCCGGTGAAAAAGGAGGAAACAAATACCGACACTTGTGGGGAGAACATCCCCCCCCAAGGCGTTGACGTCGTCTCCTTCGTCCTCACCGCTATCCTTGGACTCGGAAGTCGAGGACCTCTACGAGACACTCGTCTTAGAGGCCGAGAAGCCAATCCCCTCCCACGCACTCCAGGCGGTCACCACTCCTCCCGGGTACGTCCCTTCCCGCATCCCTACTCGTCCTGCCCCCGTCACCACCAACCTTCGCGGTCACGGGCCCCTAGTCGAGTTCAACCGCTAGGGTACCCAACCTCCCTCCTTCCTTCCTCCTCTTCCTACTACAACAATTTATCGTCATCGGACTCTCTAGGCTCCGCCTAGAGATCCGCATTTTTTGGTACAGGGTCATTTCAGGACCCGAAAAAAGCATTCAAACATATCTCTTCCCTAGGTACACCTGCAACTATCGCCGTTTTAACCGGTACCACGCTCGGTTTTCCTCCCTCGGACGAAAGGAGGAATCAATCGGTTAACAAGCTGATGAATAATGCGGTATTTGGTAAAACAATGGAAAACGTTCGAAATCATGTTGACGTGAAACTGTTGACAAAATGCAAGGGGAGATATGGTGCCGAGGCGATGATTGCGAAGCCGAACTTTCACAGTAGGAGTATCTTTTCCGAAATCTTGATTGCCGTTGAATTGCATAAACTTGAAGTGAAATTCTACAAAAATTGCTCTTAGCCCACACGATGATAAGCGATATATCATACCCAATAGCACAAACACATTACCATGGGGACATTACAGAATATCATTTTAACACCGATATATTCTATAACATCACAATCTTTTTTGTATATTTTTCAACTGGTAGAAAATAAAAAAGTAAAAAAACATTACCCTTTGTAATCCATATATTCATTCAAACTATTTTCCTCCATGTCGTCGTGACGCATTTTTCCAGGGGAAAAAAAGTTTCAAATGCGAGGAGCAAAAAAAAGAGCTACCCCAGAGACACATGATGCGGTGTCGGGGAAGACGAACTCTTCATCCTTTGCAGCACGTGCGGAGATGGAGACGGCACTTGACCGCCACTCGTTGGGGCTTTCGGCAGAGAGGAAGAAGTCATAAATTTAAAAAAAAAGATTTTTCATCGTTCACTACAAATCAAATGTATTTATCCAACTATTGAGGGTTTTGTCGAAATTCAACCATTTTACAAACATTCGATTGCTACGTTTCTTCAGTACTTTTTTCACGAGATAGATATTGGGATCTTTAACTTTTAGAAGCTCTTGCTTGTAGAAACCCCCTGCAATAGGTTTATCCGTATGGTCTTTCAGGCTATACATTACAGGGCTTCTGTTTTTCACGCTATGTATTGTAAAAATTTCCATTGTCCAGTTTGGTGTGTAACCCTTTTCAAATACACTCTTGAATTTGCTCATTCTCACGTTATCGCCAATTTTGAATTTTGGTGGCTTCTTCATTGGAGGTTGAGTCTTGTTAAAAACTTGTCGCAATATTTTCTTCTCGTTACCGACATTGATATTCCTTGGCTTCATTCTAATTGTACGGTGTACAGTCGTTATACTCGACAATGAAATTATCAAGAATATCGATCCACTTAAAATTACCACCAAGGCTAAATTGCTTCCACATTTTGTTTTTCAGTGTACGATTAAAACGCTCGCAAATGGACGCTTTAAATTACTATATGTTGAATACATGTTAATATTGTGCTTTTCCATTAGAGACTTGAAAGTAGAATTATAAAATTCTTTTCCATGATCGACATGCAAGTTCTGCGGTGTCCGTCCTCCTTTATCGATTATCGACGTCATTGCGGCTGCTGTATCTCTGCCATTCTTACTCAAAATTGGTGCGGCCCAGGCGAATTTTGGGAAAGTATCGACGACGGTGAGGAGAAATTTATGTTTGGAGTTTTCACGCGCGTCTGATGACATATCGACGAGATCAGCTTGCCAGGTTTTGTCTAAACCACGGATGTCCACATGTCGACGAGGATAATTTCGTCAAGCAGGCCTATGTAGCTCCAGCACGAGAGCGCTCTTTTTCTCGTTCATTTTCTAGTTCACTCAGTCGCGCATCCAGTGCAGCAATGGTGCGTAAATTACGAATCACCAAATCTTGTAGAGCTTTGACATCGGCCTCGAGAGTTTTTGCAATGTCTCTCATCGTAGCTTCAAGTCCATTAACCAATAACTGATTACTCTCATTCATTTCGTTGCGTATGTTCTTAATGATATTTCGAGATTTTTTATGTAAAGCATTTAGAGTGATGGCGCCGTCTTGTCCTTCCGGCTTAGCGACGTTACACAATCGTTTCTGCCCCGAGTCATAATGGCCATCTGCGGTCGTTCTAAACCCAATCCCAGGTCGGCTCGGAGGACCTTGCTTACTGAGGAGCACACTCTTATTTAATTGGCGTCCAAACACATCGACACTCATGTTGAGAATGCGTGAATTCTCCGATGCTGAGTTAATAAATGATTTCAGCTTCGCGCAATTCCTCGATAGTCGATATGATTTCATTCGAATGCACGGAATTTCCGGCTGCTTGCGATGCTAAAAGTAAGCGAAGACGATCTAATAGCTCATTTGGATTATCCCAATAAATATAGTCCAATTGGGTGTTTTTTCTGGCTAGCTTATACTTTGGCATACCCTTTCCCACATGATGATCGACTATATTTGCGATATAGTGTTGAATTTATGGCATGTATTACGTCGTATAGCCTCATTAGGCTTGTAACATTTTTTGTGCGCATTTTTCGAGATGACAATCTTTTCATAGTTTTTCAAATCGTCCGGTGTGAGAGTTTCGACATTGGGCACTTTTTCAAACAACAGCTCCGTTAATCCAATAGTTTTCGGATAATTTACATCGCCCACACGAATATGTTGAGACTCGAAAATTATCGGAGAATTGCCAATCATTAATTTGTTTTTTGCGAGATTCCGTACACCATATAATACATCCAAGCCTGCCTTTCTATTTATTCGTAATAATAGAAGATATTCACCGATTAATTCATCAACATTCTGCGAGTCATCATCATTATCCTCATATATCAATTTGAAAGAATCTTGAGTTTCACTCTTGAAGGAATCGTGTGTCTCATTTTTCAATTGATTTTTCACACTATTCATTGCATCTCCTTCTTCAGCATTTTCACTCACTTTTTCATCCTTAATTTCCTCCTTCGCTACCTCGCCGTTTTTATACGACACCAATTTCTCCAGTGATCTCACTATAGGCTTAAAGACATCTTGCATTCTCTGCTCATTGCTATCTTTTCCCATTTTCATCATTCGATGCTTTTGTATGATTGCATTGCTCGCCTTGAAAATTTCACACAATACATCTTTTTCACGCAAAAGTTGTTTGGTCTTCATGTTGTCACTGTCAAGGTATGTACAATACTGTCTCTTCAACCACCAGCGATGGATCATTTATCAATGGTCAGAAAATAATCAAAACCTTGTCTATATCGACCCTCATTAATACTACTATCCTTGTCAATCGTGATAAAGGCATACTTGTCGAAATTCCAGCATTTCATGCACATGTTTTTAAAGGACGTATAAGTCATACCCGTATTAACATGATCGTTGTAGACGTGTTTGAGGTCCATATCGTCCTGCTTGAAAATCACCACGAAATTTGCATTATCTCTCACGAGATGTTTGGGGATACGGGTGTACGTCTGACAAAGAGAAAAACTGTTAACAATCTCGTGTCTTCCCATGGAAAAGAAGGCTCTAACATTATCCTGTTTTTCACACGCTATATCATCAAAGATGAATATAGAGTTGCATTGTGCCTCACTTGGTGCTATCACTTGTTCATGCGCGTTGAACGGATGATACGCAACTCCACTCACAGGTTCGAGCAACTTATACTTTGGCTGCTTCAGCGATTTGGAATACAAGTAAATGTTCTCAGATCTCAAACCATCCGGATGGATGATAAGAGTGAGCAGAGCGTTGGTTTCCCACAATTCGCTGGACCACAAAACAGTGCACGTATGTGCTATCCGGCAATAAATTTCCATGACGTTTTTGCCGTTTTTTCGCTCCAGCATCTTCGACTAATTCATCTAAATTTAACACGGGAAGTCCGTCTCCGATGTGGGTTTGCTTGTTGGGCGTCATCTCACACACGACTAACGGCAAAATCATATAAACAGAATTTTTATAGGGATTATCCATCAGTCGCGTATTGTCTTTACATATGATTGTGCATGGCAAAAGTGGTAAAGGTTTCGTCAACCGCCTAATCAACAAACTCCCCGTTGAACTACATGTGCCCGGGTATCAGTATTGCGGACCAGGTACAAAGTTGACCGAGCGGCTTGCTCGTGGTGATCCGGGTATTAATCCATTGGATACGGCATGCAAACAACATTTTGATATATGCATTGAGATATTGCATGTTCGAAAAATCCGGATAATCTTGAAGCGAGGCATTTGGCGGATAAAGTGTTGTCTGAACAGGCTTGGCAACGTGTTACTGCTAAAGACGCTAGCATCGGTGAAAAAGCGAGTGCTTGGGGTGTGGCAAATATTATGAGGACAATGAGAAAATTCGGTATAGGGATAAAGGCCCGTAAGGGTGGCGTTTGTTTGAAAAAAATAATTGGCGCCGCAAAGAAGACAATGATTGAACCAAAGCACCAGCACCTTTGCGGTGCTGGTGCTTTGTCAGGTGGTGCGGCTAGTATAGCTAAAGCTGTAAATGCTGCTCAAGCAGCTAAACGTGAATTGGATGAAAGTAAGCGCCATAATCGAATAATTGAAGCAATTGCATTGGGCAAGGGCTTACATCTGAAACCATATAAGCAGGGATTGGGTCTTCATATCAAGCCAAAAAACAAGAAGTAACGCTACCTCACTGACCCCTCACCAACATCGACCTTCTTAAATATGCGAAAATCCTCAAGATTCCATATTTCCCTGGGGTTTACATGCGCGATACATTACCAGCGAGCGTACCCCTGAAATGTGAAGCAGTAATTGTAAATTTGGATGAAAATGACGGTCCTGGCACATACTGGGTCGCTTACAAAAAGACTGGATGGAAATTCGTGTACTTTGATCGTTTCGGCAATCTTCCACCACCATCCGAACTCATGAGATATTTTCGTGTTGGTAGCGTTAATTATAATTATAAGGGATATCAGGAATATGATACGATTGAATGTGGACATTTGTGTCTCAAGTTTCTTTGTCAGCAGCTGCAGCACAAAGACAAATATACACTATATATAGGTAAGAAATGACGTGGAGAATTCAGTTGTCAATTTACCAGCACCATGGATAATAGCTTAACCTTGGCCATATCTGGCTCATCGTCCATACTCGAGGCGCAGTACTTTCCCTCCATCGAACTCTCGCCACACAAAAGTTATACCCTCGGTCTCGTTGAATTGTTAACCTTCAACTCTATTCCAAATATCGACGTTGGCCATGATAAACTTTACGTGGGAGATGAGGTGTTGACGATACCTACGGGTAGCTATGAAATAGAGGATATTGAGGCGTTTGTACAAGCAGAGCTCACGCGTAAAAACATCAAAATCCGCATTAAACCGAATAATAATACGCTACGCAGTGAGATCTAGTGTGATCATGATGTCAATTTTGAGCCGAAAGATTCTATTGGCCATCTTCTAGGCTTCACCGCACGCAAATTGGAAGCCAATAAAATACACGAATCTGACCTTCCTGTAGACCATTTTCAAAGTGAACGCCCTACGCGTTGAGTGCAATATTACCGCTGGAGCCTATATTAACGGACAAAAAGTACACACAATTCACGAATTTTTTCCATCTGTGCCACCGGGCTATAAGATCATTGAAGTTCCTTCACACGTTATTTATCTGCCAATCACGAGCCGAACGATTGATGTCATACAGCTTCGCATAGTGGACCAGGACGGTGACTTGGTAAATTTCCGCGGTGAAGTAATCACCATACGCCTGCATATAAAGTCGTGATGGGTATAGTTTTCAATAGACCTTCCAATAACAATAAACGGTCATGGATAGAAACAATCATTCGTCGGTCAGTGCCCAAAGTGCTAACACCTCAAAACGTGCTAGTCTTGAAGAATTTGGGTCTCAAAGTGCGTGACGAACGCGTGTAAAAAATTATTTAGTTTGTGCTTTGTGCATCTGTTGCGTGAAATGGAAGAAGAAATTATAAACATTTAACCGCCCGTGGTCTTTGATGAATCCATCATCCATTGTGAGATTCACGCTCATCAGCCATATGCATCTTCAACCTTCAATAACAACGATAAAATCCGTATTGCCATCCAACATCAAGACCTCTCTATCCTGCCAAGCAAGAGTTCCCTACACATATGTGGGAAATTATCCAAGCCCGATGGGGCCCCAACCACTGCTACAAGTCTCATCAACAATGCCATTTGTCATTTGTTTGAGGAAGTCCGATATGAATTGAATGCCATAGAAATTGATCGTAATAAGAAAGTCGGTATTACGAGTGTAATTAAGGGATATTCATCTCTCTCACCGGCCAAAAGTTCTATGCTGGAGAACACTGGATGGCTCGATGTCGAAGAGACCAAGCAGATTGTAGATGTATCGGGGAACTTTGATGTGTGTATACCGCCCAGCATGCTCCTCGAATTTGCTGAAGATTATCGGAAAATTGTCGTAAATGCCAAGCACGAGTTGATTCTCACAAGATCAAAGGCCGATGACAATGCTATTGTACAAACAGCGCCCGAAGAGTACAAGCTCGCATTACATAAAATAGAATGGCTCGTACCGTATGTCACACTCTGAGATCAGCGAAAAATTCAACTGTTACAGTTTCTCGCCAAAGACGCACCAATTTCCATGAGTTTTCGTACATGGGAACTGTATGAATATCCATTGCTGCCTGCCACCTCCAAGCACGTGTGGTCTGTGAAAACCTCGAATCAGCTGGAGAAGCCACAATATGTCATACTCGCGTTGCAGACGGAACGGAAAAAATAAGAAACAACACAATGCGAGCCACTTTGATCATTGTAACCTGAGCATTGTTAAACTGTACCTCAACTCGCAATGTTATCCATATGGAAATTTGAATTTGAACATTGATCAAAATCAATATGCTCTACTCTACGAGATGTATGCAAACTTTCAGCCGACCTATTACAACAAAGAGACTGAACCATGGCTGAGTAGGATGGAATTTTTAGAAAAAGCCCCCCTCGTTGTCATTGACTGCTCAAAGCAAAACGTTCAAATTGAAAAACAATATTCCACCGCAAACCTCAGCATACTGCATGATCCTCCATGATCGTATTGTCGAGTACAATTGAATTAGTGGTGGGGTAAAAAAATTGGTATAAAATCATGCCAATGATTTCGCGTCCACGTCAGTCAATGTGGAGCTTATCATCGATGTGCAGGGCTTTAAGAGACCCATCAACAACTTTATCCTAAAGGAGATGTCCATCGTCAAACTCCACGACAAGAATGCTGAACCGCTGACGCTCTCCTTCGACGCACCATTTGCATGGGACTCTTTACCGGCCAAGTACAAAACGATAAACAAGTGGCTGGAACGCAATTTCTATGGAATACGATGGGATCACAGCGGCATACTATACGAGGCAGCTAGAAAGACAATTCGAGAAATCTTGCAAGGAGCTCCAACCATCTATGCGAAGGGTTTCGAGAAATGCTCATGGCTATCAAGATTCACGGATCCCGCAACAAAGGTCATCGACTTGGAGACTCTGGACTGTCCATCGATGCAGAAGTTGCCAAAAATCACAAACTCTAAATGCCTGCACCATTCCTTCAACACGAAATACAACTGCGCTCATGTGAATGTAAAATCGCTGAAAAGCTGGTTAAGTGTATACGAAGCGTTGTGTGAGCGAGGGATTTTTAAAAAATGAATAAAAAAACATTTCGATGCAAATATATATCATTTGTGTTCTTCATTTATTCTACGACGAAAATAGTTTGAATTTCTCTTTCTCATACATTTCGATAATACAGTTTTTTAAAATACATTTTTACATATTCAACACTAAAAACGTCGAAAGCGATGGCGAGGCGACTGTGATGTGGACGGCTGTTGCACACAACGATGCTGCCCCAACGAATTTTGGCTTTTCCACCATGCTCAGAGACGATGGAACTTGACGTTGTTGTGTTTTCCGCAACTGCATGTAGAGTTGACCATGGCGCACCAGTTACATACTCTCGATAATGCGGACAGCCGTTCGACGATGGTGTTCCAACGAATTTTGTTTTTTCCACCATGATGTGCTCACAGTCGATAGAACTCGACGCTGTTGTATTTTCCACCCATGTACCGCATGAACAGATGATAATCGCGTCCCTCTTGCCGCATACGTTCCAACGTTTCCAAATCTTCGTCGAAGGCCTTCACAAGTCGCGCTGGTAAGAAGACAGTGAACGCATTCGCGATGTCAGCGATGTAGCGTCTCCCAAACTTGGTTTGTACGGCCCTCATGTCGGAGATTGGATGCTCCGAGTGAACGAGGTGTTCTGACAGCATCGTCGTTGGAAGGAATTCCGCCATTCGGCTGACTTTGTTGATACTCGTGAAATCCATTTTCCACACATGTCACTTTTCAAAAAATTTTAAAAGTTATGTTTGGAGATGTTGATGTGGCGGTGGAATAGTGCAGTCTGAGCTTGGTCCATGAAATTATAAGCTCCCTCGTTCTGTAATCCCACCACTCAAATTTTCAAACTTCTCCCCACTTTCCCAATAATGAAAAAACGGGTTCAAACACGTTCGTGGAACCCGGTTCTCCTCCTACGTGGAAAATTTCCCACCTCATGAGATTTTTCAGTCTCGACGTTGAGGTGGGGGGCCATCAATGTGATCTTTCATTTGTGGCGTATTATAATGCTCCATGCATGGAAGATATGATATCACTTCACTGTCGTTGCGATGGTGTTCTGGCAAACGATCCCACAGTAAACCAATATAATGACCCCAATATTTTAAGAGCAAGACCTTTGGAACTTGTTCGAGCTTGTTTTTGGTCAAGTCTATGGGGTGTTTGGCCGGATGCACTCCATGCATACTCGCACATGTGAACATCTTGACGTTATATTTCGGAATGAAACCAAAATCTCGATGGGATTAAAATTTGTTTTTTTTCGGAACATTGACTCCCTCATAGCTGCAGCTGCATATAATAAATAAGGCATTTTATGGCACTTTGAAAGGCCGCCCTTCATATGGCAACTGCAGTTTTTTATATTATCGAAAAAAATTCTAACCACTCATAGTTTTCTCTCTCTCTCTCTCACACACACACACACGCACGCAGGCACGCACGCACGCACGCACGCGCACACACACACATACACACACACACACGCACACGTACACATGCACACATGCGCACGCATATCTAAATTGATATTTGTACGGACTTCCAGAGACGTAATCAAAACGCTCCGCCTGCATCGATAATATGTAAATCATTTTAATGATTATAATAAATCATACGATTTTATGAGTTTTCAACATTTACCCGCCGCCCTATGGTGTCAACGACCCCGCGCCAAACCCCCCTTATCGCTCAGCGACGCGTATCATCACGCTCCCACTCTCGACTATCTCGCGCTAGACCCCCTCTCTGCGTCGCCTTTTCTCACCCTGCCGCGTGAAGTCTGCCCTCGGTCCCCGCGCTGGAGCCCCCGCCCTGCTCCCCCCTGAGATCCCGGGGTTAGAGCCGGTCGTGTTATACTTATTAGGCTAAATTCGATACTTTTTTTCCAACCGCCGCCATTTTGTCAATTTTGTTTTTTAAAAAGCTCCATAGCAAGGTAACAGCTTTCATACTGATAAATAATCGTTTAAAAAATATTGTTTTAAATAATATTTACGGACACAACCGTGTACACCGCGAGGACTCCTTTTTTCGAAGACATTTTCGACCTTGAAAAAAGATTTAAAAAAATAAACGTTTAAAAATTGATTTTCTGTCCTTCATCAGTGCTCTAATTTGACCGAAAAAATGAGACTGATTAGTGTATTTTAACCATCGAAATAAAAATCTCGAAATTCAGCTTTTTTCGATCCGTTACACAGTGATGATCCCTTAATCATGCACACCATGACCTTGAGCAGCATTTTAAGGAGGTTGGAGCGTTAGTCACAATCCAAGGTTAAATTTAATAAAAAATACATGTTATTGTTTAGACTATACTGAGTCTTTACGAATTTTTTGAACTTTTTTCACCACTAAACACCAGAAATAAAAAATAGTTTAAGGCGATGTGCCACATGCCTCCGACGGCTTCGAAATTTTGACAAAAAAATTCTCCCAAACGGAACAACCGATTGGAATGAAATTTGTTGTGTGCATGCAGGATACTTGCTCCGAGGGGATGACGACCTCCGTTATCCAAAATTTTCAAAAAAAAATGTACAGTTTGTGGTTACCCTGCGAAAAATGGTGAATGATTAACCATTGCATCGCATTTTCGGTAATTTTCTCAGCGTCATCCTCTGGACCGTGAAAAAGCACACATTTTAAGCTTTGTTTCACCTGTTTTCATGAACAAATGGCGGAGAAAAAGCATTTTGAAATTTTTACATAAATGTAGCAAAATTGTACCAACAAAGCTCAAAATATCAGTTACCGGAGCGAGCGCTCAGTTCATCCGTATTCTCACTGGCGGCGCGCAGCTCGCATCGTTCTGTTTGTACCGACCGCGGTCGCCTCCTTTCGGAATAATTTATTTTTTGACAGGTCGAAAGCCGGACCTATAACCTCGCACATTCGTTCGAAATATATTTCATCATACAATGCGTGTGATAGAGGGTGATATAGAACGTGAATAGTGTGTCATAGAGTGGAGTTTGTTTCCGTCGCGTTTTGGTGAGTTTTTTTTTGCTGTGAAGAGCGCCTCAGGACGCCGGCACACTACCGACGAGAAATCCCGACGAAGAAATAATCGACAAGAAAACCGCCGCGGCCGATTACACGAAGAAGATCGAGGAATATAGTGACAGCGAGAAGCCGAAGGAGAAAACGCCGGAAGTCAAGGTATGTACAGGGTGCGCCAGAGAAACTTACTTATTTGAAAAAATTCCCGCGCGGTGAGTTGGGCGGGTAGAGGGGCGAGAGGGGGCGCATCTGGAGGGGGAAGTTCCCAAGTTTGTTTCTCCCTCCAGTCAGTTGCCATCATGCTCTGGTCTAGAGAGCAGCGGGCCTTCGCAGTCGAGAGCTTCTTTTCTAACTTGTTGCTACGCAACGTGCCTTCCGCGCTCGCTTTGAAATTCCTCCTCACAGAATCGTTCCTGGCCGTAATTCGATTCTGTCGTGGGTTAACTCATTTCGGGAGTGTGGAAGTGTCGCTAAACCCAGAAATGGACTTCAACGGACCATCAGAACTCCGGAAAATGTCGAAAGAGTGAGGCAGTCAGTTGTGCGTTCTCCCCGGCGTTCGGCTCGCAAACACGCAGCTGCTATGGGAATTTCTGACACCACTGTTCGACGAATTCTCCATGAAGACCTTCAATTTCATCCCTATAAATTGGCTGTTGTGCAAGAATTAACTGAACGCGATTTTGTTGCCCGTCAAAATGCATGTGAAATGCTGGTTGACAACCTGCCTGAAGACGCGGTCGTTTTTTTCAGTGACGAGGCTCACTTCCACATTTCCGGCTGCGTCAACAAGCAAAACATGCGTTATTGGTGTGTTGTAAATCCACGTGAGCTTCACCAAAAGCCACTTAATTGTGAGCGAGTTACTGTCTGGTGTGCGATGTCGGTAATGGGAATAATTGGTCCTTATTTTTTTGAAGATAACGAACGCGCAGTTACCGTGAATGGAGCTCGTTACAGGAACATGATCGAGGAATTTTTTCTTCCAAGACTCGAAGAAATGAACGTTAGGAACGTGTGGTTTCAGCAAGATGGAGCCACAGCACACACAGCACGAGACTCAATGAATTTGTTGCGACAACATTTCCCCGACCGCCTCATCTCTCTCAGAGGCGATCTCCAATGGCCGGCACGCTCTCCAGATTTGACTTCATGCGATTTCTTTTTATGGGGTTATTTGAAATCTCTGGTTTATGTCGATCGACCACGGACCATAGCACACCTCAAGAACAACATTCGCGACGCCATTGCCAACATACCGATTGATATGCTGCAAAGAGTGGATACGAATTTCAAAAATCGACTTCATCAGTGTATGCGCAATGGGGGTCGCCATTTATCCGATGTCATTTTCAAGACTGCATGAAAAAAAAATTGGGATATTGTATTCTCAAATAAAAAAAAATTTAAAACAATAATTGAAGTACTTTTGTTTTTATTGACCTTTCAAATAAGTAAGTTTCTCTGGCGCACCCTGTACGTGCTATAACCTTATAACCGCAATTTACGTACTTTGTCATTTGCCACGATCTTCCCTCGCATTGTTTTCTCGCTCGCCTATGTGTCAAACAGCCAACGGCTCCGGTGCAAAAAATTCAAGCTTATTTGCTCTTCGCAGAAATACCGCGGTATTTATTCGTGAAAAAATCGCAGATAACATATTTTCCGATAATCCGTAGCCATTTCCATTACCCCTCGAAATCCTCGATTTCCTGATCAGTGTGCGACCAAAATAAGGCACGAAAGTTCAACACCCTTTGCCTACGAACGCAAAACTGTCATGTCTCAAACACGGTTGATTTGTGGACCTGTGGCGATTCCTCAATAGCTTCACCCTGATGACCGAGAGTAGTATTGGTATGGCGTATAAAGATAGAAGACCCTCCGTATACGTGTATGGTAGTACACCGCTACACGCAAATGTACGTGTTACTAGTATGGTACTGGTATACTGTGGAATAGTAAAATATACTAGTTCCGTATTCTCACCATACTAATACTCGTACCGATAGCATACATATACACATGCTAGGTACGGTACCTGGGCTAGCATGTAGAAACAAGTACTAATGTAGTGTCGGATTTACCATCTAGATGGACCATCGGATTTATCAAGGGCAGCAAGAACGCACTGCCGAGGATGAGAAACCGTGACCTCAAGGAACTCGTTGAACTCTTCGGCTTGGCTCAGAAACAATATCTCACCATGGATCGCACCACCAATCTGTGCAAGGTCTTTCGCTTACGTATGTACGTTTTAGAACAAAGGGCGAGGACCATTGCATCTCAATGGTTACGGCTACCATCATCTCATACTCGGAGTCAACGGGTCCAAACCTCCAACCCAACAACATTGAATGGTCAACGGTTGAACGCGTTAATCATTATTGATCGGTTGATCATTATGCATGTTTCAGTGAAATGGTAGATCAGTCGACTATTTAGATTCGGACATGATTGATTTAAAAATTGCAACATTTAACACTGTACGGTTTGCATTGAAAGGCCATAAGCCGGGTAAGTAGGGAAAAATTGCCCCCGCATTTTTTCCAGCGAAATTTGGAGTATATTCTGAGGTATAAAAAAAACAAATTTTCTGAAAATTTCATGCCCGTCAACGCAATGGTTTTAGAAAAAATATTTTTATTTAAATATAAAAAAAAATATTTTTTTCCGGAAACGGTACAGTGGATCTATTTGATTTTTGTTTGGTACTTGTTCCGATCAAACGTGTTACGAAATAAAATTATAGAACATCTTGCGAAAGATTAAGGTTTGAAAAAAAATAATGTTCCTTGTTTTATTATTTTTGTATCTGCTACGGCGAACGCTGCGTCAATTATTTAGCTTCCATGTACAGGGATTTTCCCCCTTTTTACATTTCCCACCATTTTCTCCAATCCACATCCCTAATCGATCCCCACCTTGCGGCTGCAGCCGACTTCCCCCTCTGTATCGCATTCACCATGACTTTTTTTTTCCTTGTTTTATTATTTTTTTACTATAATCCACTTGCGGTACAATAGCGAACATTTTTTCAAATAATCTTTGGGCACCTTATTAGATTATATAATTTTTTCAAAATGATCGGTTTGGTACGCCACAGTGAAAAAAAAAGAAACACACTTTATTGATATTTTTAGTTATATATCTATATAACTAAAATATATCAATAAAGTCTGTTTCTTCTTTTTTCACTGTGGCGTACCAAACCGATCATTTTGAAAAAAATATATAATCTAATAAGGTGCCCAAAGATTATATGAAAAAAAAATCGTTATTGTACCCCAAGTGGATTATACTTAAAAAAATAAAACAAGGAACATTATTTTTTTTAAACCTCAATCTTTCGCAAGATATTCTATAATTTTATTTCGTACCACGTTTGATCGTAACAAGTACAAAAAAAATCGAATCAATCCACTGAAGCGTTTCCGGAATTTTTATTTTTTTATTAAAAAAAAATTCATATTTCCAAAACCATTCGGTTGACGGGGATGACATTTTCAGAAAAGGCCATAGCCGGGTAAGTAGGGAAAAATTGCCCCCGCATTTTCTCCAGCGAAATTAGGAGTATATTCTGATGTATAAAAAAAAAAAAAAAAAAAATTTCTGAAAATTTCATCCCCGTCAACGCAATGGTTTCGGAATTTTTTTTTTTTTTTTTAATAAAAAATAATAAAAATTCCGGAAACGCTTCAGCGGATCTATTCGATTTTTTTTTGGTACTTGTTACGATCAAACGTGTTACGAAATATAATTATAGAACATCTTGCGAAAAATTAAATTAAAAAAAAAAAATAATGTTCCTTGTTTTATTTTTTTACTATAATCCACTTGGGGTACAATAACGAAATTTTTTTCATATAATCTTTGGGCACCTTATTAGATTATATAATTTTTTCAAAATGATCGGTTTGGTACCCCACAGTGAAAAAAAAAGAAACAGACTTTATTGATATATTTTAGTTATATATCTATATAACTAAAATATATCAGTAAAGTGTGTTTCTTTTTTTTTCACTGTGGGGTACCAAACCGATCATTATGAAAAAATTATATAATCTAATAAGGTGCCCAAAGATTATATGAAAAAAATTTCGTTATTGTACAGTGAAAAAAAAAGAAACAGACTTTATGGATATATTTTAGTTATATATCTATATAACTAAAATATATCAGTAAAGTGTGTTTCTTTTTTTTTCACTGTGGCGTACCAAGCCGATCATTTAGTCACATATCAGACTTTATTGATATAATTTAGTTATATATCTATATTACTAAAATATATCAATAAAGTGTTTCTTTTTTTTTTTCACTGTGGCGTGCCAAACCGATCATTTTGAAAAAAATATATAATCTAATAAGGTGCCCAAAGATTATATGAAAAAATGTTCGCCATTGTACCCCAAGTGGATTATAGTAAAAAATAATAAAACAAGGAACATTTTTTTCAAACCTTAATCTTTCGCAAGATGTTCTATAATTTTATTTCGTAACACGTTTGATCGGAACAAGTACCAAAAAAAAATCAAATCGATCCACTGTACCGTTTCCGGATTTTTTTTTATATTTAAAAAAAATTCATTTCTATACAACCATTGCGTTGACGGGCATAAAATCTTCAGAAAATTTGTTTTTTTTATACCTCAGAATATACTCCAAATTTCGCTGGAAAAAATGCGGGGGCAATTTTTCCCTACTTACCCGGCCATGGCCTTTCAATGCAGACCGTACAGTGTTAAATGTTGCAATTTTTTAATCAATCTTCTCCGAATCTAAATTGTACTCTATAAAAAGACACAAGGTAATAACATAAACAATATAAAATATTAATGTTTAGAACGTAAATCTTTTTCTTCGCGTTAAAAGTGTTTAACTTTAGGAACACAATAATTAACGTTTTTTCTCGAAATATTGAACAATGCTGTTCTGCGGTGTTGCATAATGTCTTCTTATTATAGGGGATAAATATTTTTAACCGAGAGTTATTCTGTCGTTACTGAACGCCTTTAGCAAAACTGAATAGTAAAGACAATTCAAACTTTTTCACGCGTTCCCTAACTAGTTTACTATCTAATCATATTTTTTTTTTAAAATTCATAAACACAATAGAATGGTACGCCGAATTAAGTGACCTGACTTTCGGCCAATGCAGACCCTGCAGGGTTAAAAGTTGCTATTCAAAAATCCATTATCTCCCAATCTAAATGGTCAACTGTTCTAAAATTTAACTCAAACTTGCATAATAATATGAACAATGTGTGGTTAAAATTTGACCAAAATCGATAGAAATCAAGAGCGCACGCTCGTTTTACCATAAGGGCTTACACCACTGTAAACGTCCAAAATTGAGTGATATTTCGCAACTTTTTTTGCAGAAGGACAAATAAGAGAATATTAATATTCAAGGATGTTATTAGTCATATCTTTAAGTGAACAAAATGAAATTTATATTAAAAAATTATCCCAAAAGGTGACGCTGGAGCCATTCTGGCGAGGCATGTTGAATTTGAGACGCTCTGCGGCATGCAGTATAGCTGACGCAAATTTGATTTTAGAATAAAATTAAAAAAATTCTATTAATTTACACGAGTATAGCTAGAAAAATACGTAGAGAATTGTGACAATGTTATTTATTGTGTAATTGGCAAGCATTAAACCAAAAACTTAATTTTCGACAGAAAAAAAGGACAATCATTTGGTAATAACTAATGTTATAACTAACTCATAGAAAATCCCGTACTTATTTCTCTTCGGAATGTTATTTTAAACATCTACCCAAAATTGGGAGTGAAAATGATAAAAATTGTTGAAGTTATGCTACGTGCCGTTTTGAAAAATTGTGTTTTGAGAAAAACGGTCGATATCTCGCACACGGGCCAGCCACTGCCACCGCAGACCCACACCGGCCTGCTGACCTTGTTTTACAGGTACCAAACTTTTTTCCCTTTATCATAGATGGTTCAAAGCATCTTTTAAGTCAAGTAAAATAAAAACAATTTTTTTTAATCCACAGTGTGACCCCTTAGATCGGAGTACACGGTGACGATTGTTGGTCGCGTCTCTTTGAACGAGGCGCGACCAACAATCTTGAAAAATGGTTGGAGGATTATTGTAAGCAAAGGTTGCCGAAATATAAATAAAGACTTCACAAATTTTAATTTTTATTGCGTTCCAACGTTGAAAACTTCAACCTCATACCCTCTCCGTGGAACGCAGTAGAACTATCGTAAATTTAATCGTGGAACTAAGAGTAAAATATTTTCGTTAATTACGTTCGTTTTAGCAGTCAAATAAGGGGAAACTTCAAAATAATTTAAAAAAAAGAGACGAGTTGAAAAAAGTCGTGTTTTGAACCATACTTTTTATATACGACTCCAAAAATTACAAGAACAACATTTCTTTATTTTTTAGTGTTTTTTAAGCGCTGTGTCTATGTGAAAAATTGTCGCATCGAGATGAAAAAAGCCTTTTGAAGCTTCAAGATGATAGTTTCGAGATCTTTTGGCAAAAAAATTGTGATTTACGGCTATTGAGCAATCATAAGAAATACCGGCAAAAAAAATTCCACATTTGTTTTTATTTTTCAGGGCTCATCGGACTAAGGAATTTTGTTTCAGTTAACTCAATGTATAAGTTAGTTACCTTGTTTATTCAGCTTCAATTTGCTTTTTATCTCTCTACGTCAATTTTTCTGCTGAGATATCCGACTTCGAATGGAAAAAGATCCTTTTGTCTTTGATTATCGATATCTAAGCAACCAATTATCGCAACGGGAATTAGAGGGTAGCTTTGAAAAGTCGAATAAATTTTCTGCCAGCCCTTCTCGTTGATTTTTGTGATTTTTTTCTTCACTCTTAACTGTTATTTGGTGAAGGACAAAAAATTACTTTTTCTGGATTTTCAATAAATCTACCATTACGTTACAAATATTGATGCAAAGACTAATGTTGCCGCGTTTTTTTTTCAGCTCGATTTACTCCCAGTACCCCTGTTAGTCTGCAAATTGATTCATCAACCCGTTTTCTATCAAAAGTTAATCGAAGTTTGTCAAAACAATTAAAGGAACAAGTGTATTATTCCTACACATCTTGTAATCATCATCAAAATAAAAATACTAATTTTCTTCGACTTTTTTCACAACTTGGTACTAGTTGCTTGTTAAATATAAGAAAAAAATTCGAGAGATTAACATTTTTTTAATTTGTAAAATATTTCAGGAAACAATACTGACTCATTTTTTACACGATTCGGCCTTTGCGCACTTTAATTTCACTCATCTTTAATTGCATTAATTAAAGTTGATACTCTCAAGCTGTATTTAATAGTCGATCTGAGAACATTTATGCAATTAATTCTCAATATTTTCTACGAAGGTTATTGGGGTTATGGAAAACAATCTTTTTTTCAAAACTAGGCATGATCGAAAATTGAAAAAAATGAGAGTTTACAAAAATATTAGATTCATTTTTTCACCAAAACGTAGAAAAAATTTACCAAAAAAGATTAGTTTTTGAAAAAAATTGTTCATTGGTTTTTCCTCCCAAACAAAAGCTCATTTTTGAAAAAAGTGTTTTTTGTATCCCTGATAACCTTCGCAGAAAATATCTACAGTTAATGGCATACAAGTTCTCAGATCGACTAGTGAATACTGCTTGGGGGGGATCAACTTTTAATCAATGCAATTAAAGATGAGTGAAATTATGGTGCGCAAAAGCCGAAGCGTGGCAACAACGAGTCACCATTGTTTCCTGAAAAATGTTACAAATTTAAACAGATTACAATTTTTTTTTAATTTCTCTATTTTTTTTCTTAATTTTAACAAGCAACTTCTGCAAAGTTATAAAAATAGTTGAAAAAAATGGGTGTTTTCATTTTGATCATGATTACACGATGTTTAGGAACACTTGTTCCTTTAATTCTTTTGTAAAACTTGGATCGATCGGTTCGGAAAAACGGGTCGATGGATCAATTTGGAAATTTACACGTCTATTGGGGGTACATTAAGCTGAAAAATAAACGTAGCGACATTAGTCTTTCTACCAATATTTGTAAGGGAGTAGTAAATTTACTGAAAAACCATAAAATGTCATTTTTTGTCCTATTTTTCAAACTACTGTTAATGGTGAAAACATGATTTTTTTCTCGAAAAACAACGAAAGGGTCTTGTACGAAATTGATTCAAGTTTATAAAGCTGCCCAATAATTTCCTGTGCGATCATTGGTTGCTGTGATATCATTGATCAAACACGAAAGGAACATGTTTTATTATAAGTCGGATATGTCAGCAAAAAGTTGACATAGAGAAACCACAAAAAAACCAAATTGGAACTGAATAAACAAGCTAACGGACCTATCCATTGATTTAACTGTGAAAAATCCCTTGAAAAAATAAAATTGGAAAAATAATTTTCTCGCTATCTCTTATAATTGCGCGATAACCATACCTCACAAAATTATTTTGCCAAAAGATCTCAAACTAGAAACATGAAGCTTAATAATGTTTTTCTTTTTCATCTTGATACGACTATTTTTAACATTGATACAGCATTTCACAAACACTTTAAAAGCTGAAGAAATTTTCTGTTTCTTTAACTTTCTGGGGTTGGGTATAAAAAGTGATACATTTTTTACAATTTTCAGTCCATCGAAAAAAAGCGCTCGTCCTTGACTGTTAAAGCAATCTAAGAAACTACAGTTAAAATTTCAAGCCGATTGGTCGAACATTGTTTGAGTTTTGCTCCGTCCCGGTATCGAAAACATGGTTTTGACAAAAACACGTTAGAAGTCAACGGTTTCAAAGACGCTACAGCTGAACAAGTTTTTTTCCCGTAATATAATGCCACCTATTAGTCGAAAATAAAACTATTTTTAGTCGGTGACTTTGTCCCCACAATAGGCTTACAAGAAGTGAGAACTGCGCCTACCGGCAAGAGACATGGCCAAAGACGGTTTTCAGCGGCGGAGACTTCCTTAAAAAATAGCTCGAAAACCACTTTATAATGGTTTTTTTTCAGCTACAAAGGAATATGCATCATATTTTTTAAGGTCCCAAGGATTTCTTAAAAGTGTTTCAAACAAAAAGATTTTTGTAAAATTTTACACCGATGACCTCTAAACACTTCGCGATAGTAAAATTTTACCGCTCTCTTGTAGAGCGAGACTTCTCCGATCGTCATTGCTAGAAAATTCGATCCTTGGAGAAACCTGCCGAAGATGAATTCCGGCAGAGAGAAAAAAATGCTGAACGTATTTTTTTTAGCATAATTAGTAATAATTTAGTAATAAGAAAAATTTTACCACTCTTTCGCAGAGCGAGACCCGGTCGATCTCGTTCGCTCGCGAATTTGGTCGGCCGCGGACAACCTACCGAAGTAAGCCATGGCAGAGAAAAAAATGCCAATCGCAATTGTTTAAACAAAGAGCATTGTACATTTTTTTAAGTTTTCATAGATTTTTTAACCGTGCTTCCAACAAAACGATTTTTCGAAAATTTTACACCGATGACCTCTAGCCAATTCGCGATAGTAAAATTTTACCGCTCTGCTGTAGAGCGAGACTTCTCCGATCGTCATTGCTAGACAATTCGATCCTTGGAGAAACATGCCGAAGATGAATTCCGGCAGAGAGAAAAAATGTTAAAGTATTTTTTTAGCATAATTAGTAATAATTTAGTAATAATAAAATTTTACCACTTTTTCACAGAGTGAGACCCGGTCGATCTTGTTCGCTCGCGAATTTGGTCGGCCGCGGACAACCTGCCGAAGTAAGCCATGGCAGAGAAAAAAATGCCCATCGCAATTGTTTAAACAAAGAGCATTGTAATTTTTTTTAAGTATTCAAGGATTTTTTAAAAGTGCTTCCAAGAAAACGATTTTTCGAAAATTTTACACCGATGACCTCTAAACAATTTGCGATAGTAAAATTTTACCGCTTTTCTGTAGAGCGAGACTTCTCCGATCGTCATTGCTAGAAAATTCGATCCTTGGAGAAACCTGCCGAAGATAAATTCCGGCAGAGAGAAAAAATGGTAAACGTATTTTTTTTTTGCAGAAACAATAAAATTTTACCACTCTTTCGCAGAGTGAGACCCGGTCGATTTTGCTCGCTCGCGAATTTGGTCTGCCCCAGACAACCTGCTGAAGATAAGCCATGGCAGAAAAAAAAATGCCGATCGCAATTGTTTAAACAAAGAACATTGTAAAATTTTACAACTCTTTTGTAGAGTGAGTCTCGAGCGATCTCGGTCGTGACTCGAGATTTTAGCAGAGATCGAATTCGTCGATGATGAGCGACATCGAGATGCCAAATAGTCTTCGAGCTTATTTGTTTAAATTAATTATAAAAGAGTGGAGAAATGCTAGCACCCTTCCACCATACGAGTCTCTAGCAAACCCTGTTTGCTAGAAAGTTCAACCATAAAGAAATTTTCACCGATGACCGCTGTCAACAAAAAAATCGATTCGAGGGCATTTGTTTAAACAATGCGCGATCGCAAAATTCCACCGCTCTTTCGCAGAGCGAGGCTAGCGATCATGATTGTTCGAGAAGCTGACCAGCAAAAATGCTGCCAAATATGAACCCTCGCAGAGATAAAATGCTGAACGCATTTGTTTAAATAATGAGCATTGCAAAATTTTACCACTCTTTTGTAGAGTGTGTTTCGAGCAATTTCGGTCGCTCGAAATTTTAGCAGGGATCGAAAGCGTTAACGATGAATTAGAAAAGTATGGGGAAATGCCTGAGTCTTTTGGTTGTGGCCGTCGTCGAAAAAAAATCGATTTAATGGCTGCATATACAATGTAAAATGCAACAAAGTTTCACCGCTCTCCTGCCGAGCGAGCGCATGCTTCCAATACAAGCGTAGTGTGGTCGCTACGTAAGGTGCTTGTGTACGACCGAACGGCGTGCGAGAACGGATTCGTTCTTTGTGCAACGCGGGCGGCGCGGCGTAGCAAACACACACACACACACACACACACACACACACACACACACACACACACACACACACACACACACACACACACACACACACACACACACACACCCACACACACACACACACGCGCGCGCGCTCAGCGATCGTCATCTATTTGGCTTCGACTCTTCGTCCCAGTGCGAAGCATCGAGACCGAATTCGCGATCGCTGCGCTGTCCGTCGGTAGCGACTCGTAGCTAAAAACTACGAGATCTGCGCTACAGACGTAACGAGAGGCCGCGTCGAAATTTTCTGGCTTTGTGCACATGGCCTTAAGGCCATGTGCCACATGCCTCCGACCGCATCGAAATTTTGAAATGGGAATTCTCCTGAACGGTTCAACCAATTGGAATGAAATTTGTTGTGTGCATGCAGAGCGCTTGCTCCGAGAGCATGATTCGCGAAATTTTCCAAAATTTCGAAAAAAAATTCGCAGTTTGTAGTTACCATGCGAAAAACTGTGAATTATTAACCATTGCATCGCATTTTCGATAATTTGGCGCGAATCATGCTCGCGACAGTGAGAAAGCACACATTTTGAGCTTTGTTTCACCTGTTTTCATGAACAAATGGCGGAGAAAAAGCATTTTGAAATTTTTACATAAATGTAGCAAATATGTATCGACTAAGCTCAAAATATCAGGTACCGGAGCGAGCGTTCAGTTCATCCGTTCTCTCACTAGCGGCGCGCAGCTCGCTTCGTTCTTTTTTACCGACCGCGCTCGCCTCCTTCCGGAACAATTAATTTTTGACAGGTCGAAAGCCTGAGCTAACCTCGCACATTCGTTCGAAATATATTTCGGACAGTAACAGTTCGTTCGAAATATATTTCGAACAGATGTGTAATAGTGTGTGATAGAGTGGACTTTGTGTTCGTCGCGTTTTGGTGAGTTTTTATTTGCCGTGAAAAACGAAACGAGCCCGGTGGTCGAGGGCGACGTCTCAGAACGCCGGCACACCACCGACGAGAAATCCCGACGAGGAAATAATCGTCGAGAAAACCGCTGCGGACTATTACACGAAGAAAAAGATCGAGGAACATCGTGATAGGGGCTAATTCGATCCAATTGGAATTTAGCTTTGGCACAAGTCGATTCGTGACGCAGCACGAATTGCCAAGGAAGCATCCTTGATAAGGAATCTCTCCGCTCTGTATATTCCAAACGGATTCAAACGTGACAGCGACAAGAATTTCACATACGAATCAGATTAGAATATACCGAGCAGAGAGATTTATCGCCAAGGATGCTTCCTTGGCAATTTGTGCTTCGACACAAATTGGTTCATGCCGAAGCTAGATTCCAATTCGATTCGTGCTTCGGTACAAAGCATATGGAAAATTAGCTCGAATTGGTATTCAGCTTTGGCACGAGTCGATTCGTGACACAGCACAAATTGCTAAGGAAGCACTCTTGGTGAGGAATATCTCTGCTCAGTATATTTTACATGGATTCAAACGTGAAATCGACGAGGATTTCACGTTCGAATCATATTAGAATATACCGAGCGAAGGGATGTATCGCCAAGGATGCTTCCTTGGCAACTCGTCCTTCGACACAAATTGGTTCATGCCGAAGCTAGATTCCAATTCGATTCGTGCTTCGGTACAAAGCAAATGGAAAATTAGCTCGAATTGGAATTTAGCTTTGGCACGAGTCGATTTGTGACGCAGCACAAATTGCCAAGGAAGCACCCTTGGTGAGGAATATCTCCGCTCAGTATATTTCATACAGATTCAAACGTGAAATCGACGAGGATTTCACGTTCGAATCAGATTAGAATATAGGAAGCGAAGGGATGTATCGCCAAGGATGCTTCTTTGTCAATTTGTCCTTCGACACAAATTGGTTCGTGCCGAAGCTAAATTTCAATTCGATTCGTGTATCGGCACGAAACGAAAAAATTAATTAAAGGAATTCGCACATATTAATTTTCGTTGCATTCCAGCAATCCAAACTTCAACCTCATAGCCTCTCCGCGGAACGCAGAGAACTATCGTAAATTTAATCCTGGAACTGAGTATGCAATATTTTGGCTAATTATGTTAGTTTTAGAAGTCAAGTATGGGGTGAAATTTCGAAACAATTTTGAAAAAATATAGAAAAGGGTTTGAGGGTGAAATTTCGAAACAATTTTGAAAAAATATAGAAAAGGGTTTTTTTTTTCGTGTTTCCGACCATAATTTTTATATATTACTCCAAAAAATTAAAGGAACAGAACATTTCTTCATATTTTTAAGTGTTTTTTGAAGCGCCGTATCTATGTGAAAAATGATCGCATCGAGATGAAAAAAAGCCTTTGAAGCTTCAAGTTTCTAGTTTGGAGATCTTTTGGCAAAGTTTTTTTGTGAGCTGAGGTTATTGCGCAATCATATAAAATAGCTGAGGAAAAAAATTGCCAAATTTATGTTTTTTTCTCAAGGGTTCACGGGCTAGGTAATTTTTTTCCACGTAACTCAATGTATAGGTCAGTTAGCTTGTAGATTCAGCTTTAATTTGGTTTTTTGTCTCTATATCAATTTTTTGCTGAAATATCTGACGCTAAATGAAACAAGATCCTTTTGTCTCTGATCATCGATACCTCAACAACCAATGATCGCAACGGGAATTAAAGGTCAGCTTTGAAAACTGGAATAAATTTCCGATCCGCCCCTTTTGTTCATCTTTGAGAAAAACATTTTTTCACCCTTAACATTAATTTGAAAAAAGGACAAAAAGTTACTTTTTATAGTTTGTCAGTAAATCTACTACTACTTTACAGATAGGCAGAGTAATGTTGCCGCGTTTTTTTTTCAGCGTAATGCAGCCCCAACAGCCCTGTTAATTTTCAAATTGATCCATCGAACAGTTTTTCCGGACTGATGTTTTACAGAACAATTAAAGGCACAAGTGTATTGTTCCTGAACATCGTGTAATCATCTTCAAAATGGAAAGACCAATTATCTTCGACTTTTTTCACAACTTTGCACTAGTTTCTTGTTAAATTTAAGAAAAGAAATTCGAAACATTACATTTTTTTTAATTTCTTTTAACTTTGTAAAACATTTCAGGAAACAATACTGACTCATTTTTTACACGGTTCGGCCTTTGCGCACTATAATTAACGCACTCATCTTTAATTGCATTAACTAAAAGTTGATAACCCCAAGTTGTATTCAATAGTCGATCTGAGAACATTTATGCGATTAACTCTTAATATTTTCTACGAAGGTTATTAGGGTTCCAGAAAACAGTTTTTTTAAAACTAGGCATGAATAAATATCGATAAAAATTAAAGTTTACAAAAACTTTAGATTCATTTTTTTTACCAAAACGTAGAAAAAAATTACCAATAATAAGATTAGTTTAAAAAAAAACGTTAATTGTTTTTTTCTTCCAAAAAAGATCAGTTTTGAAAGAAAGTGTTTTTTTGTAACCCTAATAACCTTCCCAGAAAATATCGAGAATTAATCTCATACAAGTTCTCAGTTCGACTAGTGAATACAGCTTGGGGGTATCAACTTTTAATTAACGCAATTAAAGATGAGTGAAATTATGTTGCGCAGAGGTCGAATTGTGTAAAAAATAAGTCAGTGTTGTTTCCTGAAATGTTTTACAAATTTGAAGAAAAAAATCTGAAATTTTGCGAATTTTTTTCTTTTGAATTTAACAAGCAACTAGTACAAAGTTGTGAAAAAAGTCGAAGGAAATTAGCTTTTTCATTCTGATGATGAGTACACGATGTTTAGGAACAATACATTTCTTGCTCTGTTTTGTAAAACTTTGATGAATCGGTCCGAAAAAACGGTTCGATGGATAAAATTAAAAGTTTACAGGGCTCATGGGGGTACATTAAGCAGAAAAACAACCGGGCAACATTAGTCTTTCCATCAATATTTACAAAGTAGTAGTAAATTTACTGAAAAACCATAAAAAGTAATTTTTTCGTCCTTTTTCAAATTATTATTAATGGTGACAAAAATGTTTTTTTTCTAAAAAAACAACAAAAGGGTCTTGTAGGAAATTTATTCAAGTTTTCAAAGCTGCCCGTGCGATTATTGGTTGCTGAGATATCGATGATCGAAGACAAAAGGATCTTTTTCATTCAAAGTCGGATATCTTAACAAACATTGACGTAGAGAAACAAAAAAACCAAATTGAAGCTAAATAAACAAGCTAACTGACCTATACATGTATTTAACTGAAATAACATTCTCGAGCGCGTGGACCCATGAAAAAAAACCAAAAAATTTGGAAACAAATTTTCTCTCGCTATTTTTTATCATTGCACGATAACAGTAGCCCACAAATTTGTTTTGCTGACAGATCTCGAAACTAGAAACATGAAGCTTCATGATGCTTTATTTCATCTCGATGCGACAATTTTTCACACACTTGAAAAAACACTTTGAAAAATTGAAGAAATTTCTGTTCCTTCAATTCTTTGGAGTAGTCTATAAAAAGTGATATATTTGTTCAAGGGCAGTCGTTTAAGTGCCAAAGACGGCCCGCAGCATCATGATCTTTGGTTTTTTCAGCAAAATCGAAATACGAGGAGCTCAAGTCGACCGGCACGATTGATTATCTCCTCAAGCGTGGAAGTAATTACAGGAATGAAGTGAGGAAAATATCCCCGGAGGGCGTTGACATTATTTTCTATTGTGTCTGTGACAACGAGTGCAACAAAGGATGTGCCCTCCTAAAGCCGAAGAGAAAATATGTGCTCTACGGCTCGAGCAACGTCGTGACCAGCGCAATGCAGAGTTTCTTCGCCGTTCCCTGGTGGACTATGGACAAAACACTTCCGATGAAACTTTTCGAGGAGAATAAGCCACTGTCCGGGCTGAATCTCCGTCGTCTGATGCATCGGCACCGTACCCCTGCCTTCGGGAGGCGAGCGGTGGATAAAGAGTATAAAAATCGTGGTCGAGGTATTTGTTTGAATTTATTAAAACGGATGGTAAGATGTCACCACCTTTCCACAGGGCAAGTCTTTAGCAACTCGGGAAGCCTACATTTGAATTGTAAGAAATTATTGAAAACTTTCAATTCTGGGAAAGTCAGCATTTTATTTCAAATTCGTTGAGGTCAAAATGACGCAGTGTGTCAAGGAAGGAGGACACCACCGTAACTGCCCATTTTCGACCGTTTTCTTTAGATTTTTTTTAAAGAAAGCAATAAAATACATGATCAAAAAAACTTTTAGGCTTTATTAGGTATATATTGAAGTATGTCAAAAGAATAGAAAATCGCGGTGCACCAGTTGCTATAGCACTACTGGTTTTCAGTCAACCCTCTCCATGCCGTTGAAGTTTGCATCGTTGGAACGCAACGAAAGCTCTTGCTCACATTTTATTTTTTATATTTTATTGTTATAGAAAATCTTTTTTATAAAGATTTATATTGTAGATCGCTAAATAAACATCTTACAAAACGGTTAGAAGAGTTTTGTTAGCAAAGTTTACCAAAATAAATTAAAGGAATTCACAAATATTAATTTTCGTTGCGTTCCAACGCGGAACGCAGTAGAACTATCGTGAATGTAATCCTGGAGCTAAGAGTGGAAAATTTTCGTTAATTATGTTAGTTTTAGAAGTCAAGTACGGGGAGAAATTTCAAAATAATTTTTTTTTTAAATAGTAACGAGTTTGAAAAAAAGTTCGTGTTTTCGACCATAATTTTCATATACTACTCCAAAGAAATAAAGGAACAGAAAATTTCTTCATTTATTTGAGTGTTTTTCTGAAGCGCTGTATCTATGTGAAAAATGGTCGCATCGAGATAAAAAAAAGCCTTTGAAGTTTCTAGTCTTGTGATATTTTGGTAACATTTTTTGTGAGCTGCGGTTATCACGCAATCATAAGAAAAAGCGGAGGGAAAAATTGTCAAATTTATTTGTTTTTTTTCAAGGGTTCACGGGGTAGGCAATTTTTTGCCACGTAACTCAATGTATAGGTTAGTTAGCTTGTTGAATCAGCTTAAATTTGGTTTTTTGTCTCTCTACATCAATTTTATTGCTGAGATATCCGACTTTAAATGAAAAAAGATCCTTTTGTCTTTGATCATCGACATCTCAGCAACCATTGATCGTAACGGGAATTGTAGGGCAGCTTTGAAAACTTGAATAAATTTCCTACCAACCCCTTTTGTTGATCTTTGAGAAAAACATTTATTCACCCTTAACATTCATTTGAAAAAGGACAAAAAGTGACTTTTTATAGTTTGTCAGTGAATCTACTACTACTTTACAAATATTGATGGAAGGACTAATGTTGCCGCGTTTTTTTTCAGCGTAATGTAGCCCAAATAGCCCTAATAATGTTCAAATTGATCCATTGAACCGTTTTTGCGGACTGATTGATTAATGTTTTATAGAACAATGGAAGGCACAAGTGTATTGTTTCTAAACACCGTGTAATCATCATCAAAATGGAAAGACCAATTGTCTTCGATTTTTTCACAACTTTGCACTAGTTTCTTGTTATATTTAAGAAAAAAATTAAAAAATTCAGTTTTTTGAAAAATATTTCTTTTAATTTTGTAACTCATTTCAGGAAACAATACTGACTGATTTTTTACCCGATCCGGCTTTTGCGCACTATAATTTCACTCATGTTTAATTGCATTAATTAAAAGTTGGTAACCCCAAGCTGTATTCAATAGTCGATCTGAGAACATTTATGCGATTAACTCTTGATATTTTCTACGAAGGTTATTAGGTTTCCAGAAAACAGTTTTTTTTAAACTAGGCATGACCAAAAATAAAAAAAGTTAAAGTTTACAACAACTTTAGATTCATTTTTTTTAACAAAACGTAGAAAAAAATTACCAAATAAAATATTAGTTAAAAAAAACTGTTAATTGGTTATTTCTAAAAAAAAGAGATCAGTTTTGAAAAAAAGTGTTTTATTTGTAACCCTAATGACCTTCGCAGAAAATATCGAGAATTATTCTCATACAAGTTCTCTGATCGACTAGTGAATACAGCTTGGGGGTATCAACTTTTAATTGATGCAATTAAAGATGAGTGAAATTATGGTACGCAAATATCGAATCGTGTGAAAAATGAGTCAGTATCGTTTCCTGAAATGCTTTGCAAAAAAAATGAAAAGTTTTCGAATTTTGTTTTCTCGAATTTAACAAGCAACTAGTGCAAAGTTGTGAAAAAAGTCGAAGAAAATTGGTTTTTCCATTCTGATGATGATTACACGATGTTTAGGAACAATACACTTCTTCCTTTGTTTTGTAAAACTTTGATAAATCGGCCCGGAAAAATGGTTCGATGGGTCAAATTGAAAATGTACAGGGCTATTGGGGGTATATTAAGCAGAAAAACAACCGGGCAACACTAGTCTTTCCACCAATATTTGCAAAGTAATAGTTCATTTACTGAAAAACCATAAAAAGTAATTTTTTCGTCCTTTTTCAAATTAATATTAATGGTGAAAAAAATGTTTTTTTTTCTAAAGAATCAACGAAAGAGTCGTGTAGGAAATTTATTTCAGTTTTCAAAGCTGCTCGTGCGATCATTGGTTGCTGAGATATCGAAGATCGAAGACAGGATTTTTTTACATTTAAAGTCGGATATGTCAGCAAAACATTGACGTAGAGAGACAAAAGCACCAAATTGAAGCTGAATAAACAAGCTAACTGTCCTATACATGGATTTAACCGAAATAACATTCTTGCGCACGTGGAGCCCTTAAAAAAAACCAAAAAAATTGTAAACAAATTTTCTCTCGCTATTTTTTATTATTGCGCGATAATAGGAGCTCACAAATTTGTTTTGCCCACAGATCTCGAAACTAGAAACTTGAAGCTTCATAATGCTTTTTTTCATCTCGATGCGACCATTTTTCACATTGATACAGCGCTTCAAAAAATACTTTGAAAAATTGAAGAAATTCGATTGGTCGATTGGACGAAAATTGTTCGAGTTCTGCTGAATCCCGATTTCGAAAATGTGGTTTGGAGAAAAACGTGTGTAAAGTCAACGGTTTGGCGATAGAGCTGAAGAAGTTTTGTTTCCGTAATCTAATGCCACATTTTGGTCGAAAATAAAACTATTTTTAGTCGGTGAATTTCTCCCCATAGATAATAGGCTTAAAAGAGTTGAGAATTGCGACTACCGGCATGGCATCGCCGAAGACGCTTTTCAGCGCCGAGACTCCCCTATAAAAATAGCTCGAAAACCACTTTAAAACTGTTTTTTTTCGGCTATAAACGAATATTCATCATATTTTTGGAGGTTATAAGGATTTTTTAAGTGTTTCCGAAAAAATGATTTTTCGAAAATTTTCCACCGGTGTCCTCCTTTAACCATATCGCGATCGTAAAATTTCACCGCTCTTCTGTAGGGCGAGACTCCTGTGATCGTCATTGCTAGAAAATTCGATCCTTGGAGGAAGCTGCCGAAGATAAATCCCGGCAGAAAGAAAAAATTCTAAACGTATTTATTTTAGCAATAATTATAAAATTTCACCACTCTTTCGCAGAGTGAGACCCGGTTGATCTCGTTCGCTCGCGAATTTGGTCGGCCGCGGACAACCTGCCGAAGATAAGCCATGGCAGAGAAAAAAATGGCGAACGCAATTGTTTAAACAAAGAGCATTGTAAAATTTTTTCAGTAACCAAGGATTTTTTTAAAGTTTTTCCAACAAAATGATTTTTCAAAAATTTTACACCGATGACCTCTAAACAATTCGCCATAGTAAAATTTTACCGCTCTTCTGTAGAGCGAGACTCCTCCGATCGTCATTGCTAGAAAATGCGATCTTTGGAGAAACCTGCCGAAGACGAATTCTGGCAAAGAGAAAAAGTGCTAAACGATTTTTTTTAGCATAATTAGTAATAATTTAGTAATAATAACATTTTACCACTCTTTCGCAGAGTGAGACCCGGTCGATCTCGTTCGCTCGCGAATTTGGTCGGCCGCGGACAACCTGCCGAAGATAAGCCATGGCAGAGAAAAAAATGGCGAACGCAATTGTTTAAACAAAGAGCATTGTAAAATTTGTTAAGTTACCAAGGATATTTGAAAAGTGCTTCCTATAAAACGATTTTTCGAAAATTTTACACCGATGACCTCTAAACAATTCGTGATGGTAAAATTTTACCGCCCTTCTGTAGAGCGAGACTTCTCCGATCGTCATTGCTAGAAAATTCGATCTTTGGAGAAACCTGCCGAAGATGAATTCCGGCAGAGAGAAAAAATGCTGAACGATTTTTTTTTGCAAAATTAGTAATAATTTAGCAATAATAACATTTTACCACTCTTTCGCAGAGTGAGACCCGGTCGACGTCGTTCGCTCGCGAATTTAGTCGGCCGCGGACAACCTGCCGAAGATAAGCCATCGCAGAGAAAAAAATGCCGATCGCAATTGTTTAAATAAAGAGCATTGTAACATTCTTAAGTTTCCAAGGATTTTTGAAAAGTGCTTCCAACAAAACGATTTTTCGAAAGTTTTACACCGATGACCTGTAAACAATTCGCGATAGTAAAATTTTACCGCTCTTCTGTAGAGCGAGACTTCTCCGATCGTCATTGCTAGAAAATTCGATCCTTGGAGAAACCTGTCGAAGATGAATTCCGGCAGAGAGAAAAAATGCTAAACGTATTTTTTTTTTGCAGTAATAACAAAATGTTACCACTCTGTCGCCAGAGATTAGTAGGGAGATGTACAACGCTCCCCTTTTCGGCGTGCCTCGCAAATGGCGCTAAATCGCGGCGGCGAGTTCGGGAATATGATTTTGTGTGCCTCGCCTCTGTCGAGGTTGCAGATTGCCTTGTAGCCGCGCGAGTCGTGAGCACCGCTCCAGTCGATATCGCAGCAGCGTGCACACGAATGGGTAGCTCGGTGGGGGAAAAGTCTCTGCCCCTCACTCAGTGCAGCCAGATCGCGCGTAAAAGTTACCCCCTCTCTAGTCTCTTGCGCGCCCATCACACAATCATAGTAGCGCATGTCCGTGAGCGAGCGACGCTCGGACGCTTCGGGAAGAGCCGAGCGCCGGCGAAGTTTCCCGATCGCGCCTTCGGCAGCTACACCAACACATGGACGCTGAGCACGTTCGTGTGCGGCCAAGCCGAACCGAAGGATTCGAGGGAAAAAGCAATCTGAGCACGACTCGCGCGTGACGTCACCCGACGGCACGAGCGAGGCTTTTAGATGATTTCAATGCTTATTTAGCCCTTGATTCTCTGCGTTATTGATGCATAAAAAAATGTATCGCACACTCTCAAGGATTATTTTTTTCAGTTTATACGTTAATTTAAATATAATAATAAATCTAAATTACAACTTATGTATCTTCTAAAATATTGTTTACGCTTTACTCACACCCGTCCTTATGCCAAATAAATTATAATTCATAAAAGTAAGCTGAAATATATTTATATTCGTATTATTATATTAATTCTCATAGCTCTCATATGAAAACTCTCATATGAAACTCTTATATGAAAAAATCCAAAAAACCTCAAAACCTTAGATTTCAACTAACCAAGAACATACATCTTCACATTTTCAATCATGACGAATTTTTAAGAACAATATCATCACAAACACATCTGAACCAAAACAATATACATCACCTAAATTATCAAAACATAAATCAAACAACACAAAATCACAACATCTTATACGCAACCCTTACTAATAGACAACAGGACACAAATAATAATCTTTCCACTGATCCTCTGAATAATATAAATTTGACAATCACATTAAACAAAACGAAAGAATGGCTTATAAACTCTCCAACATTGATATTCCGCTACACATGTCCACATTCTTGTCTCTAGGTGAAAAGTTTTGTTTTCCTTACCTCAAACTCTCAAACATAAAAACTCATATCCACAAATCAATCTCCGAACTCGAGTCCAAATTAGACTTTTTACTGGACAAACCTAGACAAATCGAAATTAGAACCAGATTCACTAAAATCTTAAACAAAATAAATATTCCAACATCATTTTCCAACACTAATCAAATTATAAAACACACGTCCTCATTCTTAAAAAACAACCCTCAACTTTTAGTTACACGAGCTGACAAAGGAAATTCAACAGTCATTCTTAACAAATCAGATTACATTACAAAAACTCATAATTTACTCGCAGATTTCTCAACTTACAAATTAACAAATAGAAATCCCATCAACACTCTACAAAAAGGCATTAACAATATTCTCTCCAGATGAAAAACCCTAAAAATTATTGATGAAACAAAATACGAATACTTAAAAGCTAAAAATTGCAACCTATTTCGTCTCTATTGGCTGCCAAAAGTTCATAAAAATAATTATTCACTTCGTCCAATAGTATCATCAATAAATAGTCCAACGCATAAACTAGCTGAATTTATACAATCTAAATTTTCTAAATTAATCAGTACGACTAATTCACACGTCAAAGATAGTTTCCACCTAAAACATTCGCTTTCTAACATCTCAATTCCACTCAACTACAAATTAGTCTCGTTTGATGCTGTTTCTCTCTATACCAATATCCCATTACAACTTGTTATTCAAAGCCTTCAAAAAAGATCAAATCTATTTTCGAAAACATTTCCGTTAAACGAAATAATTAAAGTCATAGATTACATCATGTTCTCAACTTTCTTTACATTTCAAAATAAAATTTACCAACACATCTCAGGGTTACCAATGGGCTCACCTCTGGCTCCAATACTATCTAACATCGTCATGATCGATGATGAAACAAATTGTCTGGAAAAATTTACATTTTCGTTACCACTATATAAAAGATATATTGATGATATTATTATTCATCTACCAACAGACAAAATTGAATCCACCAAAAAGATTTTTAACTCATATAACTCAAAATTACAATTTACATCAGAAAATGAAGTAGATAAAAAATCCCGTTTCTTGATATACTTTTAATCCATAAACAAAATTCAATTATCACAAATTGGTATAGGAAACCAACCTGGTCAGGCAGATTCAAAAATTTCTTTTCACACCACCCACTTTCCCAAAAAAGGCCATAATTTACATGCTAGTTGACAGAGCAATAAAATTATCTCATCCTCCATTTCACAAAGAAATCCTCAAACTTATTACTAACAAGATGACACAAAATTGCTATCCGATCTCTTTCACAGAAAAAATAATAAAACATCGGCTTTCCACAATCAACAATCAAAAAAAGAATAACACCAATTTTGATTCTTCCAGACTAATAAATATTCCTTACACAAAAAAAACATTCATCATCAACTAATTCGTCTTTTCCAACAATACAACATAACATTAGTCACAAACAATAAACACAACATTTCATCGATTACTGGCTCCGTCAAAGACAACATGAATAAGAACCAAAAATCCAACATAGTTTACAAAATCGATTGTAAGGATTGCAATGTCACATACATCGGCCAAACCAAAAGATACCTTGAAACCAGAATAAAAGAACATAAAAATAGCCTAAAACATACTACCACAATACACAGCCTTAGCACAACATGCAATAGAACAAAAACATGCCTTTCAATTCGACAATGTAAAAATTTTGAACAATGAAAATTGGCTCAAAAAAGACTAATCCTAGAAATGATCCAAAGTAAGGCACACTCCAACGTCATAAATTTTAGAACTGACATAAAAAAACTAAGCTCGATCTATAACTCTATTATATAACTATTAAAATATTTTACAATACTTTACTTGACATAACAATTTAAAAATTATTGACAATATAACTTAATTTTAAATACTCTTAATATGACGCACCAATTTTATTTCTCTTGATACGTCACTGCCTAAAGGATCTTTCTCGCCCGATTCGCAAAATAGAGACTCTAATAAGCTTCATGAAATTAAGACACCACTCAGTTTCTCTCGAACTCTCCGTGATCACACAACTCAATATGTAACTGAGTAATGTAAATTTCGAGTTTTTGTTTATTTTGGAAGAAAATTTAAAAAATCTTAAACTCAATAGGTAATCATCACAGTCATTTGATACGTTATTAAAATTTCTTTTAAATCAATCACGTACATTAAATTTTCACAAATAAAACACAAAACTTTCTTATAATTATTAATTTCTTACAAATGATAAAAATCGCTAAAAAACGATAAATTCTTCCATCTGTTGAGTATACTCCAGCACAACAGTACTTACTTCCATAAATACTGTCTTTTGAAATAACCTTCCAAATATCAGCAAAAGCTAGAAACATCAACAACATCGAGGTTAGTCGTTTCTCATATTTCATTTCTTTATAACTCCATAGTATAATAAACCACACACTCACACATCACTCATTTCAAACACCGATGAATAAGACGAATTAACGCAATACAAGAACTTATGCATATCAAATCAATATAGTTATAACCAAAACAGAATTAACATATCAGTTATACAAAACGACACAACAATTTTATAACACAATCATAACATAAAACATTCGTGTATTTAATTCCTTCAAACTTGATTTGGAAAATTTGTGTATAAAAATTTAGAGAAAAAAATATAATTTCTGTAGAGGACTCGAACCAAAGGGTCGAAACGTAAGAAAGCATAATTTATTTCCATCGCTGACCTTGGAAAACCTCTATTGGTCGGATTGAAGCCGAATCTTCATCATCCATCCGGCCGCGAATCGTCAGTATCAGAAAGTGCACATATTCTACAAGCGATGAGATGGTCTCGTTGGTAGCGTTCCTGGCTTCGGTCCGCAGGGGCGCGGGATCGTTCCCCACGCTCAGTACTTTTTTTTAAAATTTATTATTACTATTAATTCTTATTTGCTTAGTTATCATTATTATTTTTATTAGTTATCTTATAGTGTAGAAAAATGTATCGCGCACTCCGATCGCTTATTTTATTAGATTGTACGTTAATTTAAATGTAATAATAAAACTAAATTACAACTTATTTATCTTCTAAAAAATTGTTTACGCTTTACTGACACCCGTCCCTATGCCAAATAAATTGTAATTCATAAAAGTAAGGGGAAATATATCTATATTCGTATTATTATATTCATTCTCAAACTTTCATCAACCGATGAAGCATTATTCCCAAAAACAAGTCAACCATCCGGCCGCGAATCGTACGTGCCAGAAAGGGGCATTTTTGTATGTTTTTACATTTACAGGTAATTTGCATTGTAATGGGGTGAATTGTTTATTTGTGAACACTCATCATTGACAGAACAAAAAAAAATTTAATCGTAAAACATCATGAGCAGTTTTCCTATTTTCAGAATAATGTTCTTTCAATGAGCGTGTTTCACGTATAAACAATTCGCCCCATACAAAAAGAAAATAATAATTTAAAAAAAACAGATAAGCACTGAGCGCGGGGAACGATCCCGCGCCCCTAAGCTAGGAACGCTACCAACGGGACCATCTTTAATGTACGTGATTTGTGATTTGAAATGTGAAATTTGTGAAAATTTAATGTACGTGATTGATTTAAAAGAAATTTTAATAAAGTATCGAATGACTGTGATGATTACCTATTGAGTTTAAGATTTAAAAAATTTTCTTCCACAATAAACAAAAACTCGAAATTTACATTACTCAGTTACATATTGGGTTGTGTGATCACGGAGAGTTCGAGAGAAACTGAGTGGTGTCTTAATTTCATGAAGCTTATTAGAGTCTTTATTTTGCGAATCGGGCGAGAAAGATCCTTTAGGCAGTGACATATCAAGAGAAATAAAATTGGTGCGTCATATTAAGAGTATTTAAAATTAAGTTATAGTGTCAATAATTTTAAAATTGTTATGTCAAGTAAAGTATTGTAAAATATTTTAATAGTTATATAATAGAGTTATAGATCGAGCTTAGTTTTTGTATGTCAGTTCTAAAATTTATGACGTTGGAGTGTGCCTTACTTTGGATCATTTCTAGGATTAGTCTTTTTTGAGCCAATTTTGATTGTTCAAAATTTTTACATTGTCGAATTGAAAGGCATGTTTTTGTTCTATTGCATGTTGTGCTAAGTCTGTGTGTATTGTGGTAGTATGTTTTAGGCTATTTTTATGTTCTTTTATTCTGGTTTCAAGGTATCTTTTGGTTTGGCCGATGTATGTGACATTGCAATCCTTACAATCGATTTTGTAAACTATGTTGGATTTTTGGTTCTTATTCATTTTGTCTTTGGTGGAGCCAGTAATCGATAAAATTTTGTGTTTATTGTTTGTGACTAATGTTATGTTGTATTGTTGGAAAAGACGAATTAGTTGATGATGAATGTTTTTTTTGTGTAAGGAATATTTATTAGTCTGGAAGAATCAAAATTGTTGTTATTCTTTTTTTGATTGTTGATTGTGGAAAGCCGACGTTTTATTATTTTTTCTGTGAAAGAGATCGGATAGCAATTTTGTGTCATCTTGTTAGTAATAAGTTTGAGGATTTCTTTGTGAAATGGAGGATGAGATAATTTTATTGCTCTGTCAACTAGCATGTAAATTATGGCCTTTTTTGGGAAAGTGGGTGGTGTGAAAAGAAATTTATGAATCTGCCTGACCAGGTTGGTTTCCTATACCAATTTGTGATAATTGAATTTTGTTTATGGATTAAAAGTATATCAAGAAACGGTTTTTTTATCTACTTCATTTTTTTATGTAAATTGTAATTTTGAGTTATATGAGTTAAAAATCTTTTTGGTGGATTCAATTTTGTCTGTTGGTAGATGAATAATAATATCATCAATATATCTTTTATATAGTGGTAACGAAAATGTAAATTTTTCCAGACAATTTGTTTCATCATCGATCATGACGATGTTAGATAGTATTGGAGCCAGAGGTGAGCCCATTGGTAACCCTGAGATGTGTTGGTAAATTTTATTTTGAAATGTAAAGAAAGTTGAGAACATGATGTATTCTATAGCTTTAATTATTTCGTTTAAAGGAAATGTTTTTGAAAATAGATTTGATCTTTTTTTGAAGGCTTTGAATAACAAGTTGTAATGGGATGTTGGTATAGAGAGAAACAGCATCAAACGAGACCAATTTGTAGTTGAGTGGAATTGAGATGTTAGAAAGCGAATGTTTTAGGTGGAAACTATCTTTGACGTGTGAATTAGTCGTACTGATTAATTTAGAAAGTTTAGATTGTATAAATTCAGCTAGTCTATGCGTTGGACTATTTATTGATGATACTATTGGACAAAGTGAATAATTATTTTTATGAATTTTTGGCAGCCAATAGAGACGAAATAGGTTGCAATTTTCAGCTTTTAAGTATTCGTATTTTGTTTCATCAATAATTTTTAGGCTTTTCCATCTGGAGAGAATATTGTTGATGCCTTTTAGTAGAGTGTTGATGGGATTTCTATTTGTTAATTTGTAAGTTGAGGAATCTGCGAGTAAATTATGAGTTTTTGTAATGTAATCTGATTTGTTAAGAATGACTGTTGAATTTCCTTTGTCAGCTCGTGTAACTAAAAGTTGAGGGTTGTTTTTTCCAGAATGAGGACGTGTGTTTTATAATTTGATTAGTGTTGGAAAATGATGTTGGAATATTTATTTTGTTTAAGATTTTAGTGAATCTGGTTCTAATTTCGATTTGTCTAGGTTTGTCGAGTAAAAAATCTAATTTGGACTCGAGTTCGGAGATTGATTTGTGGATATGAGTTTTTATGTTTGAGAGTTTGAGGTAAGGAAAACAAAACTTTTCACCGAGAGACAAGAATGTGGAAATGTGTAGCGGAATATCAATGTTGGAGAGTTTATAAACCATTCTTTCGTTTTATTTAATGTGATTGTCAAATTTATATTATTCAGAGGATCAGTGGAAAGATTATTATTTGTGTCCTGTTGTCTATTAGTAAGGGTTGAGTATAAGATGTTGTGATTTTGTGTTGTTTGATTTATGTTTTGATAATTTAGGTGATGTATATTGTTTTGGTTCAGATGTGTTTGTGATGATATTGTTCTTAAAAATTCGTCATGATTGAAAATGTGAAGATGTATGTTCTTGGTTAGTTGAAATCTAAGGTTTTGAGGTTTTTTGGATTTTTTCATATATGAGTTTCATATGAGAGTTTTCATATGAGAGCTATGAGAATTAATATAATAATACGAATATAAATATATTTCAGCTTACTTTTATGAATTATAATTTATTTGGCATAAGGACGGGTGTGAGTAAAGCGTAAACAATATTTTAGAAGATACATAAGTTGTAATTTAGATTTATTATTATATTTAAATTAACGTATAAACTGAAAAAAATAATCCTTGAGAGTGTGCGATACATTTTTTTTATGCATTAATAACGCAGAGAATCAAGGGCTAAATAAGCATTGAAATCATCTAAAAGCCTCGCTCGTGCCGTCGGGTGACGTCACGCGCGAGTCGTGCTCAGATTGCTTTTTCCCTCGAATCCTTCGGTTCGGCTTGGCCGCACACGAACGTGCTCAGCGTCCATGTGTTGGTGTAGCTGCCGAAGGCGCGATCGGGAAACTTCGCCGGCGCTCGGCTCTTCCCGAAGCGTCCGAGCGTCGCTCGCTCACGGACATGCGCTACTATGATTGTGTGATGGGCGCGCAAGAGACTAGAGAGGGGGTAACTTTTACGCGCGATCTGGCTGCACTGAGTGAGGGGCAGAGACTTTTCCCCCACCGAGCTACCCATTCGTGTGCACGCTGCTGCGATATCGACTGGAGCGGTGCTCACGACTCGCGCGGCTACAAGGCAATCTGCAACCTCGACAGAGGCGAGGCACACAAAATCATATTCCCGAACTCGCCGCCGCGATTTAGCGCCATTTGCGAGGCACGCCGTAAAGGGGAGCGTTGTACATCTCCCTACTAATCTCTGCTGTCGCAGAGTGAGACCCGGTCGATCTCGTTCGCTCGCGAATTTGGTCGGCCGCAGACAACCTGCCGAAGATAAGCCATGGCGGAGAAAAAAATGCCGATCGCAATTATTTAAACAAAGAGCATTGTAAAAGTTTACAACTCTTTTGTAGAGTGAGTCTCGAGCGATCTCGGTTGTGACTCGAGATTTTAGCAGAGATCAAATTCGTCGACGATGAGCGACACCGAGATGCGAAATAGTCTTCGAGCTTATTTGTTTAAATTAATTAAAAAAGAATGGGGAAATGCTAGCACCCTTCCACCATACGACTCTCTAGCAAACTCCGTATGCTAGAAAGTTCAACCATAAAGAAATTTCCACCGATGACCGCCGTCGACAACAAAAATCGTTTCGAGGGCATTTGTTTAAACAATGCGCGATCGCAAAATTTCACCGCTCTTCCGTAGAGCGAGGTTAGCCATCTCGATTGTTCGAGAAGCTGACCAGCATAAATGCTGGCAAATATGAACCCTGGCAGAGATAAAAATGCTGACCGCATTTGTTTAAATAATGACCATTGTAAAATTTTACCACTCTTTTCTAGAGTGAGTTTCGAGCAATTTCGGTCGCTCGAAATTCTGGCAGGGATCGATATCGTTAACGATAAGCGGCATCGATGTTACAAATTGTGCTCGAGCTCATTTGTTTAAATGAATATAAAAAAGTATGGGAAAATGCCTAAGTTGGTTGTGGCCGTCGTCGAAAAAAAAATCGATTCGATGGCTGCAACAAAGGCTGCAAAAAATGCAACAAAGTTTCACCGCTCTCCTGCCGAGCGAGCGCATACTTCCAATACAAGCGTACGATGGTCGCTACGCATAGTTGTGTGAATTGTGTGATACACACAGATTGTAAGGTGCTTGCGTACGACCGCACGGCGTGCGAGAATGTATTCGTTCTTTCTCCACACACGGTCGGCGCGGCGTAGCAAACACAATACACACACACGCGCGCGCGCGCGCGCTCAGCGATCGCCGTCTGTTTGGCTTCGACTCTTCGTCCTAGTGCGAAGCATCGAGACCGAATTCGCGATTGCTGCGCTGTCCGTCGGTAGCGACTCGTAGCTAAAAACTACGAGATCTGCGCTATCGACGTAACGAGAGGCCGCGTCGAAATGTTCTGGCGTGTGGCATATGGCCTTAATGTGTGTATTTTAACGTGCGGCTAGATGGGCAAGACTTTCACACGAAAGGTTATGTAATTTTTTTGTTATTTAGCACCAAGATAAACCGTTTCTAACAACGGATTAACGCAAACTGAACCTTTGTACACATTTGGGAAAAAATCCTTATCTTGCCCGTCGTAAACAATGGGCTAGTAATCTCGTGACGTAAATATGAATCGGCATGATTATAAATTACCCAAAAATTCATTGTGAATTGTATAAAAGATTCGTTGTCATTGTTTTTTCATAATAATCAACGATTATGTTATACTTTTTCAAGTTGGTAGTAACACGAAAGTTTTTCCCCTTTACGTAATAGAAATATTAAAATGCATAATTTTGCCCTTTAATTATATATTTAAAAAAATTAGCATATACAGAATAAATCTGTACCTCGTATGCATTTTTTTGAGGTTCGTTGCAAAAACATGGATAAACCGTCATTTGACTCAACTGAATCGCTCCGCCTCCTTAAATATACTGGTGTGGTTCATTCGCTGTATTTTTTTATTATGGTAATATAAATATTTCGTTATAATTCCATGATTTTTTAAATAAAAATAAAACATTTTAAATAAGGTTATTCCTAAGGTTTTACAATTTTATATACGACATTTTCTGTACACTCGCATAATACATACATTGTACTTGGCTATTTTATAAGTTATGCCATTTTTTTTATTTGATTAATGGAACAAATATGGTTAAACTATTATTGGAATTAGAGGAAATAATAATTATTTTTAGGGTAAACCAGATTTTTTCATAACGTAAAACAAACAACGTTTTCAGGGGGATTTTTCATTACTTGGTGTACTGTTTAAGTCTTTCAAAAGTTTAAAAAAGCTACTCTTCCATCCTCTATACATGTGTGAAGTTGCATCCCAATCCGATAGAAATTGTCATAGACGCATTAGAAAGCTGCGTTTCCACAATAAATAATATCAAATTTGTTGTTATGTACACCGTTCACATCACCGATGCAGGGTACTAAAAAAATTAAGCATTATTGCTATTCGAAATTCTTCCTATCTTGTTGCGTCAACAAGTTATCACCCTAACACAAAACAGTAAACAGTTTTTTAAGGGTGAGTTTCAGACCATGAAAATAGGGTACCGCCAATACATTTAACCCTTAGTAGTTACACTTAGCTAGAATCACGTTATAGTCATACTGGGTCCATGGGACCCAGGCGTTTTCCAATTGTTATAAATAGTGAAATAATGCATTGAGCGACATGAAAAAAGATAGTGAGTTATAATTTGAACCTTGTTCAATACAAGGATGTTGGTTAGAAATCGAAAATTAATTTAAAAAAATGCAAAAAAAATATGCAAAAGGAACGTGAAAAATCTTTTTTTTTACAAAAATTGCTGTAACTCTTGTAACTATTGACAAAAAAAAATGGTTTTATAATCTGGAAACAATGTACTTTGAAATAGACATAGCGGTTTCTGTGGATTTTTCAAAAAGTATATTTATTTCATCCAACGCAGGCGCGATTTAGAAGGGAAGAATGAAACGCTTACGCATATTAAAAATGTATGTTTTATTGGAAAAAAAAAGTTGTACGGCATAAAAATAATTTGTTTGGGTTCCGTGGACCCAGTGTGACTATTAAGGGTTAAAAAAATACGCGTCCACTGTTTTCACACACACTCTACAAACATGCGAGATGTCATATAAAATGAAGGGGGACAATTGGCATGGTTTCCTTATCAGTGTCTCAACAGTATTGTTTATCATCATCGGACAGACAAAGGGGAATGATGTTCACGATATAAAGCTTGCGCCGTGGATTGATAAAAAATGTTTTGATAAAAAATGGGCTATCAGCCAGCAGGTTAATAAAAGGGATATCGTTAAATACGTATCGATAGCGTACATAATTTTTAAAAATCGCTATATAAACCGTCTGGGAAATAAACACAATTTTATAGACTGATTTTAGATGACATCGCTGTAAACGTTGTTATATACCACAACCATGTTTTCCTCGCTTTTTTGTGCGTGTAAACAGTACCTAAAAGAGGTATTTTAGGGCCCACGCCTTAAAACTTTGCGCGTTTGCATTTATCACGTTTACTGTTTCCGAACGCCGTTGTGGAACAGCTGTCAGTCTTTCGTCTCGAAATTATCTTTACAAATAGTACTTTCAAATATAGTGATGCATTTAAAAAGTACTCTGATATAACGCAATATGTTTTTCTCGCTTTTTCGTGCGTGTGAACGGTGAACGCCTTGTTATAAATTATGAATATCTTATTCGTAATTTATAACAATTAAGATATGCTGATATATTTCAAAATTGCACTTGACTACCCGCAGGTGCCGCGCGTGATCGAGCTTCGATGTGCGATACAACTTCCATATGCAATATACTTTCTGCACCGTGGAGACATAGGCTTTTACGACAAAGGCCCACTTTGTCTTTTTGGTACACAATGCACTATTCTGTGTTCTATAACATTTATGATATGACAACCCATTTATTTTCTTACTAATGCGAGATAAAGTACAAAAATGTACATTTTCTCACTGCATATCGAATGAACTGATTCGCAGTACCTATCGTAAAGCATAATAAGTCTGGTGCTACTGGGCCATCGTACAGCTAAATGAGTGTTCATACCACATTTATGAAATCACGCCTTTATGCTGGGAATGAAGTCTTTGGATGTCTAAATCTCACCAATTTTCATAATTCGACTCTAGCCGATTTGAATGTAATTGCAACTGGACCTGATCAGCTGATGGCGAAATATCGCCGTACTGATCAAAACTGCTAAAAAGATTTCAAGTTGTAGACTATCCGTCGCACAGACAGCCGATAAAAAGTGATCCGGTGCACATGCATGTTCATTGATTCGGGGGTATTATTTTGTGTACATCGTTCTCGTCGGAATCATGTTACAGTGTATGTTTTATGTTAGAACAAGTTCATCCATATGTGGCGAATATTTTCTGACAACTCTCCGAATAGAGAAATAAGTGATCGGCCCCACCACGGTTTGCACGAGGAGCACAAAAAGTTTGTTTGAGCCATAAACATACACTTTCTTTCTGACAGAGAACTTAAAATGATATATTAGGGGTACAAGTTTTAAAGGATTTACATGAGAAGGCGTTCCTAGTATTAAATCGCATCGGATCACAACCTAACCAACTTCACGTTAAATCGTCATCATTAGGCTTTAGTTTTCAGTACGTCTCATTTTGTTGAAGTGGAAACAACATTTTTTTTTGTTAACTTCAAATATGTCGACTTTTGTGCCAACGAAGCGCAATTTGCGGGTAACTTTACTTTTCTACTTCCTCTGAAGAAAAGCAGCAAAAGGTCATTGATTGCTGTTTGAGGCTTATGGGGCTCTATCAATCTCAAATTCTGCGTACTGGTTTAGACAGTTCAAAAGTGGTAATTTTGACACGGAGCATAAGGAACGTGAAGGAAGGCCATAAACGTTTGAAGATGCAAAAATGGCGGCATTTTTGAACGAAGACTCATGTCAAACGCAAGAAGAACTTGGAGAATTGTGGGGAGCGACTCAACCAGAAATTTCATTGCGCCTCAAAACCATGTGAATGAGACGACACACGGCACAGTGATTTTGCAGCACGACAATGCTCGATCACATGTTGCAGTGCAGGTCAAAAACTACTTGGAAAGACAATAAATAGGATATCCTATGCCACCCGCTGTATTCTCCAGACATTGCCTCCTCCGACCACCACTTGTTTCTATCAATGACTCATGGTCTGTCTGAGCAGGACTTCCGCTCTTACGAGCAATGCAAAAATGGGTCGATTCTTGGATTGCCTCTAAAGACTAGTACTTCTTTCAACCCGGAATTTATATGCTGCCAGAAAGATGAGAAAAAGTTTTGGCTAGCGATCGGCAATTGAGTAATCAATTTGTTACCATTTTTGCGCAATAAAGCCCCAACATTCACCTAAAATCCTGTAAAACTTACTCGGTGCCCCCAATATATCCAGAATATTAACTGTATCCATCTTTACTTACATATTCTACCGAACTATGGCTAGGTCTGGTGAATAAATTTAAACATTGAACGCTTATGATCACAAAGTACCCTAATTTGCTTCTAAAAATTTGCACTCTAAAAAAGGACAAATATGGATAGGCCAATTCTTGTGTACGAATGCCAAGATTTATAAATTTCTCTCTTTCGATGGCAATAAAACAAAGCCGGTTGTTTAATACAAACTCAGCAGTAATGAAAAATCATATTATTTAATAATAGAGAGCATATATAATTATCAGTATCATTTTCCAGAACTCACCTCGCCAGACATAAATTTCTCCAAGTATTCGACGTGCCGCTCGGAGCCAAGAGACATTACAACGCCAGGTACCATACCGTAACTAAGACCGGTGATTATCGGCAAAGACCCATCGTAAGCGAACATCACGTTGAAACTCCCTCCACCTTGAGGCATCTTAAAAAGAGATGTAAAAATATTCTCTCATATATCGGAAAAAGAATGCACCCGTTCAATGTCATTTATCCTGGTTACTCACGGCAAGATCATTATTCGCTAAAACCCGCATTTGAGAGATGCATCTTCTTCGAGTCTCGTCCAATGTCAGAGATTTAATAGGTTTTTGAAATTCTGGCGAGAGTTCCATGAGCTTGAAAAGCTTGTCCTGGGAAAACACAAATGTTCTATTAGAGGTACAAAGAATTTGTAAGGATCGTTTTTTTTTTCGTTTTCGTTTACATACCTGATAATTTAAATATTCTTTGCCGTACAAATTCAATTTCATTGATTTCCAATCGAAGCTTGCTCGCTTTCTGTAAGACTCGAGGGGCCCCTTAGATAGATCGCGCATTAATTCCGTCACCTTCATTGTACTTGCCCCCAAGGTACTACAGGTGAAAGTATGAAAAATAACAGTTTATAAAGTTAAAATCTATCGCTTAGCTAAAATTGTCACCCAATGAAGAGTACTGTAGACCAGGGAAGTAGTTCTTGACCATGACGTGAAAGCCGATAATTGTGACAGACGTGAGCGTTGAATAAACAAAGAATGCTTCCCGACCATTGGCTGCTCTCATTTATCTTTATGCTCACTCCCGACTGACATTAATCGAGTTTCGGTACGGATAACAAAAGTGTATACTCGTTTATCCATAGTCGCACGCAAGTGCACTAGAGCTCACAATTGCCCGATTCGACACTGTTCTATAGTGAACCTCTTGCCCTTCTGTTTATCTATATCCATGTGTCCCATCTATTATTATGTACAAAACTCATGCTATTTCTTCGAAGCGGCGGAAGTGTATTCCGTAGGAATTCTCGGTATTTCAAGCGTCCCGACAGTCAATTTGCATGTACGATTAACGGACTCTCGAGTATAATCGATTATTTAATATTCCAGCAAGATTTACTTCCAACTCATTGGTCCTGTTATTTATGATTTATTGCAACTCCCATTCGGCTGAGATGGCGACCGATCTAACGTGCTCGGGGAATGCAGGATTCTAATGGTGTTATAAGGGAATCTGCATTAATATTTTCATTTACGCTTTTTTCCCAGCTGCAAGTGAAATGTGAGGCAAAGTGCGACCACGTCGGAAACTAAAACAAAATGTACCACCTGCGAGATATCAAGAATATTGATATCTCGCCCAGTTACTGATTGGGTATCAAGGGGGATTGGGAGATATCAAGAATATTGATATCTCACCCAGATACTGATTGGGTGAGAAAGAATATTTTAATGTCAAGTCGAGTTTTTTTCCCTTCAAGATAATATAAACGTGTGAATATTTCTAAATGTATACGGGTTTTCCAGAACTTACGCTTTGTTTTTGAAAATTGTTGGAGGCTGATTGCTGAAATAGTTGATTCAATTATTCAGGAACTTCTTAAGCATCAAAAGGGACGTTTCGGTGAATCTTAAGGATATGGAACCTTCCTGTGAAAATATAAAAAAAGTTCGCAATTCTTTATACAATTTCCGGAATTTCCAATGGAAAAGGTAAAAAAACAGAACTTTATTACACACGATGGAAAGTATTTTTTTTGTGGATTTGGGCTTTTACAAAATGTATTACTAATATATGTTTTCATTATTAAAGACAAGTACATTCTAAATATTATTCATATAATTGAGTTTGAAATATTATTCATATGATTGACTTTTTGACAGCTTTATTTTTTACAAAGAAGTATTAACATTTTGATCGAAACATCGTTACAAAATGGATGACATGCTACAATAAATTTTTTGCGTTAACTAACCATAAACCTCGCATTTTCTGTCAATGTTAACCCGTCATTGCTATAAAGTTGTAATACTTTTTTTGCAAACACCCATTGATATTTTAGTTTTGAGGCTTTCACGGCTCTTTATGTAATGAGATGAGTATGTGGCTCCCTGGTGGAGGCCGTGTTGAGGATCAGCGTTGTGCCGACGTTTCGCAAACGTTACAGTCTGCATCCTCAGGGCGGAGAGCTCCGATACTGAAGCTCTCGTATCTTAGGTATTCCTTATATAGTTGCAGTCATCATTCCAGATCGCTGCACCAGCCAATCAGATGTTTTAGTTGATCAGCTGGTCAATTAAAAAACCGAGAGGATGGTGTGCTAAATAGGATTGACGTGATATCCTCCATCTCTGTTTAGATTGTCGCGATCTTTTCGGATTTCCAAGCCTTCTCGGTGTTTGCTGGAAAAATAGCTGTTTGATAGGGCCAGCCGTTGGGCTTTGTCGAACTGAATGGCATGACCAGTCTCCATTCAATGTTCGGCTAGCGCTGATTGTGTAATATGGCCATATTTGATTCACCGTTAGTGTTCTTTGATTCGTGTACTGATCTTCCTCCCGTTTTCTCCTATGTACACTTTACCGCATGAGCAGGGTATCTTGTACACTCCTGGTGCGCTTAATGGTGGTCTTTGGGCTTTTGCACTCGGAACCACTTGTGCTAGTTTCTTCTGAGGTTTGAAGATGACTCGCACGTTATGTTTTTCAATGACCCTGCCTATGCGATCGGTTATACCCTGAAGGTATGGAAGAGAAGTTGTTGCGGTTATTTGTCCTTCTTTCTCCCCATCAGATGCTGTAACCATTTTCGGATCAGCTATTTTTCTTTCTAGATTTTTAATCGTTCTTTCGATGTTGCGTGGCTTGTAGCCATTATCTCTTAAAGCTTTTCAACCTCCAGGGAGTCCGGTTCGGTGATCGTATGAGCTCTGTAGGCCAGAGAGCTTAGCACCGACTGTTTATGGGAAGGGCGGTGATGGAACGTAGCGTGGAGGTATCTATCCGTATGCGTTGGGTTCCGGTAAACTTTATGGCCCAAAGTGCCATCGCTTTTCCGTTGAACCAATTCATCCAGAAAAGGGATTTGACTTTCTTGTTATATCTACATGGTGAATTGAATACTGGGGTGCTGGGAGTTGAGGAAAGTTAAGAAATGATTGAAGTTTTCTTTGTCGTGGCTCCAAATGATGAAGGTGTCATCGACATATCGGACCCAGGTGGATGGCTTGAGGAGAGCTTCTTGCAGAATTCTGTTCCCGACGTTTTCCATAAAGATGTTGGCGATGATAGGGGGAATAGGGGAACCCATGCTGCACCGGAAGTTTGTTCATAAAACTGGGAAAGTTGCCCCTAACCTACTGCCCTTCATAGAACATTGCCTAAACTCTACATATTTCCAATTTCAAGTTTTTTAAATTTTTGAAACTTCAAAAACTTGAAGTTTTCCCAGTTTTATGAACAAACTTCAGGCGCAGCCATGGGTTCCCCTATTTCTCCTATCATCGCCAACATCTTTATGGAGAACTTCGAGAATTCTGCAAGAAACTCCCCTCAAGCCCTCCACCTGGTTCCGATATGTCGATAACACCTTCGTCATTTGGAGTCACGGCAAAGAAAACCTCAACCATTTCTTAACCTTCTGCATGTATTGGTTCAACGGAAAAACGATGGCATTTTGGGCCATAAAGTTTACCGGAAGCCAACGCATACGGATAAATACCTCCACGCTACGTCCCATCACCACCCTTCCCAAAAACAGTCGATCATAAGCTCTCTGGTCTACAGAGTTCTAGCGATCTCCGAACCGGACTCCCTGGAGGTTGAACTAGAACACCTACGAAAAGCCTTAGGAGATAATGGCTACAAGCCAGGCAACATCGAAAGAACGATTAAAAATCTATAAAGAAAAATAGATGATCCGAAAACGGTTACAGCATCTGATGGGGAGAAAGAAGGACAAATAACCGTAACAACTTCCCTTCCATATCTTCAGGGTATAACCGATCGCATAGGCAGGGTCCTTGAAAAACATAACGTGCGAGTCATCTTCAAACCTCAGAAGAAACTAGCACAAGTGGTTCTGAGTGCAAAAGACCAAAGACCACCATTAAGTGCACCAGGAGTTTACAAGATACCCTGCGCATGCGGTAAAGTGTACGTAGGAGAAACCGGGAGGAAGATCAGTATACGGATCCAAGAACACCAACGGTGTATCAAATATGGCCACATTACACAATCAGCGCTGGCCGAACGTTGGATGGAGACTGGTCATGCCATTCAGTTTGACAAAGCCCAAATCTGGTCTGGCCCTATCAAGCAGCTATTTTTCCAGGAAACACCGAGAATGCTTGGAAATCCGAAAACATCCCGACAATCTAAATAGAGATGGAGAATATCATGTCAATCCTCCTTGGTACACCATCCTCCCGGTTTTTTAATTGACCAGCTGATCAATTAAAACATCTGATTGGCTGGGGCAGCGATCTGGAATGATGACTGCAACTATATAAGGAATATCTAAGACACGAGAGCTTCAGTATCGGAGCTCTCAGCCCTGATAATGCAGACTGTAAAGTTTGCGAAACGTCGGCACAACGCTGATCCTCAACACGGCCGCCATCCGGAAGTCACATACTCTTCTCACCCATTTTTTTTTTCTGTTTATCGTAGCGGCGACAAAACGGCCGTCCATAAGACAATGACTAAAACAGGGACATAAGACAAGTATAAGACATAAGACATAAGACATAAGACATAAGACAAAGACATAAGACATAAGACATAAGACAATGACTAAAACAGAGACATAAAACAGTCCATAAGACAATGACTAAAACACTACTAGTTTTCCGTTGGTGATATAGGGTGTCTTTTTCCAAGCAAAACGCTTTTTATTAATGTCGTGCGACAAAAATTAGCCAAGATATTCATCAGTAAAGTCCAACGGTGAGTAAACAATGTCACAGTCATTTTGGCGTCCAAGCGAGAGTGCGCGCAGGTTCGAATCCACGTTCGCACAAGTGGATTTAAATTCATTGTTTTTTGTTAAATTGAAATTGAAATTGAAAGTTCAAACTTTGAACTTGGAAGGCAAAGTTGTCCATTGTTTACTCGAAAAATCTATAGATCTAAAGATCTTTCGAGTGAAACACGTATAACATTGTTTACCATTTATGATTTATTATTTAATACTTTATTTGGGCGACCGAATGACGTTCAAAACTCAAATTTCAAAATTCAAAATTAAAAGTTTAAATTAATTTGCCTGAATGTGGATTCGAACCCGCGCCCGCGCTCATTTGGACGCCGAAACTACTGTGGCATTGTTTGCTCACCGTTGGACTTTACTCGTGTCGGTCAATTTTTGTCGCACTTTAAAAAAAAAGCGTTTTGCTTGGAACGATACACTCTATATGCTCACGAACGGAAAACTAGTAGTTAAGATACACCTTGTATATTAATTAGAATTAACCGAAATTAATGCTACAATATTTCGATATATTTATGTTCATTATATCTGCAAATATTACCCAGTAAAATGGAAAATCAACAAAAGTACTCGTGACCACAGCAACAAATGAAAATAAAATAAATAAGATTTATATACGAAATGTTTTTCTTTGTGGAAGGAAACACGTTAATATATTATCCTTATTCACTACGCTCGAAATTGATCTTACGGGAAGTACCATGGGCGGATTCAAGAAATTTAGTATGGTCACGTCTATAGTGATCTTCCCGCTGTTCATAAAAATGGCATGCGCGGCTGAAGGACGGTGAGTGTTTGAACTGTCTGAACTTACAAGTCCATGGAATTTAATGGTTTCGCCTTACAGTTTAGGAAATGCAGAATTATACGAACGCATCAAGCAGCAACCGCTCGAAGAATTAATCGAGATACTTGTCGAGGAAATTTCGAACCGGAGTGAGTGTATGGTGTTTGCTGTTGACACTTATTATCGAGGATTGATAAACTTCCATAGGATACGAAAAACAGCTGTCATGCCGATATATGTGGTAAGAGGGGGAAAAGAAGGAGAAACAACCTGTGCCACTGGATCGCACCGTTAATCGGATTACGATAGCAATATTTAATCGAGTAAATAATTTGTGGAAACAGATAGACATTCAAGAAAACGAGATCTTTCTGCCACCAAAAATCCGACTCGAGATAATTCTCAGACAGAGCAAAGATGTCTCTTGCGATGCGTATATTATTTTGATCGCGAATGGACTTCAAGTATCACAATTTCTCCAATATGCCGAAAAGTATGTCTAAAAACTTTCCTTTTACAGAATGGAATGTACTTCTCAAATGTAATATAAAAAAGGATCATTATTATGCAACGATCGATAATTAATACAATCGAGAATAGGGTAGAGTTATTATTCTGGTGCAATGACAAAAGCATTTACTTGCGAGAAATTGGTAATAATTGATACGTTCGATATATATTGATGTACTCACAATGGATAATTTCAGTAAATAGGTGAATACAGATAATCATAATGCCTGTAATTAAGAAATCGTAATGAATAATTCATTACGATATAAAATGTACTATGACCAACTTGTTCTAATTGTATAATGATAAAAAGTTAATTGCATCAGTTGGAGTGATGGCAATACACATCTTTTAAAACAATTGTTACACTGAAATAATCATTTTCCAATGGCTGTAGCACCGGAAAAAATGATAGTTAAGTAGTTCTAAAAAAGAGAGTAGAAGTTTGAAATGTCCTGTTTTCCCAATTATTCATTAAACCTTTCTTTAAACCCACAGTGAAAGTTTCCTTTTCCACACTCTTGAGTTATTGATTTTATTATAAAAAGTATTCATCGTGCTGAAACATTTTCATAGAGCATTGTGCTACGTTGGGTTACGTCTCAAAACAAAGAAAATGTCTACGTTTTTCCCCTTGAATTGAAAGTTCCTTCAAACTGCGTACAAAGTCTGGGTGCTCAGATTTTTTGTCTAACCGTGCAAATATGCCACATTCGTTTGGAAGAATTAAAGAATCACGTGACTTTAGAGTAATCCTTTTTGTCTTCTGAGCTGGAAAATAATTCTTCACAGACTTTTTAAAATATGTTTTACTTCGCTCTCTATAAAGCAGAAAGGTTGCAAAATTGAAGAAAGTAGAAGAAGATATTTGACTATGGGATTAAAAAAATATTATGAAAACGGGTTATCGTAAATGATGCATGTTCAATCAATGATTTGAAAACGCTTCAAACCTCTTTTTTAGAACTGACTTACGATCATTGTTCGCGGAGACACCGACATTGAAAAATGAAACAAATTTGGAAAAATGTTCGTACACTGAGAAAACAATATATTTCTATGTGCCAGGATTTGTTAACTATTAACAAATGGTGAAGTTGGATATGGCGAAATAAATATCTTCTTACAGTTAATGAATCGTTCATTTGAGCCCCTGAATTGTCACGAATAAAGATTTAGTAATAGATAAAAATGGGTACGTTAATGGGACGAATAAAGTTCTTAACAGCAAATAGATATACAGTTGGTCTAACCCAATGCTTCGTATTAATATGCTATAAATACTGGTTTCCTATCACGAATAAAGATTTGGTAATAGATAAAAATGGGTACGTTAATGGGACGTACCCGTTCTTAACAGCCGATAGATATACAGTTGGTCTAACCCAATGCTTCGTATTAATATGCTATAAATACTGGTTTCCTATAACTGAGGCGTTTATTCAATGCGATCGGTGGAAAAATTGTCCCAGATGTAAAGAATAGTTGAGTGAACTATATTTTATATACGCACAAATCAAATTTCGTGTATGGTTGCCAAATGAATATTTGGACGAAGTCATTAATTGATTGTAGGTAGCTGAATGCGCAGTTGAATCAATGTAGCACTATAGTGCTAGTGGGCAAGTGTACAAGAAACAACTCTCATAGAAAATGATGTAGATGACAAATCGTTGGACAACGATTTCTCCTCTACAAGTGGCAAGTCCGTTAATCGGAGGACAACAAACATGGTAGCATCAATACGTCGTACAGCAAGTACACAACTCTTAAAGAAAATAGGCGGTTGACCAGCCCTGCGGTCGAGGTCTTGGCCACAAGTGCTCTAATGCAGTTGTGGCCAAGATATATTAGACCTGTCCTTAAGAAGGGCAAAATCGAATTTTAATGGTCTTACACCCCGAATTGTTTGAAAATAATTTTTTTTAAATGTCAGAATTTTTAAAAAAATTTCCCTCCATATTTACCCACCGCTAGGAAGCCTTACTTTTTCCCATAAGAAAAGCATTGATTTTTCATGATTTTTAATTTTTTTTTACCGTTGCCCTAATTATCAGCTAAAAAATCGTAAATTCTCAGAAAATGTTGACAGTAATGTTACCTTTTTGTCGGATTTTTTGGAATTCGATGCAAGCCTTTTTGGGCTAGATCAATCACATCTTTATTCTCGGTATGTTGCGAAGAACGAGGAAAAAAGCACAAAAAAGTCGAAGAACGTCATTTTGAGAGTTAAAAATAGGAGGAATAAAATGGCAGAGGTTAAAAAAATAGGAAAATTTTCGCCGAAGATGATGAATTCTCGGAAACCGCTGAAAATAGAAAAAAAAGTCGAAAAGTATCCTTCAGAGGTCTAAATATAGGAGTTAAAATCGGTTAAGTAATCACATATTATATTAAGGATCTTGATCCGGTCACGTATTTCTAAATTATATAGCAAAGAACATCATAATACTTCCTCAAACTGATTGCTTTGTTCATAAATTTTGCATGACCATTACCTTTTTCGAATCAGGAAATTTTCTCCTATGTTCCTCAATGACTTGCAAAATGTATTGTTTCTGGTTTTCATTCTGCGTCAGAATATTATTAAAATCTGTGAATAGGCCCTTTCTGACGCATCATTCACAACTTTTAATTTTTTGACAATTTCCGAACCTTCTCGGAAACTCTCATTTTCAGACCAAAAAGATGGGTCAATTTGTAGAAATGATTGATCAATTTCAAATCGGGAAAAAAATCCGGGTTTGCAATGTTACAAAATGATCCATCTCTTTGTCACAAAAATTACCAACGTCTATTAAGTTGATTACGATTTTCTTCGGGCAATTTTGATCAATTTATTCGATTACGTCGAGCGGGCCCAACTCGGACACTATGCAACGTTTCAGGTCCGATGGTAAATTCTCATAAAAAAAATGATAAGGCGACCTTTTCAGGGCTCAAAAACCAAAGGTGATTCGTCAATTTTTGCATAGCTGCATTGGCTATCTCTCTGTCGACACTCTTATAATTATAAAGTTTAAAAAAAAAATGAAGATCATGATTTGGAGCGCCTCCTACGATTGGAGCAGTGAACCATGGTTCCAGATAAATCGTTACGATAAAAACCATCTCGGATCGCCCGATATTCAGTTTTCGTCATTTCGAAACTGTCTCGGAATAAAAATATTTTCAAAGAATAAATAGCTTTGGACATGAAACGTGCATGATGCATTGCACCCGGTGAACGTATTACGACTCCTTGCGATGGGACGGTTCCGAGAAATAATTTTGTTAAATTCAAAAGATCTTTGTAATCCGCTCGATGTTAATCCGTTTCTAATTCCCAGAAATGGGAATTAGAATGCAAAAAAACTCATTCCAGCGCAATGCAAAAAGCCCATTCCAGAAATGAATTTATTCTCGTGATATTCTCCACAGTTACAACGCTCTGTACTTTTTTATCATCAATTCCGATGCGAAATACCGTTGCATCGATTTTCGATCAGGAATCTTTGAAAAGTTTGAAAATAGGTTCATCTGGTCCAGTCGAGGGGGACTTTAATTTCGCGTCGAAACCGCTTTTCAAAACTATCTCGAAAATATGGTGTCGACATGGCAGGTATAAAATAGATTTCTCTAACATTTGTTCTAATAAAACCGCCGCGGCATTCATGACACCCATGTTCGAAGCTGTTGTATCACAACAAAGAGCTTTTATCGAGCTCAAAGCACCCCACCCATCAAGAACATCATGAATGGCGTTTGCTTGCGTAACGCCTCTCCCACTTATAAGTTTTGGGACACCTATCAGCTTCTCAGAATCACTGTTTGTTATCAAAACGGGTAGTCTCTCAAGCTTCTTACCGCTTTCATAATCACGCAAAAGTTTTCCGTCTCAATGTAAAACAGCGGCTCACAAGTAAGTATTTTGGAACATACTTTTTATTCGCATGGACCTCATTTCACCCAATTTTTCACGCTTTCTCTTTATCAAGCGGCGATTAACAATCAGCGCATTTAAATCGAATCCAAGAGACTGAGCTAAAGAAGCGACTAAATGAACGGCCGATGTGTCAAAGACTTTGAACCTATCAAGAACCGCGACGAGTTTGTCATTCACCACATCTACAATGCCTCGAGATTTTTTCGGATTCGATGGTCCAGCACGATCTGCAGGATGGTCTTCTGTGGAATAATTTGAGAGTGTGCCAATGGATTTTTGTGACAACGTTTGTGAAAAGTCGCCACTATCACTCGATGCCAACTCCACGATCTCATGTGGAAGAAATTTTTATCGTTATTACATATCTTTTCTGATTGAGGATCAATGAAAAAAATGACCCTGAATAAAAAAAATGACGCCGCGGTTTACAAAATATGGCTCACAAAAGGATGAAATTTGCATATACGGATAAAAGATAGATAAAGAACATTTAATTGAAAATATAAAAATAAGCGCCATTAGAAATGTGAAAAAGAAGCCGAAAAGTATTACATCTTTCAATAGCGCCCCTCAGTGTAAATGCATGGCAATCAATATCTCTAAATGGCAAAAAAGCCACTAGCGTATACGAAATTGAAGTTGAAAAAAATAAAAAAATACGCACAACTAGGTAATTACTCCAAGAACAATAGTCTATTATGATAACTTTCCGAAAATGCATAAGTCAGGAAATAGAGATTGCAAAAGGTCGAAATTTGCAAATGCACAAATCTTCAGGGTCATAAAAAGATGGTTTGTTCAAGATATTCGGAGAAAAATTACTAAATAATGCTCTCTCCTTTTCCATTCTTTCCAACCTTTGTAACGCATCGGTTGTTTTTCGTAATTCTGCTGCCTCCATCAAATAATATGTGCTCTGGATATCCCAGATGAAACCGATACGACCAGGCTTCCTTTGATTTTGCAGAAATTCCGTTCTTATATCGTCGAGGCCTGCTAGCGCAACTTGATGGGCGATGTCAAAAAGGTCATCCAGTTTACCGCAAAATTCCTCTTCCCTCTTTTTATTGCTTGGGGCATTAATATTTTTTCCCAATAGATGCCATTGTTGATGTAAATCCATCAGCTTCGTTACGTAGTTATAATCTTGCTTCGTGACTTCGTGACTTGATCTGGCTTTTGTCAAAAAAATCATAGCTTGACGCACGGCTAGAGGTGCACTTGTTTTTATATCAAACCTGACACTCGTGTGTTAAAAAATAAAACTTTTAAAACTTGACGAGTTGATGGTAGTTTGTTCCCGAAAATTTGGGAATCCACATAACCAATCAAACCAACGTTTTCTCGTAAACGTGTTATGCACCTAACCTAAATTGACTAAATATGGGAGAATGCAATTGTTGGGTGTTGGAGACCGACTGCTGGGCCTCGAGTCGACGCTCTCGGAACTCGGAGCTCGGAGTCCGGCGGTGACAAAACCCTTTGTTCGGGCGCGTTGGTGTTACTCTGAGCGGATATAGTCCGGGCGCACTGCGCCCATAGCGCGTGCTGGGTCGGAGGAAATAGGACTATGGTCCGTTGTAGAAAGAACAAAATTAATAAAGGAGACGTACCATTTCACATTGAGCTAATCTCAAAAAGTTTATTTTGGATAATTTCATCCAACTCTCGTTAACTTATGATCGAAAATCTTGATGCACTTGTTCTCATTACTATAATTGATTTCCAGAACATAATACGAATAAACATTCAGGACAAACAATCAGAATGTCTACGTGATGCCGGGTTCTTGTAATTGGTTTTCTTGGGGGTGCAACGTGCTCGAACTTGGGGGTGCTTCGTGCAAGTGAAGCAGGAAAAACAGAAAAATTTTAAATCATGGCATAATCGAATTGACTGCAGGGGTGGCCTTGAATTTGTTTACGTGATTAATTATTTTGTGCAAAGAATTCCGTATGTTTTAAGACTACTCCGATTGAATTCTTTCGATATTTAACTCTCCAAATCACGTTTTTCGACTTTTTTCCGCGTTTTTCGCAACATACAGAGAATAAAGATGTGATTGATCTACCCCAAAAATGCTTGTATCGAATTCTAAAAAATCCAACACAAAGGTAACATTACTGTCAACATTTTCTGAGAATTTACGATTTTTTAGCTGATAATTAAGGCAACGGTGAAAAAAGGTTGAAAATCACGAAAAATCAATGCTTTTCTTATAATAAAAAGTAAGCCTTCCTGCCGGTGGGTAAATATGGAGGGAAATTTTTTAAAAAAATTTTGACATTTTTTAAAAATTATTTCGAACCAATTCGGGGGGTAAGACCATTAAAATTCGATTTTGCCCTTCTTAAGGACATGTATTATATATATATATATATATATATATATATATATATATATCAAATTATTTTGTTCCAGTCGTACAGGGTCTTCCCTTTCTTACGAGCCCCAATCCGCCTCAACTTCGTTCTACCTCCGATTCCTCATCGCCCCCTCTACCTCCCATTCCACTACCTCATATCCCCTCCACAACTGCCTCTTACTTCGAATTCCGCCCCCCCCCCCCGCCATGCGGCCGCAGCCGACTTCCCCACCTGTATCGTATTCACCATGACATATCTGCCATGGGCATAGGGAAACTGCGGAAAACCCATACCGATATAGCCGGTCCCAAGTTCGCCTCCCAGTCACCGAACTAGTCGTCTGTCGCCGAGAAATGTCGAAAAAAAAAATTTCACGACGAAAGTGACGCGACCGGGATGCGAACCCGGAACCTCCCGATCCGGTGGCCAGCACGCTAACCACTAGACCAACGCACCGGGTCATATTCCCTATATATACTTTCCAAAATTTCCTAAGGATTTGGCAGGTCCCACAAAACAAGGAAATCGTTAATTGATGCCATCGGCCCAGACAATAAATTCTCGTTTTCACGGTCACAAACTGATATCCTCTAGGTATGTGGACATGCGGTTATGCACAGTCTCCAACGTACCTCCATCGTATGTACGTCGCGACAGCGCACGAACCTGCTTGTGCGACAAAGAGCCATGGCAGCGTACAAAGTAAACGGTCTTTCCAAATGTACGATACTTATCTCAAGTACAGATTTGTTAACTATTAACATATCATTATTTAAGACGAGTCTCCGATTTTTAAGTAACTTGCTAGCTATTAACCGTATTAACCGTTTAACTTCAAACGTAAACATATGAATTATGTTAATATGGCAACAATGTTGTCGTGATCATTTACGACGCTTGCCCCAGTATTTGATCTGCTGCCCGTTTTTTGTCCAAAAAAGTAAATAGACATTTTTGAAATATTTTTTTCATAGAATTGTGTAAAGAAAGGTTGACTTGACGAACTAGGCTTTGAAGAATTTTTATTGAATCAGAATAATAGTTCGAACCGAGCGGGTGAAAATGTTAGTAACAAATTTGCTAAAGTCCAAAAACACTACTTTCCAGGCCCGTATTGACAAAATTATGGTTGAATATTCATATTTTACCCTTTTTAGCTAGCCTACCAGAGGAAATGATTTTGAGCCATCCAGAAATAGGCGTGGCCGTTAAAGGGTTAACAGGGCTATTTGATTCAACTGAAGATTTTTTAATTACCAAATATTCATTTTGTAATAAGTGTGAGACTGTTATCTCAAAAAACGACTGGGTCAACATCTTAAATACAGATTCATTAATAGTTAATAAATCCTTATTTGCGTTAAATAGAGAAGTTATCGCGTCAACTGTGTGACTCTTGGCTCAAATGCGACCGAGATAGTCGTTTTGAATTAATATCGGTTAATTGTTGTAATAATGTTGTGCATTAAACACAGGATAGTCGGATAATCCTTACTGATTTCAACTGTATTATCATATCACAATTTCAACTCGTTTTTCGATGACCGTAAACATCTACTGACAAGGAACATCCCTCAGGTCTCCGCCTCTGATTTTGTTGAAGCTCATATATGTGATAGAGCATCGAAAACTTTGAGACACGTATGTTTTTTTATCGGCGGAAAAACGGATTTAAGGGGGGACACCGCCCCTCAAAGAAAGGCGTGTCGAGGGGAGATTTTGCAGTTTCACCCAGAAGCAATCCACCGATCTGAATGAAACAAAAACGAAAATTCTTCTAATGAAAAGCGATGAAAAATTTACTATGAAAATGTTAAGAAAAAATTAAATTAGGGGGTAAACCACCCCTCAATTTGCCTTTTTTTTCCCCACACTTAAGAGGGTTGTATGCAAATTAATAAAACAGGTATTAGTTTGAAGGGCAATTAAAATTAAAGTTGACGGGTTTTTGCGTTTTGGCGGAAAATTTAAGGGGGTAAACCACCCCTAACATAAATTTATTTATCATGGTCGTTTTTTCTGTGTTTAAAGTATATCCGCTGATTTTAAATATTTCTATAAGCTACAATTTAATGTTTTACCGGTAATTATGCAGTTTGGCGCCTTTTCCGAAAAACGGCGGGAAAATTTTTTTTTCGCCACAAACTGCCTCTATTAGTCCTAACTAATGATATTTCGTCGGGGGAGGCTGACATTTTCCATAATTACCATGAGTTATGGGGTTTTCAAGTTTGAGAAAACACATGATGGAATAGGGCATTTTCATGCATTTTGGCAGTGTGTGTCGGCTCTGGAACGACTTTCAACTCAAATCCACTATCCAACGCACCCTCTGGGGGGGGTTTCACCTCCCCGACGGGGTCAAGGGGCAGCGCCCCTGCGGGGGCGGAAGGGGCGGAGCCCCCCCAAGATACTGGAAAGAGATTTTTAAAAGAAAAAAAGTCTCTTTTCCATAATTGTTCTACCAATAGCGTTTGTGTGTGTGCTTGTGCGTGTGCGTGTGCGTGTGCGTGTGCGAGTGCGCGCGCGCGTGTGTGTGTGTGTGTGTGTGTGTGCGTGTGTGTTTTGAAAATTAGTTACTTCAAAACCCCATAACTTATGGAGTTTATGGGAAATGTCAGCCTCCCCCGACGAAATATCATTTGTTATGATCGAAAAAACAACCCCATGGCGAAAAAAAAATTTTCCCGTCGTTTTTCGGAAAGGCGCCAAACTGCATAATTACCGGACCGATTCGGCGAAGTATATAGAATAATCACGTAAATGGAAAAAGTCGCTACTGTCGTGCGTGTTAGCAGCAGACGGCCTTTTTTGAGATTTTTCGTGCGAGTAAGGAGGCGCGATTCGCGAATAACAATTTTTTAATTAACTTAACAAAGTCGGCACCGGGTTAAATCATAGGTTAACCGATTCGTCTCATTATAAACAATAAGTAGCTGAATTGAAAAAGTAGCTGCTGTCATGCAGGTTGGCAGCAGACGACCTTTTGTGAATTTAATCGTGCGGCCAGCTCGACTCTTTTCGAGAATAACAATTTATTTTTGTTAATCAACAAATTCCGTCACCGGGACGAAGCATAGGGGGATCGATTCGGCCAAGTATATAGAACAAGCACGTAAATATAAAAAGTCGCTACTGTTATGCGAGTTGGCAGCAGACGACCCTTTTTGAGATTTTTCGTGCGAGTAAGGAGGCGCGATTCGCGAAAACAATTTTTTAATTAACTTATCAAAGTCGGCACCGGGTTATATCATAGGTCAATCGATTCGTCTCATTATAAACAATAAGCAGCTGAATTTAAAAAGTAGCTGCTGTCATGCAGGTTGGTAGCAGACGACCTTTTGTGAATTTAATCTTGCGGCCAGCACGACTCTTCGCGAATAACAATTTATTTTTGTTAATGAACAAATGCCGTCACCGGGATGAAACAAAGGGGGATCGATTCGGCTAATTATATAGAATAAGGATATAAATAGCAAAAGTCGTTACTGTCATGCGTGTTAGCAGCAGACGGCCTTTTTCAGAATTTTCGAGCGAGTAAGAAGACGCGATTCGCGAATAACAATTTTTTTAATTAACTTAACAAAGTCGGCACCGGGAAAAATCATAGCTCAATCGATTCGTCTCATTATAAACAATAAGAAGCTGGATCGAAAAAGTAACTGCTGTCATGCAGGTTGACAGCAGACGACCATTTGTGAATTTAATCGTGCGGCCAGCACGACTCTTTTCGAGAGTAACAATTTATTTTTGTTTATCAACAAATGCCGTCACCGAGACGAAACATAGGGGGATCGATTTGGCCAAGTATATAGAACAAGCACGTAAATATAAAAAGTCGCTACTGTCATGCGGGTTGGCAGCAGACGACCCTTTTTGAGATTTTTCGTGCGAGTAAGGAGGCTCGATTCGCGAATAACAATCTTTTAATTAACTTGAAAAAGTCGTCACCGGGATAAATCATAGGTCAATCGATTCGTCTTATTATGAATAATCGATTCGTCTTATTATGAACAATCGATTCGTCTTATTATAAACAATAAGCAGCATGAAATTTATCGTGTCGGTAATGCGACCCGATTCGCGATGCACTTAAGATCATTATATATGTTTTTTGTGAATACACAATTGTTTAATGCAATGATACTCACTTATCAACGTTGCAAGTAATCCCTCAATACAACAGTTTCGAAAGTAGCTCACTTATGACGTTCACTGCACAACAATATTTGTTAAAAATGTATGGTATGCGATAAGTTAATGTATCCTCGACCTAAGCACAACAAGAAACAGCATGTTTTCACGAAGCATTCGACGAAGAAAGACAAGACTACCTTCAATCACAACGGGCAGCAAGTCGCTATGACTGGTTCAACTACGTTGTTACTATTAACAGAAACCTTTATTGCTCTTATAACTCTATCCCTACCGCTGCAAACGAACATTTTCTACGTCGTGTACATTGTCTTTATACCAGAAAGAACCCAATCATACATTTTTCCCGTAGGCCATTATATTCGGAGAAAACGTCTCCATATTTTGGGAGAAACCACAGGATACAGATTGGGATTTTTTTAATCCAACCGGCCTGTTGTTTTTCAGTGGCTTGGATTAAAAACGTGGTGTGTGTTTAGATGTTTGCTCGAAATTTAATCCGCCTACGAGGTATAATCTGGACCGTGAGGTACATCGATATAGGAGTGCGTTTTCCACTGTAAGGATTAATCATTAATACATTTATGGTCGGTGGGCCATAAATGTAAACGACGTACGGACCATGCCCCAGGTTCAAAAACGTGAAAACCGAGGAAGGCTGCTCCGTTACGTTTTTCCTTACGTGCGTATATACTGCTCATCTGTCTAAACGCATAGCCGGAAAATAATTTAGACAATGTTCATTTGCAATGGTAGGGGTAGCGAAATAAGGGCGAGAAGGGTGTCTGTTAATGGTAAAGAAATCGTCGCACCAGTCATAGATGCGACGTGCTGCGCGTTATTATACGAAATATCCTTGTCTACGATGTTCGAACGCTTCGTTGAAACCATGCCGTTTCTTTTCGTATTTTCATTAACAACGCGAAAACCTTTTCGCAATATTATGAATTTTGGTGAACGTTTTACATTGTGATAAAGTGAAATGCATTAGTGAGCTACTATCGAAACTGTTGTATCAATGGATTACATTCGGCGCTGGTAAGTGAGTATCATTTTAGCGAACCGTACTTCTTCGTAAATCAAGTAAATTGGTGTTAATTTATATTAATTCAATAATTGGGCGAAGCGCAAATTCTCAATGATATAGAGCACTTGCCATATTTTCTCTCGAAGAAAAGGAGCGTTTGAGATTGGGTTTTTTAATGGATCTTCACTCAAAATAAAATAATGAAGAGCTACAAGCCTGGCCCCGAAGGTGCAGACGCATGATAAGAAAATGAAAATAAATCAATTACAAAAAAAAATCAATCCGCATAACGGGCCACTCTACTTGCACGAAATATCTCATAAAAGATTATCCGCTGCCATCGCGCATAGCATTAGTGACTTGTACTATTTACAAGGTTTTTCTTTACGAATAGACAAATCCATCGATCTACGATTTGTGGCGTTGACGACTTCTCTTAATTAATTAACAAATTGTTATTCGCAAAGAAAGCCTCTCTATTAGCATGAAAAATCTCATAGAAGGTCGTCTGCTGCCAACCTGCATGACAGCAGCTACTTTTTCAATTCAGCTACTTATTGTTTATAATGAGATAAATCGATTGATCTATGATTTATCCCGATGACGACTTTGTTAAGTTAATTAAAAAATTATTATTTGCGAATCGCGCCTCTTTACTCGCACGAAAAATCTCAAAAAAGGCCGTCTGCTGCTAACACGCATAATAGTAGCGACTTCTTCTATTTACGTGCTTATTCTATATACTTGGCCGAATCGATCTCCCTATGTTTCATCCCAGTGACGGCATTTGTTCATTAACAAAAATAAATAGTTCTCCGCGAAAAGGGTCGTGCTGGCCGCACGACTGAATTCACAAAAGGTCGTCTGCTGCCAACCTGCATGACAGCAGCTACTTTTTCAATTCAGCTGCTTATTGCTTATAATGAGACGAATCGATTGACCTATGATTTATCCCGGTGACGACTTTGTTGAATTAATGAAAAAAATGTTATTCGCGAATCGCGCCTTCTTACTCGCTCGAAAAATCTGAAAAAGGCCGTCTGTTGCTAACACGCATGACAGTAGCGACTTTTGCTATTTAGGTGCTTATTCTATATAATTAGCCGAATCGACCCCCCTTTGTTTTATCCCGGTTACGGCATTTGTTGATTAACAAAAATAAATTGTTATTCTCGAAAAGAGTCGTGCGGGCCGCACGATTAAATTCACAAAAGGTCGTCTGCTGCCAACCTGCATGACAGCAGCTACTTTTTAAATTCATCTGCTTATTGTTCATAATGAGACGAATCGATTGACCTATGATTTATCCCGGTGCCGACTTTGTTAAGTTAATTAAAAAATCGTTATTCGCGAATCGCGCCTCCTTACTCGCAAGAAAAATCTCAAAAACGGTCGTCTGCTGCCAACCCACATGACAGTAGCGACTTTTTATATTTACGTGCTTATTCTATATACTTGGCCAAATCGATCCCCCTATGTTTCGTCCCGGTGACGGAATTTGTTGATTAACAAAAATAAATTGTTATTCTCGAAAAGAGTCGTGCTGGCCGCACGATTAAATTGACAAAAGGTCGTCTGCTGCCAACCTGCATGACAGCAGCTACTTTTTAAATTCATCTGCTTATTGTTTATAATGAGACGGATCGATTGACCTAGATTTATCCCGGTGCCGACTTTGTTAAGTTAATTAAAAAATCGTTATTCGCGAATCGCGCCTCCTTACTCGCACGAAAAATCTCAAAAACGGTCGTCTGCTGCCAACCCGCATGACAGTAGCGACTTTTTATATTTACGTGCTTGTTCTATATACTTGGCCAAATCGATCCACCTATGTTTCGTCCCGGTGACGGCATTTGTTGATTAACAAAAATAAATTGTTATTCTCGAAACGAGTCATGCTGGCCGCACGATTAAATTCACAAAAGGTCGTCTGCTGCCAACCTGCATGACAGCAGCTACTTTTTAAATTTAGCGACTTATTGTTTATAATGAGACGAATCGATTCACCTATGATTTAACCCGGTGCCGACTTTGTTAAGTTAATTAAAAAAAATTTATTCGCGAACGCGCCTCCTTACTCGCACGAAAAATCTCAAAAAGGGTCGTCTGCTGCCAACCCGCATGACAGTAGCGACTTTTTATATTTACGCGCTTATTCTATATACTTGGCCGAATCGATCCCCCTATGTTTCGTCCCGGTGACGGCATTTGTTTATTAACAAAAATAAATTGTTATTCTCGAAAAAAGTCGTGCTGGCCGCACGATTAAATTCACAAAAGGTCGTCCGCTGCCAAACTGCATGACAGCAGCTACTTTTTAAATTCATCTGCTTATTGTTTATAATGAGATGAATCGATTGACCTATGATTTATCGCGGTGCCGACTTTGTTAAGTTAATTAAAAAATTGTTATTCGCAAATTGTGCCTCCTTACTCGCACGAAAAATCTCAAAAAAAGCCGTCTGCTGCTAACACGCATGACAGTAGCGACTTTTTCCATTTACGTGATTATTCTATATACTTTCCCGAATCGATCCCCCTATGTTTCATCCCGGTGACGGCTTTTGTTAATTAAGAAAAAAAGAAAGTTATCCGCCATTCGGGTCTCCGTACTCGAACAAAATTTTAGTTTAAAGTCGTCTGCCGTCAACACGCATGACAATTGCAACTTGACGATTTACATGCCTAATCTATATGAATAGACGAAACGATCGACTCGTGATTCATCCCGGTAACAGTTGTTGTTTAGCAAAAAAAACATTATTTCCGCCAGACGGATATATGCGGCTCATTCACGAGCGGTTAAGTGGCGGGGGTAGGCCCTATGCTGCCTCGCTACGCTACGACCGGGGCGCGTACAGTCACGATAAAAATGTACTGGGTTCGGGCGGCGCGCGTCTGCTAGGTCTGTCTGCCAGCTTCAGCGTCATCTATTATTGCTTTAAAAATGTTTCATGAGAACACGAATATTTCTTGAAGACTAATAAATTATGTAACAGTTAATGAATGAATTTGAATGAAAGTGCCAAATAAATGTATTTCTTTACTATAAATAAACTGTTTTCTCAGTGTGGCAATCAATTTTCCACACCATGCATACGATTTCATCATCAAGAACAGTTTGTTTTCAATACATTTATATTCACGTCTAGTGGAAGACTGATCAACACTCGTGGTTTGTTCTTGCTGATTCACGACTGGAGACTCTTCATTGAAAGCATGAGGCGCATTTGGAATAGAATAACAAATGTCGTGTTCATTCGAAGTTTCAACATCGTTAAGCATCGTTCTGGGGAACGAGTTTCTAATGAATGGTTCAACCTCAATACCCTCCATTACCCCGTACGGGGAAAAAAATTTGTTGCCACGCGTTACCTCGATAGTTGGCATCGTGGAAAATTTCGTTACGGAACAGATCACTTTGTCCTGAAGACACAGGATTTAAGAAAAACAGCTCTGAAAGTAGCGGTATTCGAACATATACCAGCGGTCACCAGAGCAGCCAAAAAAGTGTTTCAGCGATTTACGAATAAGAAAATAAATAACGAGTGTGAAACTCAAACTGGCGGAGCACTTGGAATAGAATTCGAGCTCGTTAGAGTATTGGAGAATAAGTTGAATTTTGTGGCAGAATTTTATGAGCCATTGGACATCGAAATGACGCGCTGGGGAAGCTGCGGAGAAAATGACACCTTCGACGGTCTACTTGGAGAAGCCGTAGCTGGAAACGCTGCATTTCTCATCGGCGATCTGTATCACACACTTGGACATGATCGATTATTAGATCTTTCAATTCCCTATAACACGGAATGTCTGACGTTTCTCACACCTGAAGCACTGACTGACAATTCCTGGAAGCTTCTGGTCGTACCGTTCAGGTGTACATTTTTTTCACGCGTAACAAGAAGAAAACAGATTTGTCACATTGAAGTGCATAGTCACAGTTAGGTTTTATTCGTTCTGCAAATCAGTGAACATTTTTAAAAAGTGAAGCATCATACAACGTCTGGTTCCTAAAATTATGGATTTGCCAAGCAAATTATGGATTTGCCAATTTCATTACAATCGGTTGGGTTGTTTTGGAAGAGCTTTTTGTAGCGCGTGTTACGCCGCCTTAATGACCAGTGATGATAAACAGAATGTTACGATAAAAGATTTCCAAAGACGGCTGCTATCGTTCGGAAGAAAATAAAAATATTCACATCTCTCAAAACTAACAGGGGTTCAAAATAAAATTGTTCTCCCCTTTAACCCGAGCCATTAACAAAATCCCTGAAAACGATGTTTGAAAACTTCACAGATTGTATTGACAATTTACATGGCTTTAACGACAAATCTTGATTTGGCTGACACGCTAACGCCATCGGTAGTGTGCAATTTTGTTAGCAAGTGTTCTCTAAGTCAAAAAAATATTTTTTGCTTGTAACAAACTGAATAATTCAATGAGAAAAAATGTACGTGCCCTTAGAAAAAATTAACACGTTGTTTCATATTTTTGGCAGATTGTATACTTGGATCGCCGTCATATTCACCCTTATTCTGGGGGCTTACACCTTTCATTTTTTTGCTCTAACTTACCAAAAGTATGTAAGTTTTGATGCGGAGGAAATCAAAACAGAAGTAACGTGTCGGTCGATACAACATTTTCGTCGTAAGATAGAAAAAACATCGTCAAAAAAAAAGACATCTGTTCGGAGCTTGGAACTTTTTACCAAGACTGGGAATAGTGTCCTGTATACATACAGCATGTTACTTCAGGTCTCCTTACCAAGAATACCGTCTGCTTGGGCGGTGAGAGTTTTTATTGGATGGTGGTGGTTCTACAGTATTCTTGTCACTGTCGCGTATAGAGCGAGCATGACTGCTACTTTGGCCAATCCTATCGGCAGGTGAGTATTATTGAAAAGCAAACTTTTCAAATTATTAACAAGTTTTTGGATTGTAAATTACGAGTTGACGAATTGACGTCACATGAGATCCTCGACATTCTAGCATACTCCCTACTCCGCTGGTTCTTACAGGTTCCACAAAAGTGATTAGATTAAGATTTCCAGCTCGGATGACTGAGACCTATTTTAGGATTCTCCATGTTTTGCAGCTCAAGTTCACATTCCGTAGAAAAAAAAAACGAAAATTCGAAAAATAACATCAACATTTATGTTACGCAAAAATAAAAGTATATACTTTACTTACTATACCCTTTCCATACCTTGTACGAAAACACCGGCGGTAATTTTCGAATTGTCGTGTTTTTCAGCTCAAGTCGACATTCTGTACGATGTCGCACAGATTGAAACATTTTGAAATATTTACAGCCTCGGGATATGAGAGAAGGCAAACCCCGGTGTTTGACTTTTTGCATACTATTATACCGTATCCTCGACTAAAAACGTTCCATGTTAACAAAAAAAAACGTCAAATAGTTTTTGTTCAGGGTTTCGTACGAAAATGACTTAGTTTCTCAACTCTCACTTCTGGACGCTATCCCGTGCAGAAATGTGACCAGACGTTCCCTACTTTGTGTTCGGCCCTGACCAGACGTGGCTTGTCTGATTTGCCTGATCAGGCCCTCCTATGAAACAAACCGGGAAGATCAGACAATCGTTTTTTTTACGGCTTACCCTCTATGTTTGGAAATTACAATCTTCTGGCCGGGATACATTGCGAGCAAGTACATCTTCACGTAATGTCTATGCGGCCAAAACATTAGCATGTTCTGGAAAGTGGAGCCTGTATATAAGAACTAAAGAAAAGATGCTTTGCTTTTCACCTCATTAAATATATTTATAATTGATTTGGATGAAACTAATACATCTGTTGTAATTCTGTTCATTATTAAAACCATTCATTTCATCAATGATTATCGATGAGGATAACAATGCTTATCATAAATACTGAGATTACGATAACTAATGATTGAAGCATAAAGAATAGCCAAACTATTTTATGAGGCGAAAAAGTAAAGCAGCTCATTAGTGGTTTTTGAACGCCTTGTCGCCATGTTGGGAAATATCAATGTTCTGGCCAGGAAGCCATTACCTGAATATATTTCGCCAACAATCCGCCAGGTGGCTACAAGTGAAGAGCTTCGCGTAAGCAAGGTACCATCGTACGAGGATAAAAGTTCGTCCTGTAGGTTGTACCATGTACAGAAGTGCTATGCTTACAGCGTGCACCTACGCTTATGATTTTGCAATACTTGCGAAGTAACCCTTTGCACTCTAGGCCTTTTTCGCTCGAATAGTGATCTGTGTACGGTTTTCTGTCTCTTTGCCTATCAGGAAATGCAAGCAAGCGTATGTATACACTCATATACTAGCTTAGCGACTAGATAACCAACAAACAATATGTTATCGAAATACTAAATTGAATACTCTCCCGATTTTATCTCCTCAAGGATTCCAAAAACACTGAAACGTCATTTTTATTTTCCTCGTTTGTTCCTGGTTATTTCCTGATCTATTCCCTACGAATTTCCCGGTCATTTACCGCTTGTTCTTCGGCCCGTTCCTGATCAGTTCCCCAGAAAGGGAACGGCGCGGCGGATAGGGCCCTAGCCTTAGACCCGTTACATTGCGAACGTACTCCAGAGTGGAAGACCCGACCAGAGCCCGATGTTATTTACGGAAGACAGCTCAGGGGCAGTACTTTTTTCAGACTCAAATTTCTACACGGGATGTCACCTTTTTACCCCAATTATGATCATTCAAAGTCGAAATATGCACTTTTTATTTACGTAATCCACAACCCGGTAACAAAGATCGTAGGGACCCGCTAACGAATAAATTTGAAGAGGAATTATATTATTAACAATACTCTTTATAATTGCAGAAGCGATTAAAAGAAAATCCATTCCCCGTGCACAACATCGAAGCGGCGCAACTTTTTTTATTTCTGGGTTTTCTCGTATAATTCACGCTGTAAAATGCTTAAAAAATTGATTTACTGCGATTGTTTTTCACAGTAGTCTAGATTGTTTTCCATATAGCTGTTAAAAAAGACCGACAATTTGGCGAAAGAAGGGATCGGTCAATTGTTGCACTCAATGTTTACAGTCGACGTTTACAGAATCGGTGGAAAACGACAAGGAAAGCAAGTGTGCACAAATTCAATATCAAGCCTATACTCGCATCATATGGATGGGCACCTATATGACTAAAAATCTTGCAAGTATCAACTTCAAGATTCCATTTTTGTAAAAGTTATGGAAAGGGGAAGCAAAATAAAAAAATGGTTTTTCTGGAAAACGGCACAGCCGGTTTTAATTAAAAAAATGTTTGGCACATCAATGAGATAGTGTTGAAACATTTGTTTGACAAAAAGACAGTTAAAGAAAATGGCAAAATTAAAAAAATGTTTACGGTTACATTTCAGAGCTACACTTCTACATTGTTTTCATTTTAAAAACCTTGAAATGTTTGTTTTGATATACCGTCGAACCTCGATAAAACGAAATCCTCGATATAACGAAGATTTGTCCATTACCTTCCGATAGACACCCGAAACCTTCATACAACAATACAATAATATACATTGTGCCCTAATTGCTAATAGCTTGTAAAAATTGCTCTAATTTGAACCTTTTTTCTTTAAAAGTATCTCTATATTTATAACACTATTTTTTTTTAACGAACATGATCTCGATGTAACGAAACCGCGATATAATGAACTTCTCTAGGGATTCGTTATATCGACGTTCGACTGTATATTTCTACTAAATTTTCGAGAGAACACTGTTTCGCTCAAGCCGGCTATTCGTACATTGAATGTACAAGACGAGCTTTCATTCTGGGTACGTGAATTGTTAACGATTAAGTTAGTGAGAATTTGGATTTTACTTTTACTTTTCGGTCTTCTTCGGTCGGTCTTCTTAAAAAGGTAAACTATAAAGATATTACTGTTGCTATGACAACTCGTGATACATCTGATGGGACGAGAACGTAATTCGCGGAGAACAATTAAAAAATCATGTTATTATTCTATGTATTTGAAGTATTGAAATAAGTAGTGTCCAGTGAACCATTAAAACTAAGTTTCCGTAGTAAATCACGAGGGATTTGTACCCGTGCGGAAAATTGACGGGGCATCCCTTATAAAATAAGCCGTTGAAGGCCCTTATATGGCAATCCCGACAGAGGTTGGCATAATAAGGGCCTTTGCAGGTCCTATAATGGCAATCCCGACAGGAATTGCTACAATAGGGTCAGGTTTGGGCATTATAGGAAACGGACCAGTATACATAGCTTGGACTAAATCGTTTGTAGATTTTGATTACTACACTCAATTATTCGATGATACGTAAAAATAGGATAAAAACGTGAGGGAATTACAAATTGTTATATATTACATTTACAAGTCCTTCAAAAAATTACATATTATTCTTATTGCCTTATTCACTCATGGAGTGATGCCAGTGTATATGTTTGAACAATCCCATTCTGTTTTTTTTTAACATTTTTATAGTGACTATTTTTCGCCGAATACTTTCCATATGAAAAATTATTTCTTCCGAAGATTTTGATGATATTTTCCACTCATGAACTTTACCCGATCGTGTAGGATAAGTCAATAGATCGGTTTTCGTTTTCCAGATATTACCTTCCAACAAAAAAGATTCTGGACATTGATTGGATCCGAATATTTTTCTAATTTCTACTACACATCCATTGCTTAAAAGTACAACGTTATTTGGCGTGGTAGTGCTAATTGTAGTGCTATTATTAAAAATCAATTTTTCAGCATTTATTTTTCCGGCTTTAATCAACTTTTTCGTAACTGAAATTTCGGAGAAATTTCTCTTGGCCGCTCAAAGAAATTGTCTTTTTCATTCTGTCTGCGACGAAATTGAACCAGATACCTATTTGGACTTCCAATAGAACGTTTTATTTTTCCAAGGTAATTTTCGAAGGGGAAACCATTAATTTTGCTCAAGTTGCATCCAAAATTATGAACGTCATCTACTACATCGCAAAGCACACACCTACACTGACAAAGAAATTCTATTGATATTAACTAACCGCGTCTATTTGATTTATTTATATTTTAATTATCTAGATTTCCCGCGGAATCAAATTTTTCTTATTGTATTCCATTATTGGCATTATTTATTTTAAATATATTTATTTATTCAAATAAAAATCTATTTAATATCGTCCAATAATTAAGTATCTTATTTAATCCTAATAAATCTGTGATTCGGTTTCATCTGTTCAAAAAACAATTTACTTAAATTCGCTAAAAGGATCTATTTGATTAAACAAATTTTTAATTGAATAGAATTTTTGTAGAGTCAACCATTTTTCTATTTAATTGAACTAATGTTCTGTCTTTATTGCAACACTCATATTAAAGGGGTGTGGGGGTAGAGAGAGTGGAGAGAAAGAGGAATTATATACACACAAACACACACACACACACACATACACAGGGTGAGGCACTAACTGTTGCCACCTTGAATATCTTTGTAATTATCGACGTCACGGAAAAATGTTTGGAACAAATGTTGTACCGTACGAAAGTTATATAAATGTTAATATAAATGCGACCGTTTTTTTTATCTCAGTGGAGGCGCTGTCGCACAGTAAAGGTCACCTCCACATTAAATTTTTTTTCAACTATCTTGTAGAGCATCGAAAACTGCATAAAAAATATTTAGGGGTCAAAGTCGTTCAAGGTCATTTAGGATAAAAAAAGTGACATGAACTTTATTTTTATGTAAAATTACCTTTATTCACAGTAGATGTTCAAAGTGATTGCCATTGGAATCAATGCAGTATTGTAATCTCCTCATCACGAATTTCTTATCACTTCGGCACTTATCGCCGAAGTCTTGCCGTTGTCTTGTATGTAAGCAACGGCACCAAACCTACAATGTACACGGAACATTATACAATGTTTCGCCCAAACAAACCCGAGATAACGATAGTAAGAATGGTGAGACCAATATTAATGAATCAAGCGAATGTAAATGGTGTATTATTTTGAAGAGCAAACTGATATGCTTCTAATTTACGGAGAATGTCAGAAAAATGCAGTGAGAGCTAGACACTTATACGCTGAAAAATTTCCTGAACGTTCTCATCCTACACGCCGTACATTTCAAATTTTGTACACTAAACTGAGGACAACTGGATCCTTAACCCGTCGGGAAAGTAACCGACAAAAGCGAGTTACTAACGAAGAAACGGAAATTGGTGTTCTTGACGCCGTTCATCGAGATCCTTGTGTGAGTTCTCGTCAAATTGCGAGGGCATCTGGCGTAAGCCAAAGAAGTATTCTACGTGTTCTACGTCGTCATAAATATCATCCTTACCAAATCAGTCTCCACCAGGAATTAACTGGTACGGATTTCATGAGTCGCACTGAATTCTGCCGATGGGCTCAACGCCAGATTCAGAGAGATGACTCATTTATTAATCGGATTTTATTTACTGATGAGGCAACATTTACGAATCATGAAAATAGTAACTTGCATAACATGCATTTGTGGTCAACAGAAAATCCACATTGGCTGCTGACCAAAGACCGTGGTCGGTTAATGTATGGTGTGGGATTATTGGGGATAGAATCATAGGCCTCTCATTTCATCGAAGGGAATCTTAATGGTAGGAAGTACACCACATTCCTTCAAGAAACATTAGGTCCGTTATTGGGAGAAATACCTTTAGAAACAAGAAGCAGAATGTGGTATTAACACGACGGGTGCCCGGCACATTTTTCGCTGATAGCTAGAAATAAATTGCAAAAGAGATTGCCAAATCGTTGGATTGGACGCGGAGGAGCTGTATCATGGCCGGCTCAGTCGCCAGACTTGACGCCTCTGGACTTTTTCTTGTGGGGATACTTGAAAGATCTTGTTTATAAAGAACGTCCAACTACGCCGCATGATATGCCTGAGAAAATTCTTCGAGCCTGTGATTCGATAAGTGCCGAAGTGATGAGAAATTCTACACAATCCGTGATGAGGAGATTGCAATACTGCATTGATTCCAATGGCAATCACTGAACATCTACTGTGAATAAAGGTAATTTCACATAGAAATGAAGTTCACGTTACTTTTTGATCTTAAATTACCTTGAACGACTTTGACCCCTAAATGTTTTGTATGCAGTTTTCGATGCTCTACAAGATAGTTGAAAAAAATGTACCGTCCCATTTAAAAAAGTGGCGGTGACCTTTACTGTGCGATAGCGCCTCCACTGAGATAAAAGAAAATGGTCGCATTTGATGACCCCTTTCGTACAGCACAACTTTTCATTCAAACTTTTGTTTGTGACGTCTATAATTACAGAGATATTCAAGGTGGCAACAGTTAGTCCCTCACCCTATGTGTATATATATATATATATATATATATATATATATATATATATATATATATATATATATATATATATATATATATATATATATATATGTGTGTGTGTGTGCGTGTGCGTGTGCGTGTGTGTGTGTATAGGTTATGCGCATGTTATTCGATAAAACTCTCTAATTATCACAATGATATTAACTATCTGGTATAATTTATGTGATACAGCAAATAATTATAGGAATTTATTTGGTCTCTTATGCGATATCTGCGACGAAGATGTTACAAGCACTCGGTAGTATAGGGGCAACGTGCGTAGCTATGAGTCGGTAGGTACTAGGTTCAATACCCCTATAGGTGAAATATTTTCTTCGAACAAAAGCATTCCGAAAGGCCAGGCCATGACGAATTACGATACAAAATCGTTGTTGTAATCTCTCAATTAAGTGCTTAATTTTATTTCGGATTTATGAAATATTTTATGCACATAGTACACTTAGATTTATAGAGTACATTTAAGCAAATAAACTTTGCTTAGTCTTTACTAGTCTTTACTAGTAAGTCTTTACTAGTAAAGACTTTACTAGTAAAGTCTTTACTAGTAACTACGTTACTAGTAAAGACTGACGTCTCTGTGCGGGTCCGCCGGGTTTGAGGCCCGGACTTATTACACCGCCGCGACGACTGCTGTTACTAGGAGTTTTCTCCGACTCCAGGAGCGAACCGTGGACAAATCGGAACTAATCATACTTACCGCCACCGGACCGACGTTAGCTCGGTCGCTATTAGCCCGGTGGGGTTTTTTGCAACGTCCACGGAAACTTGTTCGCTCCCGAAGTCCCACGGTCGAACCCCGCGGAGCAGGCGATGCTCGATCAGCGGAATCGGATCGGGTACATCCGGTCCCACCGGATGCACTGATGCAGCCACCCAGCGACACCGCACAGAGACATGAGGCACAGAGTCGCAAAGAGCACTTATCAATTAATTTAAACAAAAAAAAGGAAAAAGATTTTGGGACGTGACAACCACCCCCCCCCCCTTCAGGCGATCGACGTCCTCATCGGTTTATAAAAAAAAAATCGGTTGTCAGTAAAGTCGGTTTACTGACGATAGTTGAACGTGACAACGTCATAAGAAAACACTGATGGAATGGTTTCATTTTTCAAAAGAAAATTTTAATTTTATTTGTTTGATAGATATTTTGTATGGATATAGAGAAGGAGGTAAATGGAAATCACAATTGAATTGATCAAGTTACATTTATTTGTACGCATAAATACGATTATGTCAATTTTTATTTATTTTTTTTTACAATGTACATAGTTTTTTTTCATAAAATTCTTCGTTCAGAAAATCATTTTAAATTTACAAAATACTTGAATAAAATTTATTGTTTAAATTTCTACTCGACTGTTAAAATTTAATTTTTGATTTTATTATTTTATAATAATAAATTTTGTATTGATATTATTTCTTTCAGCAAGTAAACTGAATAAAAGTTGTTGTTCAATTAGTTACTTAATTATTTTTGCAAATTTAATTGTAATTTGTTGTAAAAAAGTAATAATTTTGAATCATTTATTATAAGAATAAACTGTGATTAAATTATTGTTCATAAATCTTAAATTTAAAATTAAAAATTTGGAAACATCATTAAAATTTTTGTAACTCTAGCTTTTAAAAAGCCGCCTCAATGTGTTTGATATAGGAGAAAATTGTTCCCTTTGACGGCTGGCTGGTCCAACCTGTCATTTCAGACACGTTGTTATGATATGTGGAAGATTTAACATTTATGTTTTAATTTTTTGAAATCATAGCTACGCTCGATAATTATTTCGATCGAATAGTAAAGCAATTGATTTTTTACTCATCGTGAAATAGTTCTGTTAACTTATTGTTATAGTTTTGTCAATTATAGCATAACCTACAATCGCTGCACTAGCGGACCGATGCTATTTATTTTAATGATGAAAGCACGAATATTCGACAATATATAACTGAACATATATTTAATATCGAAAGAATCATTACCTTTATCGCCGCAATTATCGTTGCTATAAACAATTGACACCACATTCACTTTTCACTGCACTTCATACTTGACGAAAACATGTAAATGTATTATTGTATAGCAGCTGTCCACGCGGACGCATCGTTCATGGCCTCTGCACACTGCGCGCGATGAGCGACTAGCGATGAGCGATATCCAATGAGAGCTCGAGTATGACGGAAATGCTCTATGGGAGTGACGTTGCCATTGGATATCGCTCATCGCTCGCCGCTCCCCGCTCGCAGTGTGCAGACGCCATCACGCAAGTAGGAGAGAGACAGATGTCGAACGCTGCCGAACGCGGAGGCCGATTGTGCCTCTTTGTCGCTCGTTCCGCGCTCTCGCTTGCACTTCAAGCATTAAATGGAACGCCTCAGAGCGAGGTAACGCCGCATGAGTCATGTTTTTTCATGCGTGCAGCCGGCTCCATCGAATTATAAGACGTTGTCACGTCAAAAAATACACACATGCATATATAGAAACACACACACACACACACACACACACATAAATAGTCGATAATCGGTAATTAGATATTACGGGCCAGTCGTCCCGTAATAGCACACTGGCGAGGGCAGTCACCAGTTCTCCGAGCTTCTCCTGCTGTTGCTCCATCCTCGGTTGGGTCGCGGCCGTCCGCACCAGCTCCCCGAATGTTGCCAACCGCTGCTGTCTGGACGTTGAAGTGGCCGGTCTGGACTCCTCCCGTCCCCGATGGTGGTTGGGGCACGCCGGGCTCCGTCTTCCAGGTTGTGGGGGATTTACGGCGCCTTTCATCATCGGCGGATTACGAGGGCGGGGTTCATTCACCCGCGCCCCCGCCTGTGACGGAATGGCCGCGGCCGATCGGCTGTTGGCGGCGATCGGCGTTCCCATGGCCGGCTTGTTGCCCATCTCCCAGCGGGTGATGCAACGCCCTCCGTGGGCCGCAAATCTCGGGCCCGGAATCAGGAGCCCGCAAAGGGGGCCATTACCTTCCCCTTCCGCCGGAAACTTTCCTCGATCAATTTCTCCATACATGCCCCCATTCCCGGGCATTTCTCTTTCTTGCCACACACCGGGCATGGATTGTGGGGGCGGGCGATGGCGACACTCTCGAGCCGCATTTCCGTTCCGGGGTCGGTCCTTCTCCATCCAGCTGTCACGTTCCCCTGACGTGTGGCGCGATCGACCACCTGGGTTCGGGGAGTGTCGTCGCGCCCCGAAGTCGCATGCTGCGTGACACGCGGGCTCGGGTTTGGCGGTACCCTGGTGATCACTTTCGAGGGATCCGGGGTGGCGACGGGCCGCGTCGGAGGCAGCATTAGAGTCGAGGGGGGGGGGGGGGGGGCGCACTCGGCGTCGGGAACGGTGAGACGCCTGCCGAGCGATGAGTTTGATGTGGCGCTCCACCCCCGCACTGCACCCGAATCGCGTGACTCTTTGTCGGAAACCGAGGAAGCATTCAGGTCGCTACATTTCCCCAAATCTCGCGCGCACACGGGGCACTCCTCGCGGCGCACGTAGCACGAGATGACGCGATCTATGTCCAATTCAGTCACTTCGGGTCTTGACGTTGATGCCATGGTGATTGAAGGAGGACTAACGACTGCTCCTCGATGAAGCGGACTCCTCCACTTCCCCCTTTTGTGTCCCCTCCCGAATGTGTAGAAGGAGGCTCTGGTTAACGCTTTGTGAGGAACAGGGCGAGGAAGGGGGGGAATCCTCTCTCGCTGGGCTCGAAGTGTTTATCGGCAGTCTCGGTGTCAAATTCCTCACGGCTCGACTCGTATACAACGTTAACTGGACGCTCGAGCGAGCGCTCCCTTGCTGGACGCGAGTTCTTTCTTCGCGAGCATAAGCCTTTCCAGATGTATCCGAGGGAGAGAAGGAACCAAGTTTTTGACATATATGAAGCTGGTCAGAGTGAGAAGGTGTTGTTTCTCTCTCTCTCTCTCTCTCTCTCTCTCTCTCTCTCTCTCTCTCTCTCTCTCTCTCTCTCCTGTTGGTCCTCGCCTATGGCATGAATTCTTCTCTCCACAGCGAGTAACGATTCTTCGTTCCCAAGGTTCGATCTCTGGTTTCCTTTCGCTGTAGAGTCGTGCGTTTGAATACACAGTTCACCCAATCTGCTTGCTGAAATTGAGTTGATGTTTCTAGCTAGTAGACTCCAGCGTTATTTTCAAGTCTGTTGTATGGGTTCTTCGGTGTTGAGTCGGCCGTTCCACGGCCCGCAAGGAGAAGGACGCAGATAATCGCAGTCAGCATTCTGCTGTTGATAGGCACATAGTTGCAACCTAACTACATGTAAGCTAACTTGACCTTATCGACGTGTTTCGCGAATCGCTCGCCAGTTTTCGTCTCGAGAACCACATTATTTCTATCGGTAATTGATATTATCTTATAGGGACCGTGATATTGAGCATCAAATTTTCCTTTCCGAGGTTCTTTCAAGGCGTATGCTTGATCCCCGACCTTCCCTTCAAAAGGGTGGCATTTACGGTCGTAGTAATGCTTGGAGCGTTCTTTAGCTCTATTCAGGGATTCCCCGGCCATCTCTCGAATTTCATTTTGTCGTTTTATGAGCTCCACGAGGAACGAACCACTTGTGGCCAGCCGATTTTCGGTTGGAAATTCACTCGGTTGTCGGGCTGTTTTTCCGAACACGATCTCGTGCGGAGTGAAATTCGTTGCCTCGTGTACGCTGGTGTTGTAGGAAAATTCGGCAAAGGATAGTAAACGGTCCCAGTCATCGTATTTATCCGCATAGTGCTTGATGTACTCGGTTAGAACGATATGACTTCGATCCAACGCACCATTAGTCTGCGGACGGTAACCAGATGTGGTTGTATGGTTAACCTTGTAAATTTTGGAGATTTCCCGCAGTAACCCATTCGTGAATGCGGTTCCTCGATCGGTTAGGATCGCCCGTGGGGCTCCGAATTGGTTATACAGCCGACGCACTATTGCCTCTGCAACGGTGGTGGCCTTTAAGTCGGGAATCGGTTCAGCAAGGCAGTACTTTGATAAGTTATCCTGCATCGTCAGTATGTGCCTATTCCCATGGGGCGACATAGGCAACGGACCGACGGTATCGAGGGATACCTTATCAAAGGCGTCTGCCGGGGTGTCTGTTAGGAGCATCGGTTCGCGAGTCTTCGCTCGAACAAGTTTCTGCTCCTGACAGCTTTTGCACCGACGGATATAATTCTGTACGTCATTTTTTAGAGTCGGCCAGTAAAATCGTTCTCGGATTCGCCTATAGGTCTTGGTGACGCCTTTATGGCCACCGATAAGGCTCGAGTGCATTTCTTTGATTATTGTCTCCATCAAATCTGGGGGAGGGACCTGGGTCCTCCCATAGCAGAGCGCGACACTTATTCCCTTATTCTCGAAAAGAGAATGGATAAGTGATAGGAGCTTGTCTGGGGCAAGTTCGTCCGTGAAGTCGCCATGACGGGATATGCGGAATGATTTCACATTTAATCGACTCATTTCCCGTTCAAGAGTCTTCAGACCGTCCCGGACTTTATCGAGACTTGTGTCATCATAATACCGGGCTTTGATTACGACACTAAAAATTCGGTGTTGTCCATACTGCGTCACCGCAATTTGTCCAACCGCCAAATTTTTCTCCCGTATATGCTCGGAGTCGAGCAACCCCAGATCCGATAATAATTTACCTATTGGGGTAGTCAACTCGCCGTCAGCAGAGATGAAATGTACATAATTATCCCTCCGGTATGTGAGGTTTTCACGGTCCCCAACAATTTCCGAGTTCGTTTTACTGGGATTGGAATTCAATTGTGAATTTGATACGTCGAATTCATCCGACGCGGCATCATAATAGGGAGCGGCTAACTCTTTGCGAGGAAACGCCTGACCACGCGGAGATAGGGCCTTTGCTAGCGAGCGACTTTGTTTGGGATACCTCTCCTGGCCCCACTCGGGCGACAGCCTCGCAGTCGCCTCGTGGCTAGTCGGATGAAATTCGACGCGAGGCTGCAATGACGGTCGTACGCCCGGAGGAGAGAGATGGGATAAGGCGCTCGGGTGCGGCTTGCTGCCCGCCCCTTCTGGAAGCGTCGAGACTGCAACCGACGCTCCGTGCTCTTCGCACTCGTCGTCTGCTTCGCTGTCTCGCTCGCTCCCGCGTGAATAACGGGGCCCTACAAAGCTAACTCTTCAGAGGAGTTCCTCCTCTGTGAGCTGTTGCTGCCGCTCGGATAATTTCTTTAACCGGTTGCGAAGTACATGGTCGTCTCTATCTATGATAGGGTCCAAGTCATTAAGTACCTCACGGGTTGTGTCATCGACCCCCTCGCCATCCGAAAGGCGTCTGAGCAAGGATATCTCAACAAGATCAGTAGATTTTTCCTGATTCTCGCAAAACATCTCTTCGAGTTGTTTCAACGAATCGTCGAATTTTCCGAAGGTGCGCTGCAACTCTTCGCGAATGGATTGATCTACATCAGGGACGGTCTCTTCCACTGATGTGCTGTCCTCCGTTTCGCTAGGAGGGCAATCGCCAGAAACAATCGCGTCTTTATGACCCACAGATCTTGTAGTGGGTCTGGCATCTACGGGTACTGGAGGTGGGCAAAGTTTCTTATCAGCCAGCTGTGCAGGCCGTTTAAGAATTCTTCGTTTCGAAGGAAGGAGGGGGGCAGGGAGCATGCTGCGATTGAGCCGCTGTATCGGCCGCCGTTCCTCCCCCGAAGTCTTTCCGGAAGACTCTACATAGTTCGGCCTCGCGTGTACCGCGTTCGGGTCAGCTGTTCGTTGACGCGTACGCAAAGCCACGGGGCTCCGAGCAGTAGGGTCGGGGTGTTTCGGATTTCCTTGCCCTGCGCGAGGTTCATTCGGAGCGGAGTGCAACCGTGGTCTCCTGTTATCTATAGGGAGTACCATAGGTGGGCGATCGGTCTCCTCCGACTCGCTAGATTCCGATGATAGCGGATTGATAGGGTTACGGGAAAGAGCGTCTGCATTAATGTTCAGCTTTCCGGGTTTATAAATAAACTCGTAGTCGTAATTTTGGAGGCTCAGTCTCCACTGTACTAATCTTTTGCCCGGATCGCTCATAGACCCAATCCATTTGAGTGGCTCGTGGTCGGAGACAAGTTTAAATTTTCGCCCATATAAATACGGCTGATAATGCTCCAAAGCCTTCATTATAGCGAGGTACTCTTTCTCTGTCGTGCCATAGTTTACCTCGGCGGGTAGGAGTATGCGGGAAAAATAGGCTACTGGGAAGTCAAAGCCATCGTGCTCTTGACTTAACACTGCCCCGACCGCATAATCCGACGCGTCCGTGGTAAGCTTGAATGGTTGGTTAAAATCGGGGAATTTAAGTATCGGTTCCGTGCATAGGGCCCTACGTAGATCTCTGAAACTCTGCCGCTGTGCACTTCCCCACTCGAACTGCCTACCCTTTTTTAAGAGGTCGGACAGCGGCTTGGCGCGACCGGAGAAATTCTGGATGAATCTCCGGTAATATCCCGCGAGTCCGAGGAACTGTCGGATATTTTTCGCCGTTTTCGGCGTCGAGAAGCGCCTTACAGCCTCAAGTTTCCCGGGGCCGTAAACCATCTCGCCCAATTATGTGGCCGAGATAGCACACTTCCCTTCTCAGAAATTCACATTTATAGGGTTCAAGTACGAGATTTGCGTGCCGCAACCGAGCCATTAATCGCCGAACTTTAACGTCATGTTCCTCTAACGATCGAGCGAATACGACGATATCGTCAAGGTAAACGAATAATTCGGCACCTTGTAGACCTCGTAGTACACTGTCCATCAATCGCTGAAAGGTCGCGGGTGCGTTCTTCAAGCCCTCGGGCATACGAGCGTACTCATAATGGCCGTTCGGTGTCGAGAATGCGGTCTTAGCGCTATCGCGCGGATCCATGGGAATTTGCTGAAAACCACTCGCCAGATCGAAGGTTGAAAAATACTGAGCCTCGCCCAACTGGTCCAATATATCGAATATATTCGGTAGTGGGTAGGAGTCAGAGATAGTTTTTTCATTCAGTTTCCTAAAATCTCCATTCGCATCCTCGGCCGGCCTTGAGAGTCGGGTTTCTTCGGTACAATCCATACCGGAGAATTATACGGGGACTGCGATGGTACGATTACTCCATTCTCGAGTTTTTTTATTTATTTGTGTTCCGACTTCATCTCGATGAATAGAAGGAAATCTGTATTGGCGAGTGTTCACTGCAAATCGTTTTCCGTCGGTATCCGGTGCGCAATGAGGCTCGTACCGGGTAGCTTGTCACCAGGCAATTTGAATCTCATAGGGTCTTCTTCCACAATTCGACGGACGTGAGAAAGTTCGACGTCATTCAACTCTTCCAGGCGCAAAGCCTCTAGCACTGCTGCGATCCGATCCGGCGGCGGCAATGATTCGTCGTCCGACGAATCACTGTCCTCGCTTGGACTGGCCTGGTAGTATTCGAAGGGCAAGATTTCCTGCGGCGTGACCTCGATGTCTATGTCACGAGTTAACGTATTTATTGCGAGAACGTGACATATCCCATTCTTTTGAGATACTAGAGCGTTACCGATGTATAACCCTGGTTCGATCTCGATTCGGGGCAAATAACCCTCACAAAGATCCGGGTTAGTTACGGTAACTGCCAAGGGTTTTCGCGTCCGAGCCTTGATGGTGAAGATCTTTTTACTCGTCGCGAGGGGGATCACTTGTCATTACCAGAGCGTTATGATGAAATGATAGCTCGGCTTTTTCGCGACGCATGAAGGGTCTACCTAGCAATCCATTGCTGTCTGTCACGAAGTTTTTGACAACGTGAAAGGTGTGGGGTTGATCATTTATTGTCAGCTTTACCGTTCCCATCGACCACGCCTTTTCGTTCGTTGGACCGACATATTCCCGTGATTTCGCGGGGTCATACCTGACGTCATCACGGAGGGCATGAAGTTTGATAAAATTTAAACTTGACCCGGAGTCACAATAAAATTTCTGGACTCCATTAACGAGCTCCGGTGCCGACAGTGTAACCACCGGGGACTCTATCTCGTCCTCGGTTTCTGACGAGGAATCTTTTGTCCCGTCTTTGGAGTCGGATGGGGGATATTCCCGTGTTAACGTCTGTCCTGAAATTTTACTGTGCATTTGTCGTGGGTGGTAAAGGAGGGCTGGCTCGCCGTGTCCGGATGACGAGCCCCTTTCGAGTTTAAAGGCTCGGGACTCTGGGGTCGCGGGCCACGCTGATCCGCGACGGGCGATGATGTTGAGCGTTCGCCGCGGGTATATCTTTGGGTGGTGGCGGTCCAATGACAGCAATTGCACCCACCGGTATAGGCACAGCAGTACCGATGGTTACAGCCACCGCCTTTGCGATATTGAGTAGGGGTTCGCTGGTTCCAAGGGCAGCACCCACAACCTGAACCGCGCAAGCAACAATAGCGTCGCTCGCATCCACCTCGATCGTCGGGTGACCTTGGTCGATTTGATCTAGCCGGCGAATCGTCCCGGTGCTTCAGTATTCCCGAGGGTCGAAAATGTTCCGACCTCCCAGGACTACTGAACCGGGGCGCTGGCTCTTTTTGCCACTCCCGTCCCGACTCAGGGCGGGACGCGGGGGAAGACGATCACGCATCTCTTGGTTTTGTCTCCGTTCTGGCGATTAACGCAAGGGCGTCGCCGACGGGTGTTCGCGGTCGTTCCCCACACTTTGGCTCTACCGTCCCGGCTAGCGAGTCCGAGGATAGATCCTCTACCATTTCAAGCGCTTCTCGGAGGGATTTTGGTTTTGCGATGTAAAGTAGTTCATTCAGTCGCGAGGGTAATGCTTGACGGAAAGATTCAAGGCCCAGGGTCGCTATCGGGTCAACATTCATTTCGGAAGTCTCCGTTCCCAATTCTTCTCTCCAGGCGGTCCGAGCAAGGCTCATTAACCTGAGAATTCGGAGATACAGGCTCCGAGGTGTTTCACCTTGGTTCAGTCTCAATCCGTAGAGTCTACCCAGGCAAGAGTTGAAATTTCGTCGGTTGGTTAAACCGTCGCGTAAAGCAGACGTTAATTCTGCAACCGTTCGGATTCTCTGACCCTGTACGCAAGCGCGCGCCTCGCCCCGTAGCCTGCTCAATACCCCCGTTACGAATTCGGCTATTTGGTTGGCTGGTACAAACGCGGCTGCGTTTTGGATATTTTGCAAATAGTCACCGAGGGGTATCGAGGTCCCGTCAAACTCGGGTATGGACACCAGTCTATTTGTCAGGTTGATGCCACTAAGTATTACCGATAGATCGGCTGGGGTTACGGTTTCATGAAGGGAATCGTCCAGTCCCGCCCCAGCCCCGGTGGTATTGTCCCGAGATCCGGTATTCATTTTAACTAATTTTTATACCACGGAGGAGATGGAAAATTCGATGCTCAAATCACGGATTCGATAAGACAAAATATGATGGGTTTTTTATTTTTATTTTATTTTTATTTTTTTTAATATTTCCTTGATTTTATTAACGGCGTTTCCGAAATCCCACTAGTCTCTTCGTGCGCGGTGCAGGCAGAACATCCCACCGCTGCCACCAATTTGTTACGTCCTGAAGGGACGATTTTATTTTATGTTTATTTGGGTTCTGAAGGTCCCCGTTCAAATTTGGGATTTTGCCGCACGTCCCATACGGGCCCGGCACTCTCCGATAGTGGGACTTGGGAAAGGAGTTTTCGGATGCGATCAGAAGTAAAGTTGCGAATAATGAACAAAAGAGGTTGGGGGTAACGACTAAATAATTTTAGGGTTTATTAATGTTACTTACAGTAGGTCGCGTTGCGCGGGGACAATTTCCCCCGCGGTCTCGTCACACGCGCACTCCCACTCTCTAACACGGGGACAATTTCCCCGCGTTGCTCTCGCTCTCTCACACACACACTCTCACGCCTTAACACGGGGACGATTTACCCGTCCGACACTCACTCTCTTTCTCTTTCGCTCGTACACTCAACTTATGTGTCGTCTATTTTGTTCGGGGCTTCAATGTGGGCCCCGCACCTTTAACACTGACTCGATAGATATTTAGTATTTTTGGAATAAACTTTGGTGATTAATATGGTTTCCTAAAGTAACGATCACTGTCTCTATGCGGGTCCGCCGGGTCGCTACCCAGGTCTTACTACACCGCCGCGAGTATGTCGTTACCTAACTACGTTACTAGTAAAGACTGACGTCTCTGTGCGGGTCCGCCGGGTTTGAGGCCCGGACTTATTACACCGCCGCGACGACTGCTGTTACTAGGAGTTTTCTCCGACTCCAGGAGCGAACCGTGGACAAATCGGAACTAATCATACTTACCGCCACCGGACCGACGTTAGCTCGGTCGCTATTAGCCCGGTGGGGTTTTTTTGCAACGTCCACGGAAACTTGTTCGCTCCCGAAGTCCCACGGTCGAACCCCGCGGAGCAGGCGATGCTCGATCAGCGGAATCGGATCGGGTACATCCGGTCCCATGGGATGCACTGATGCAGCAACCCAGCGACACCGCACAGAGACATGAGGCACAGAGTCGCAAAGAGCACTTATCAATTAATTTAAACAAAAAAAAGGAAAAATATTTTGGGACGTGACACAGGTATAGCGCGTATTAAGGATTTTTTACATCTCGATATTTATTTATTTTTTGCCAAAAACGGTGAAAAGAAAAGTTCTTTTTGGTTTTTCGAAAAATGTCTGCCATTTTGTTATTTTTGCATATATAACAAATCGTATGATATGCGCTATGGCCAGTATAAGATACTGAATCGAAAACCTTTTGATTATTTTTTTCGGATGATCCATCTCTAAGATTTCATCAACAGTGCATACCTAAAATTTTATAGGAATTTTTTTTTAACTACCATGTTGGTCTATAAATAATTGGTCTATAATAGTTGGTCTATAATAAATAGAATTTATTTTTAACATGTATTTCGAAAGTGTATTTATTAAGTGTAACAACTTTTATATCTATATTTATCATTTTAAAAAATCATGAAAATAGGTTGTTTAGGGTCTGAAGTGTGAAGACCCCTTAAACCAAACATTTCAAGCTTTTCTCGTGAAAAAAATAGAAGTGTAACTCTGAAATATAACCTTAAAAATTGCTTGAAATATTTGCTAATGTTTTCTTACTACAGTAGAACCTCGATTATCAGAACCAATTGGGACCGAGACTAGTTTGAATAATTGAAACGTGGATTTTTTGGAACGAGATCATAAACAACACTGTTTTACATAAAAACAGTTGTTTTGATATGACGCTCAGTCGGAGCGGGTGATTGAGCACGCTTGGGGTAGGTCGGCGAATAACGTGATCAACACGAAGAACGTTCAATTAGAGTTCTATTTATTTAATGTATAGCGACCGGCCAGCGATGTTCTGGCCTGGTCGGAGGTTTAGATTCCTCGATGTACTCGTGGGCAGCGGTGAGTCTGCGTCCCCACAGTACCTTTTGGAGAGCTAGGTAGTGGGGAGAGCAGTGGTGGTCCAGCGGCTGTACAGCCAGGAGAAGTACATCGCCATACCTGAGCGTCCTATATGGTGAGGGGGTCTCGCGGCGATCGGGTGAGGAACCCACGTTGACTGGAACTTGGCTCTTTCAGTGGCAAGAGCTTCCAAGTTATTTCGGTTGTTGGTGGTGCCTCCTGTTGGTTGCGTTTGTATTTGGTCTGACGCATTGGTATACAGTCAGGGAAATAATACGAGGAAAGCTGCGAGATTGCCTCTCCGAGTGCCTTGAGCATGGTAATAATACCCGAGTTGTAAGCTCATGCTCTAGCAAGCTTGTCGCTGATTTTCGGGGTCTCACGGCGCTCCTTTTATTTCCGATCGTGTCGGGCTCCAGTTGTGCGAGACTCGGGCGCGCTCGCGGCAGAACTAGCGGCCGTAAGTGATTCGCTCGCGGGAGGCGTCGATCAGGCGGCCTAGTCTCAGGCACTCGAGAGTGGGGGAATCAAGCGGTATTCTTGGTCGTGTCTTGTTCATTTCGCCCGCTACGTCAAGGTGCACTGCCTTGGTCACCATGCAGACGACGATGACCAAGCAGGCCTGTGATGCTCTGTGCCCTCTTCCTGGGGAGGTTCTCAGGAACACGGGTCCGGCATAGTCTACTACGGTGAATTGAAATGGCCTTGCGGGCCTGGTGCGTACCGGTGAAAGGTCTGCCATGAATTGATGGGATGACGCCACCCACCATCGCGCGCACGTGACGCTGACTGCTTGACGCGTCGTCGTCCTCCCGGTATGAAGAAGCGTTGGCGCAAGCTGTTCAGGGTAAGCTGAGTTCCGCCGTGCAGTGTGGCTCTGTGGGTTCGATACTGCTGGGAGTATTATTGGGTGCTTTTCATCCCAAGATATGAGGGAGTGCTTGAGCCTTCCTCCTACTCGCAAGATGTCTTCCTTGTCCAGGAAGGGCGCTAGCTGCGCTAATGACCCCTTTATACGGCTTACCCTGTTGGCTCGTATATCCTTTATAGTAGCCGAAGTAGCCCTTGGTTTCTTGGCTGCGCAGCTGATCTCCATCGTTTACACCATGCGGTGACTCGCAATAGTGTGTTGTAGCTTGAGAACCTCGTCAGTATTTCGGGTTCGAGAAATGGGACTTGTACAGCAGCCGTCTGAATGGTTATCCGTGCTTCCGGTAATTCTAGAGGAAGGTCAGGTTGTGGATTTTCATCATTGCTTGGACCCCTTCTATTAAGAAATGGCGGTCAGTGCCACCATAAGTCGTGCTTCAGGAGTTGCTTGGGTGTTAGTCCTCTTGAAGCGCAGTCCGCGGGATTCAAGTTTCCAAGGATATGTTTCCCGCTGCCTCCTAGCATTAGTCGCTGTATTTTGGCTACGCGATTCGCGACGTAGGTTTTCCATTTGCAGGGGTGCCCTTGAATCCACCGCAGAGTTACGGTTGAATCGGACTAAAGGGTGATCTTGGTTTGATGGATTCCCAAGATTCTTGCAACCTGATGCGCGAGTGAAGCGAGCAGATGAGCTGCGCACAGCTCAAGGCGTGGCAGTGAGACGCGTTTGAGTGGAGCTACTCGAGTCTTAGCCGTTATCAAGGATATGTATGGATCCTGGTCACGAGTGATGGCTCTTAGGAAGAGGACCGCAGCGTAGGCGCGTTCTGAGGCATCTGCGAACCCATACAGTTGTACCATATTTCCTTGTTCCATTCTTAATCACCGCGGGTTTTTAATGGCCTGGATCAGGTTCCATTCGTCATGCAATGTGTTCCATTCGTGTGCCACAGAAGGGGGCAAGTGGTCATCCCATTGAGCGCTAATTTGCCAACAGGTTTGAATGAAGATCTTCGCTTTCACGATGATAGGTGCCAGCTACCCTAGAGGGTCGAATAGTCGTGCCGCTTGAGAAAGTATAGTTCGCTTTGTCGTTTTATTGCCGGTTGAACCTTAAAGGTGAAGGTGAAGGTGAAGGTGTCGTGTTCTGATGTCGGGTGAACCTTGAAGGTGAAGGTTGAAGGTGAAGGTTTCGTGTTCTGATTTCCACAAAAGTCCCAAAGTGGCGTGGGTAGAATCATTTGCTGTCTAAGAGTGGAGTGCTTGGGGCGCCTTGTCTTCGGCAGGAACGTCTTGTAGGATTTCTGGGCAGTTAGATGCCCTTTATTGCGAAGCCTCCCGCCATGCAGATTTGTTGGATTTCTTGTTGAATTGCCTAAGCTTCGGTTTCGGTTGGAGCACCAACTAGAATGTCATCCATGTACGTGTTTTCTTGCAAAGCCTTGGCTCCTAATGGAAATTTGCTTCCTTTATCTACGGCTAATTGAAGAAGAGTACGAATGGCCAGGAATGGAGCGCATGCTAACCCATAGGTGATGGTGTTCAACCGGTAAGTCTGCATTGGCTGATGGGTGTCTTCTCGCCACAAGATTCGTTGCAGATCTCGTTGATCCGGGTGGACTCAGATTTGTCGATACATTAAATGTCCGCCGTTATTACCTTTGAATAGATTCGCCATCGTAACAGCTCATCTGACAGTGCTGGGAGTAAGTTTCTTCCCGGCATTAGGTAATCGTTTAGGGCTTATCCTGATGCGGTCCGTTATGAGCCGTTAAAAACGACTCGCAGGGGTGTTGACGTACTTCAGTTGCGCAAAACCCCGTGGTGGGGGAGAAAACAGATTTGGCCTTTTGTTTCCCGGTCGTTGACTGTTTCCATATGTCCCATCTCTAGGTAGGTTTTTAGGAAGTGGTTGTATAATTCTCGGAGCTCCCCGTTTTTTTCCAAGCGTTTTTCCATTTAGGTTAGTACTCGCGTGGCGGCTTCCCGAGTGACGCTTAGATCCGACAGGGGTTCTTTAATCGGCATGCGGACAGTGTTCGCCCGTTCGTTCGTTTATGTTCAGCCACGAATGAGTCCTCGCAGATCTGCTCATCTTCTGCCAACGGCAAAGGATAGCTTGGTCCTTCCTCCTGTTCCCAGAACTTTCTGACGGCTGTAGAAAGATCCTCGACTGCGGAACACTGCTGGGAGGTTAAAGGTCCGTGGGCGGGCCTTTGGCTCATGCTTCTCAACAAGATCCAGCCGAATGAGGTTTCTTGAGCTATCGGGTGATTCTTGCTTCCCTTGCGTAAGCTGAACTGTATTATCGTGGTACAGACGTCAGCTCCTAGCAGTAGGTCTACTGGGTCTGGAGCTTGGAACTGTGGATCAGCTAAGGGAATTCCCTTGACGTGATCCCATTAACGTTTTGATGTTGCTAGGCTGCAGGAATAGACGGTGAGGCGTGGGAGGATTAACGCTTCTGTCTCGAGACGTGCCTCAGTCTGTGGTGATTGTATGTTCAGCGTTACGCGTCCTTTGGCGTGGCTTGTTTGGACGTCTCCTACCCCGCAAGGGTTCCCATGTGGGTCTAATACGTGTACTCGTGCTGTTGCAAGTAAGATAGCTAACGTTTTATGTGTGGCGACATTGCTGCTCACTCTGGTGGATGCTTGATGAAGTGTTGAATTGTGTTTTTCTGAGCATGTGGAGCAGACAATTTGGGATTTACGTTCAGTTGCTGGGTGTATTCCCAGGCAGTTGTGGCAGAGTTTTAGCTGTTCGACTGTTTATAGTCGCTGTTCTGGCTTTTGCCTTGTATTGTTCGCAACCCATGATGAAATGCGCGCCATTGCAGAGGCGCGCCTTTTGAATAGGAATTTCGCTGCTGGGTTGTCAGCGTGCGCGAGCGCTGTCGCTCGAATGGTTTAGCAGTGCTGGCTCCCGGACCTTGCGATTGTATCGCTTCCAACATGTATGTCCGATGCTCTAGGAATGTTAACAGCTCGGCGTAGGTAGGATTGGAAGTTTTGTTACTGGTCTCTTCCCAGTCTCGGCGAGTTCGATTATCGAACAGCTCCACGATGAGGAATAGAAACAGGTCCTTGGTTTTCCCAATCGGCCTCTTTAGACCTTTAAGTCTAAAGAGGTATTTACTGTTGTGGTGACACTATGGAAGATTTGCTTCAATTCTTCGGCCGACTCTCCTTTCATTTTCGGAGGTGCGGTGAATTATGCGAGACATGATCTCACGAGTGGCGTTTATTATCATAAAAATTCATCAGAGCTTCCCATGCTCTGTTGTAATTTCCCCCTGTGGTTGGTAGATTGTTGATCACCGCTTTAGCGTTTCCGCGAAGGCTGTTCTTCAGGTAATGAAGTTTTTCTACCCCAGTCAGTCGAGTGCCCTTGTTGACCATCGATTAAAATAGGTCCTTGAATGCGGGCCAGTCGATGTAGTCTCCGGAAAACGAAGACAGTTGAATGCGAGGTAACAGTGTGTGTCCTTGCGCTGTTGGTTCGGACCTCATAGTCAGCTGTTCTGTTGATCGGGTAAGCTCAGCTCGTCGATCGAGCAGCGTGCTGGGCTGGAAGAAATAAGTTTCTTCCATAGTGTTGTAGTATTCGTGCTGACGTAGCTGCGTGGCATATTCCGTTGTAAGGACTGTCGTGATTAGCTTAGAATTTTTCCCAATATTTCTCCAGCGTAGATAGACGCGTTTTCATGGCTCCCTCCGTGATATTTCCTTGGCCAATCTTCCGTAAGTTGTCGACGATCTGAGCTACTTTTAGATGTAGCTCGGCCTGGCCGTGGATCAGGGGATCGAACGTGTAAACCCTGTTGGATTCTGCGGTTCAAGAAGGATGCGTCTCCTTGTATCCGGCTCGACGGACCAATGTTTCGATATGACGCTCAGTCGGAGCGGGTGATTGCGCACTCTTGGGGTAGGTCGTCAAGTGACGTGGTCGACACGAAGAACGTTCAATTAGACTTCTATTTATTTAATGTACAGCTTGATCGTGGGGTTGTTGTTGCAATCCGCAGTTGGGGCGTTCGGAGATTCGCTCCAGAGGAGTGACGGCTGGGTGATGGTGCGTCAAATGCCTGGTAGAAGGGCGAGCGGTGGAGTGGTCGCTCCGTCCTCGTCGGGGAGGCTCTGAGGCGCTGGTGGCGGGATAGGAGTTTCCCACTCGCTGCCTGAAGATGTTTGAGTTCCTTGGTCGGCCAGCGATGGTCTGGCCTGGTCGGAGGTTTGGATTCCTCGATGTACTCGTGGGCACCGGTGAGTCTGCGTCCCCACAGTACCTTTTGAAGAGCTAGGTAGTGGAGAGAGCAGTGGTGGTCCAGCGGCTGTCCAGCGAGGAGAAGTATATCGCCGTACCCGAACGTCCCAAATGGTGAGGGAGTCTCGCGGCGGTCGGGTGAGGAACCCACATTGACTGGAACTTGGCTCTTTCAGTGGCAAGGGCTTTCAAGTTATTTCGGTTGTTGGTGGCGCCTCCTGTTGGTTGCGTTTGTATTTGGTCTGACGCATTAGCATGCAGTCAGGGAAATAATACGAGAAAAGCTGTGAGATCGCCTCGCCGAGAACCTTGAGCGTGGTAATAATACCCGAGTTGTAAGCTCGTGCTCTAGCAAGTGTGACGCTGATTTTCGGGGTCTCACGGCGCTCCTTTTATTTCCGATCGTTGCGGGCTCGAGTTGCGCGAGAATCGGGCGCGCGTTCGCGGCGGAACTAGCGGCCGTACGTGAGTCGCTCGCGGGAGGTGTCGATCAGGCGGCCTAGTCTCAGGCGCCCGGGATTGGGGGGATCAAGCGGTATTCTTGGTCGTGTCTCGCCCAACAGTACATACATATATATTAAAATTTGACATACATACTAACGTTGAAATATATATATATGTCAGATATCAAGAATATAGCGAGAGCCAGGAATTCCGTTCATGAATTGGAGAACACTGTCTATCTCACTGACTGCCGCAGTGACACGGCTTACACGATTTATTTGTGTCTCGATTCAATAAAATATTCGGTACAAAGTTTAATCACCGGATAGCAGTGCTAGTCAGGTGTGTTACATAGAGCCTTTTCGCAAATTAGTCCTTTCGACCCAATGACCTGAGAAGGAATGACTTCGTGACCCGAAACGCATACAACACACTCGTGGATCATACACCACGCACTACCACCGGGGTAGGTTCTACTCCGAAGCCTTGTCGCCTTTTCGTCACTCGATGCGCACCACTTGACTCTCCATAAACATCGTCAAGAAATCGAAAGGGCTGTTGAAAAAGCCATTCCCATGGCGATGCGACACACATACACACACACACACACACACACACACACGCACGCACGCACGCACACACACACACACACACACGCGCACACACACACACACACACACACACACACACACACACACACACACACACACACATATATATGTCGCAGGACATGTGTGTGTGTGTGTGTGTGTGTGTGTGTGTGTGTGTGTGTGTGTGTGTGTGTGTGTGTGTGTGTGTGTATTTTCAACATCTGAGGAAAGTCGAATATTAAAAAAAAAAAAAAATTTATAAAGTCGAAAATTTTTAATTGACGAACGGGTGTAACGCTTTTTTAGCGGCTAAGTCTGACAGCCGTTTGAGAAGGAGAAGTTGCGTGTGGCAACATTCTTCTTGTCTCTCCAATCATTCGCGACCTGTCTCAAAAGCGGCAAATGCCTCCCCATGCTAAGATTTCCTCGGTTCATCCACGCTTTCGGCGCTACTGCTGTCGTTGTCGTGATCGTCATTTTGATTTTTTATTGATGAAAAAATGTCATGATCGTCTAAAATTTGATACCCAGGATCATTAGCGTCGTAGTTTAACCAATCCACGGTGTTCTCTTCATCGCAGTCCGTGAATCCTGGAATACTGCCGAATAAGTCAACGAATTGGTCGAGATCGTTTTTCTCCGAGTTAACACTCTCTTCTTCAACTTCTGGCTCTTCAGGAAGGATCCACAATTTCTTCCAAGCATTTCGTAGATTGTCTTCCGTCAAAGAATCCCATGCATCGGCTATCATATAGCAGCAATGCTTCAGGTTTAGTGCCTTCGAGAACGCAACGACGCTACCTGCAGTGCCATCGTCTTACAGAAGTCGTCTCAGAACTTGCTGCCGGTACATTCTTTTCAGTCTTTCGATGATACCCTGGTCCATAGGTTGGATTAAAGATGTAACGTTTGGCGGGACGTACATCACTTAAAAGTCCGGATCAAACGAATTTAGAGCTTCGGCGGATGGGTGTGACGGTGCATCATGTAAGAGAAGCAGCACTTTACCAGATTTTTTATGAGCCTGTCGCCACTTCTTTACGGTTTTTTTAAATTGCTTGTGTAGCATTCGACGAATAATTTCGCGTTCATCCAGGCGTTCTTTTGCACTCCATATGTTCCTAAGGTACTTAAAACACCGCGGTGTCTTAGATTTCCCAATTAGCAGCAATGGCAATCTATGAGTCCCAGCGGCATTAGCGCACGTTATAGCTATCACCCTTTCTTTGGACACCTTGAAACGTCGTGCGGCAGATTCGTGGCGAGATGCAAGCGACTTCCTTGGCAGCGATTTCCAGTTGAGACCGGTCTCGTCTGCATTGTAGACATCGTCGGGAGAAAGCCTTTCTTGTTCCAAAAATGACTGAAATGTCTTGAATTGTTCAGCCGCACTTGAATTCGCCGATAATGTTTCGCCTTAAATCTGTAGTTTGCATATTCCATGCCGTGACTTGAAATTGTGAAGCCAACCAGTGCTGGCCTTGAAATCTTCTGATCCACCGAGTTTTTTTCTATTCAACTCAAGAGATTTCTCGCACAAGAGCGGGCCATAAATCGGTTCTCCCAAGTTACGCCTTTGTATGAACCACGTTGAAACAGCATCATCCAGTTCTTGATCTTTCGCATTTTTTATCACTTTTTTTTCTTGACTCCATCACCACTATCGATCGTAGACGCAAATGTTGTTAGAGCCTCTCGATTTTTTTTATATCAGTCATTGTTGCTTTTCGGACACCATAAAAAAGTGCTAGAAATGTATTACTTTCGCCCGTATCTAACTTCGACAGGATTTCCAATTACTTTTCCACCGTACGAACATTCCGTTTCCGCTTAGAAGTTGAAGGACTCGACGTTGAAGCCATGGCACAAATTAAGTAAGAAACGAAATTATGATGAAAAAGGAACAGTTCGACATTCACATTTTTATCTGCGCGCTGTGAGAAATACAGGGTGCGCCAGAGAAACTTACTTATTTGAAAAAATTCCCGCGCGGTGAGTTGGGCGGGTAGAGGGGCGAGAGGGGGCGCATCTGGAGGGGGAAGTTCCCAAGTTTGTTTCTCCCTCCAGTCAGTTGCCATCATGCTCTGGTCTAGAGAGCAGCGGGCCTTCGCAGTCGAGAGCTTCTTTTCTAACGGTCGCTCACTTGTTGCTACGCAACGTGCCTTCCGCGCTCGCTTTGAAATTCCTCCTCACAGACTCGTTCCTGGCCGTAATTCGATTCTGTCGTGGGTTAACTCATTTCGGGAGTGTGGAAGTGTCGCTAAACCCAGAAATGGACTTCAACGGACCATCAGAACTCCGGAAAATGTCGAAAGAGTGAGGCAGTCAGTTGTGCGTTCTCCCCGGCGTTCGGCTCGCAAACACGCAGCTGCTATGGGAAATTCTGACACCACAGTTCGACGAATTCTCCATGAAGACTTTCAATTTCATCCCTATAAATTGGCTGTTGTGCAAGAATTAACTGAACGCGATTTTGTTGCCCGTCAAAATGCATGTGAAATGCTGGTTGACAACCTGCCTGAAGACGCGGTCGTTTTTTTCAGTGACGAGGCTCACTTCCACATTTCCGGCTGCGTCAACAAGCAAAACATGCGTTATTGGTGTGGTGTAAATCCACGTGAGCTTCACCAGAAGTCACTTAATTGTGAGCGAGTTACTGTCTGGTGTGCGATGTCGGTAATGGGAATAATTGGTCCTTATTTTTTTGAAGAAAACGAACGCGCAGTTACCGTGAATGGAGCTCGTTACAGGAACATGATCGAGGAATTTTTTCTTCCAAGACTCGAAGAAATGAACGTTAGGAACGTGTGGTTTCAGCAAGATGGAGCCACAGCACACACAGCACGAGACTCAATGAATTTGTTGCGACATTTCCCCGACCGCCTCATCTCTCTCAGAGGCGATCTCCAATGGCCGGCACGCTCTCCAGATTTGACTCCATGCGATTTCTTTTTATGGGGTTATTTGAAATCTCTGGTTTATGTCGATCGACCACGGACCATAGCACACCTCAAGAACAACATTCGCGACGCCATTGCCAACATACCGATTGATATGCTGCAAAGAGTGGATACGAATTTCAAAAATCGACTTCATCAGTGTATGCGCAATGGGGGTCGCCATTTATCCGATGTCATTTTCAAGACTGCATGAAAAAAAAATTGGGATATGGTATTCTCAAATAAAAAAAATTTTAAACAATAATTGAAGTACTTTTGTTTTTATTGACCTTTCAAATAAGTAAGTTTCTCTGGCGCACCCTGTATATTAAAACTGCGTGAGAAATCTCCGTAAGCGAACTAACAACGCTCGATGAAACAAAGCGCGTTTCAACATGCTCGATATGTGCCGTTGCGTGCCCGCAATTTTGACAAAGATACATTGCTGCTCACGGCGGTGGCAGCGAGCAACAATGTGTCTTTCGCGCCAACGTTCGGATAATTGAGCGTTTGGTTAAACTAAGTCATCGTTCGGATAACTGAGGGGTCGGATGATCGATGTTCGGATAATCGAGGTTCTACTGTACATTTTTTATCAACATATTTTTTTACATTTAATGTTATCTTATAGCTGGTCATTATATATATATATATATAATGATATATAATGAATATATATATATATATATATATATATATATATATATATATATATATATATAATTCATAACATTGATATTGCCATTTTCGAGAAGAATAACTATTGTGATTTTGCTTTTTCCTTTATAACTCCTACAGAAATGCAATTTCAACGTTGATACTTACAACAAAAAATTATTCACAAATATGCCAATCTAGACTCAATACGTACTAAGGCAGTTTGGGGCTCTACGCAAATTACGTCACACAATTGGGGGGTCGACCAGGCGTTACGGTCTACGTACGTGGGGGGGGGGGGGGGGGGGGGGCAAGGTTTGCGTTACGTCACGATTTAAAAACTGCCAGTAATAGCAAAATTTCTGCATGTTTAAATTTTTAATTTAAACTTCGATCGCCATTTTACCATAGACAGCTCACAGTTTTCTATACGCAATGTCAGTTAAGGGGCAAATCGCTGTGCAAGAACTTGCACAGTAGCTTGCCCACATCCCCTAAGAAAAATTTGAAGGCATTTTTTTTACATAATTCTTGAAGGTACATGTATTGAAAAATATCTTGGCAACATTTTTATTCACAAGTCCGAAAATTGACGGAGTTATAGTCACTTTAGTGAGAACAGGTGGCGCGACCGGTTAGTGCACTTGATATCAAGAAACACGGAACAAAAACTTTAAACACTTTTTTCTCGAAACTAGTTTTTTCGATCTTGTCCGAACGAATACTTAAAAACTAATCAACCGATTCTCAATTGGGGGGTGGGGGGGGGGGGGGGGGGGGGGGGTAAAAATTGGGAAATTTTGCATTGCGTAGTTTGTGTACGCCCCCTTTGTCAACATTTATCGGATAGGCCCTTTAAGGGGCTATACCAGTGTGACACTTTCAAAAAATCGACCTTTTTGCCTTTTTCCATAGTTTATACTTTCAAGAATATAATTATCATTTATATAATTTATATCAATATTATTTTATCTTGCAAAAATCGATAGTTAAATCTTTAAACGCGTTTTTCTCGAAACGAGATTTTTCAAATTTGCTGACATTGTAGCTCAAAGAGCATTTATCCAATTGACTTGAAATTTGAACTGAGTACTCTTGGATAGATTTACTCTACAATGACGTAGGATATTTTTGATTAGATAAAAATTGACGATTTGGCATTGAAAAAAAACCACCATTTTATAGGCAAGAAAACAGACTTTTTTCATAACTACGCTATTTTGTTAGATTTCAATATTTTTCGAAAATCTTACGTCATTGTATAGGAAATACCTTCCAGTTTAACGACAATTTTTCCTTTTTTGGTTTCAGCTACTCAATCGGCCGGAATCATGTCAGCAGTGGAGGAACTTTTTCTTGTGGTGCCTCCGAAGGCAGCACATAAGTCACTTAGATCTCAATATTTTTTTATGAAAAAACATTTGTAATATAGCTCAAATATAGCCAAATATATTCTTAATTTTCTGAAACATGTAGTTGAGTATTTTTCTTCCAAAAAATTCCGAAAATCACCCCAATTTGCAGCGTTCACACTGGTATAGCGAGTTAAGGTAGAACGATAGATTTCTATAGATTTTGTTCAAATTTTAACTAGACATTTTTCATATCATTATGCATGTTGGAGTGAAATTTCGGAACAGTCGACTATTTAGATTGGGAGATAGTGGGTTTTTAAATTGCAACTTTTAACGCTGCCGGGTCTGCATTGACCGAAAGTCAGGTCACACAATTTGTCGTACCATTCTATTGTATTTATAAATAAGTAAATAAATAATTCTCAGATAGCAAATTAGTTAGGGAAAAAGTGGAAAAAGTTTGGATTGCCTTTACTATTCAGTTTTGCTAAAAACGTTCAGTTGAGACAGAATAATTCTCCGTAAAAAAATATTTGTCCCCTATAATAAGAAGACATATGGCAACACCATAGAACAGTATTGTTCAATATTTCGAGAACAAAAATTAATGCGTTCCTGAAGTTAAAACTTTTATCATAAAAAAAATATTTCTGTTATAAATATTAATATTTTCTATCGTTTATGTTATTTTCATTAACAAATAAAAGTGTCGTTTAATTCATAGCTAATTAAAAGCTTTGTTCGATTAAAAAATACTCCCAAATGAAAATTATTATTTCAGTATTATTTTAAATATGCCGCGCAAACTTACGTCATTGGATACGTGGAACGATGCCGAGTTACCATATGTCTTTTTTTCATAGGGGACAAATATTTTTTTACGGAAAGTTATTCTGTCTAAATTTCAATCCAGACCCTCAACTGTTAGAAGTTGCAATTCGAAAACCCATTACCTCCCAATCTAAATAGTCGACTGTTCTGAAATGTCACTCAAACATGTATAATGATATGAACAATGTCTGGTTAAAATTTGATCAAAATCTATATAAATCAAAAGCGCGCGCTCGTTCTACCTTAAAAAAGCACGTGGTTTTGATTTCAGTGCATAACTTGACAAACCGGTTGAATTTAAGAGAAAAATATAGGCTTTACATGCAAACTTCAATTAAACTTGATGCAGTCCCTTGGACAATAAATAATGGCGAAAGAAAACAAATAGGTAATGTTTTTTTTGTATACTGCCAGAGATTCCTCGATTGGTAAAAATTTCAATAAAATGTGAGATGGATTATTGTTTTCGACGACGTTTAAAGTGTATAAGCGAGATCGATAAGATCATCTTTCTTTAATCGGCTTAAAGATGCAGTATCTGAGATTTCTTCAGCGAGACTCTAAGTACTTCGCATTTGGTTAAAAATGCGTACATATTCAATACCTAGAAGGTATTCTGCAGACATGAGTTTAGACAAAAAGAAATGTGGGCAGAAAATGCAGCTCGGGACAACCTAGAAACCAATTGTAAAGCTAAGAAAGAAATATTTGGGTAAGGTTCCGAAAACCCCCTATCTCCGATCGAGCTGAAATTTTGCACAGATCTTTCTTGTAAGATTCTAAGACAATCCCTATATTTATAAGGGTTTATGGCGATCTGCAATAGTTTTAAAGATATTACATTTTAAAGTTATCTATTTTACCACGCTCTTACTATATCTATATGCACTGGGCATCAGTTTTCGCTATATCTATATGTATATATATATATTTTCTATTTTGTTTTTTCTTATTTGTTTTTTTATTAAGATACACGCTGTTCGCGTTTGTTACCTACTCTGTCCCCCATTGTGACCGTTTCTTTCCTCTATTGTTTACTCCTTTTTTCTTCACCTTTCTCCCTGCTTGCGGCCGCAGCCGACTTCTCCCTCTGTATTATATTCATCATGAGATTTCTGGCATGGGTATAGAGAAACTGCGGAAAACCTATACCAATACAGCCGGTCGTTAAGCTCGCGCCCCAGTCGTGGAACTAGTCTTATTTCGCCGTGAAATGCCAAAAAAAACCATTCACGACTGGGATTCGAACTGGGATTTCATGTACGCGACTGTGATTCGAACCCGGGACCTCCCGGTCCGCTGGTTGAGTGGCGAGTACGCTAACCACTAGACCATCGCACCGGTGTATATATATTATATATATTATCGCGCTCTTCGCTTTGTGCGATCCTCGTCTTCTCTACGATTTTATACGCATAACCGACGTGCCTCGCACAGAAGTTAGGCCCGAATTAGGGGGGGGGGGGTGGGAGGAGGGGGCAAACTGGGGTACCTGCCCTGTGCGCCATTTTAAGAGGGCGCCAAATTGATGTTTAAAAAAAAACTTTTTTCAGTAAAGCGCCTAGCATCCTGTAGGCCTGTCCTGTAACTCGTAACGACAGTGTTCGTTATCGCTAACCAGCGACAGCCAATGGCATGCACCATCACAAAAGAAAGAGAACCTCTTATTGGCTGTCCCTGGTTGACGATAACGAAAATTGTCGTTACGAATTACAGAATATGTCTACAGGGCGCGTCGTACTATGGATTGTTCATTTGATTTTGGAATGCATCATAAGTTTATTTTTGAACGCAGCCTTACGCTGGTTTTCCACCAGAGATGTGAGGTAAGGATGTGTATGAAATCGACCAATAAGATCGCTTCATTTTCTTAGCTTCACAAACCAAAAAGAAAATAACGCGGTCCTATTGGTAGGGTTCACGAAAATCCTCAGCTTACATCTCTGGTGGAAAGGCAGCCTAAATTGCTTTTTGAACGCGTGCGCAGTGTATGTATTGTCTCTGCCAGGGGAATTCCCGTCGCGTCTAGCAAAATATCTCCCCACAGACAGATGGAGACAGGACTAAACGAGCGGAGCCAAATAAACCCGAACGGCCGAACGTCAAGCGACGGTCGGTATTTATGTGGCTGATTAGATGTGCGAGTAATTAGCCTTGGTTTTCTTTGTTAACAACTACTCTTTCAATCGTGTCACTATAATTATTAGTGGAAACAAACGATTAACAGGTAAGGAAGAATACATATTACATTAGCTAATGTACTAGAACGTTAACTTTTTAATTTCCTAATAGCGCTTAATGTAAGTTTTGATTGGTACAAGTGTTGGTATGCAACAATGCGACAACGCCATACTGCAAAAAGGCTATGTAAAGTAAAAAAAACGTGCGTGTTTGATATTAATATAAAAAAAATATTATGGTCCCAAACGTGACAAGTGGCAAGCCTGTCTCATCGGAAAAAGATAGAAGAAATAATTATCTTCGTCAGCATTATAATGTATTACGTTTTATTTTTTAGGTAGTAAAGATCAAATGATGAGCGCACCAAGGAAAAAGTTGTGCGGGGCGAAAACAGAAGAAGAGGTAAAGATTAAATTGAACAAGAATATCAATCTGCTTCTAAGATGAGAAGATGGCTCCACGAAGCAGGCACATCATCAGGCTCTACTGATACACTCGACGCTACCATTTCAGGTAGTTCGAATAATTGTTGTAATGTGGACATTCAGAATTATTCAACTACCGTCGCTGAACAGTCGGAGCTCCAAGGCTCAGATGATGGTGAACAGTCTTCGCCGTCGGTTTTATTGCAGCAGCAAGATGACGTTGAGCTAGCATCTAGTGACTTATTACAATCGGGTAACCATAAAAAAGGCGGAATTATAGAACTGATGGACTCAGTTACATGGCCGGACCCCGGAAATATGACAGATCAATAAAGGTTCCTCAGCAACCAAGCTGTGTTACTAAATTCCTCAGCAACCAAGCTGTGTTACTAAATGACAAACATCCAAATAACATTGAGTTTAGGTCCACTGAACGCGAGGGTAGGCATTTGACTCATTCAACGTGGTTCAGAATGTTGAAGATTCTTTAAAGGTCTTATTAAGATTTTGCAAGAAATGAGAGGAAAACCAATAAAATATTGGATCAAAGAAGCTGCACCTGTATCAGAAAAGTTGGGAATCGCGCCAGTCCTCAAAAGCAAACGAATTTCCAGAAGGAAAAGGCAACACGACGAAATCTGCGAGGACGAATCAAGAACACTAGACCCGACTCAGCTGTTTTCCAAAGATACAAAATTAGTATTTGACAACATTTTAACAGAAATCAGAACGAGAGTAGAAAGCGCGAAAAACCTGAATAAAAATGTCGCCTTCCTCTATGGCCACGCGTTTGTAAATATGTCTGCTGAAGATCTACAAAAACATGGAGCCGACCTAGCTGAAATATATTCCAGAGACTTAAACGCAGTTGATTTCTGCCAGTAACTCACCGTATTTAAAAAGCAATCTCCACTTGTGATCGAAATCGACGAAGAGACAAGTGTATTCTACGTGTTGCAACGTATGTGCAAACATGACTTGCAAGAAGCCTTTTCCCATATTAGTATAGCTTTAAGGATATACTCCAGATAACTGACGACATCTGCAAGCTGTGAACGAAGTTTCGGCAAACTAAAAATAATCAAAACCTACCTGCGTTCAACAACCAGTCAGAAACGTCTATCTGGCCTCGCGATCCTAGCCATCGCAAATAAAACTAGACGAATTTTGATAACGTTATACATTCGTGCGCGAAGAGGAAAGCTCGATGTGTAAAGCTGTAGAAATATTAAGTGATAAAATTTGCTAGGACCTGAAGATTGAAGGTGTGTGTACAGTCTAAGGAAAAGTTATTAACAAATAACTTTTAAAGAGCATAATGACAATAAAGAGTATACGTTTATTTAAGGGTTCTTATTCTCCCGGTCACAATAAATCCCAACCAGAATGTTTGTTTTGTGAGTTTAAAAAAATCATTAACCTCAAATACTGGCGATGTCACGTTTTTGCCCCGGCTCGGAAAAATCGTAGATGTGGGGCTAACACAAGTATTCCACTCACCCCACGATTCCGCGCACACACCCGAGATGTCCTGCGCCCATACCGGTATTCCACGATTCTGTGTGCACATCCGAGATGCCCTGCGCCCGTACAAGTATTCCACGTACCCTACGATTCCACGCGGACACCCGAGGTGTCCCACACCCACACCAGTATTCCACGCACCGCCCAGTTCTATTACATGTACACATCCTCCGCGAAGATACCATAAACGCACTTTCCGTACACCAGTGCATTCTCCGTCGAAATTAAAAATACAAATTCAGCTTTATACCAAAGGGAGTGGGCTACCGCATAGGCTAGATAAAGATCCGCACAGAGCGAAGAAGCGCGATAACATATATAGGTATAGTCAAAACTGATACCTAGGAGATACAGATATAGTACAAGCGTTGTAAAATAGATAACTTTCAAATTCAATATATCGAGAACTATTGCGAGTCGCCAAAAAATTCTTTTAGGGGTCGTCTTAGAATATTAAACGGAAGGCCGGAGCAAAATTTTAGCTCGATCGAAGGCAGGCGATTTTCGGAACCTTTTCCGAAAATCATGCTAACTTTGGTTGAGTTCATTTTGTTTAAAAAAATGTGACTCGTTTATGACCTTCATTCAAATATCCAAAATTCTGTCGTTTCCCTCTACATTTTTAGCGTTAGAAATTTAACTCTGACGATATATGTTTTATTGTGACATCTGCTTGGTGGGTGAAAGAAAGCTTCATCAATCTTGCTGATACATCTTCTGGATAAACATTATATCTCACACGGCAATACAGTTTCTATCTCACACGTTCGAGGACATTTCTTTTATCGGTGAAATAACCAAAAAAAACCATCAGATAAAATTTTGCTTAGTTAACTCAATGTTTTGGCAAAGAGCACTTGTTTTTTTTTTCGAAACCATTTTTTAGCTCAAAAAGTAGGCTGCAAATGTTGATATTTCGAATGAGCGCAATTACTCATAAACCCGTTATACAAGGTCTATATTGAATAGAGTTTAACTACGAGCTTGTCCATCTCAACGGCATTTTTTTACCCAATCAATGCTCAACAAGTTAATTACCATAGGTACGCGACGCACTGAATACGAAAACAAGTTAAATTTGTTTTCCTAATAGATCGATAATTCAATAATAAGAAAGCCTAGCGACCCATCTGGATTATTGATGTATTATTGCCTTAGGGTGACGATAGACACCATAGCCGAACTGGCAAGGAGCCGAACAGCCGTCGGCGGCTGGAACGATGAGCAGAGAGATCTCTTTTTATCCTCATCGGATGAAGATGTCAGAAAAATAGGCGAGAAATTCGAACTGACGAGAAATGAGGAGGAGGCCATCGCTCGCGTCGCCAACGGAACTTTTTGCTACTACGAGAATATCTACGTTTTGCGGCAGGCTCGAGCAATAAGACAGAAATTGGAATACACTCGTACGCGAAATGCAACGAGACGCAACGACGTGTCAGAATCTACTGACAGAGACTTGCATATTATGAAAGAATGTCTCATAGACATGCCAGTGTCCATAGGAATGGACAAAAATTCTCCACTTAAACCTCGAGTCAATCGCCTGGTAAAGGGTTTGATTCACAAACTGTGAAGTCATTTTTTAAGGGCGTCTGTATCCGCATTGAAAAAAGGCGTGCTTATATGGTGTTACAATTTTTACAATGACTGTCACGTCGTGCGCACAATAGAGTAATTTTATCCTATCATCCTCAAGTCAAAATTTTTAGCCTATTTTGACCCTGCAGCTCCTCACAGTGGTAGGAGATAGAGGTGGTCAAGGAAGTTCAAATTTAATGTGAAATGAATTCCTACATAATGTCTAAAACAGGAAGAAATTTGCCTTTTCTCCACTTTTAGGCGCTAAGTAGAATGTCGATGTACCGGTCGTAGATGCTACACGTATACACGCTTACACATACACGCTATTACGCATACAGATATACTATACAGTAATGACATACAACGCACCGCAGCCGGTCTATTCAATGATGATTATTTATTATAATTCCTTTTATAATAAATCCTTAACTATTTTATTGTAAGTCCTCATTCCTCTATCTCCTGAAATGATTTATTTCCAATAAAATTTTCCGCCTACACGTGGCATTGAACTTACAACCTATCTGCCTATAAGTACGCAAGCTGCCACTACGCTATCGAGTGGTTGTGGCATCTTAATCGCAGACATGGCAAAACAGACAGAAGCAATTGCGGCTATACTTTCGAATAGAAGTTACTTCCATTTTCCGTAAAATTTTGCACAGATCTTCTGTTTGATAATATAAGTCACCGCTTAAATGAATTTTTAGCGCATCGCTATAGTTTTTATAATATCGAATCAAGAGAACCCAAAAATTAATACGCGTATATATTTATATCGATCATGATCTTCTACTGCTATCCCTACTTTATTAACATGACTTTGTGATAGCAGTGAACAAACCATATCGCTATTACCAACCCTTTACTATAGTTAATAATTATTTCGGGGATAATGGATAGTCAAACACGCCACCCGAGCCGCATGTTTAGATTTACTTTCCGCTTATAGTAGTGCACTGTAAAAAATGATACGAAATTTACAATACATTTAAGATATAAAGGAATTGAATTTTACGAACTCACAAGGAACATCCCTCAGGTGTCCGCCTCCGATTTTGTTGAAACTCATATATGTGATAGAGCGTCGAAAACTTTGAGACACCAATTTTTTTTATCGGCGCAAAAACGGATTTAAGGGGGGAAACCGCCCCTCAAAGAAAGGCGTGTCGAGGGGTGATTTTGCAGGTTCACCCAGAAGCAATCCACCGATCTGAATAAAACAAAAACGAAAATTCTTCTAATGAAAAACGATGAAAAATTTACTATGAAAATGTTAAGAAAAAATTAAATTAGGGGGTAAACCACCCCTCAATTTGCCTTTTTTTCCCCCACACTTAAGAGGGTTGTATGCAAATTAATAAAACAGGTATCATTTTGAAGGGCAATTAAAATTAAAGTTGACGGGTTTTTACGATTTGGCGGCATAGCAAATTTAAGGGGGTAAACCACCCCTAACATAAATTTATTTATCATGGTCGTTTTTTCTGTGTTTAAAGTATATCCGCTGATTTTAAATATTTCTATAAGCTACAATTTAATGTTTTATCATATGTCAAAATTATTACATTCGTCTTAAGGGGTAACTACCCCTCTGACGAGAAACATCATTGAAGTATCCGCTTTCGATTTCGTTGAAACTCATATATGTAGTAAAGCATTGCAAACTATTGAACATGTTTTTTTTTTGTATCGGCAGAAAAACGGTGTTAGGGGCTGAAACCACCCCTCAAAGTTTCTCCCACAAGCAGTCCACCGATCTGAATAAAACAAAATCGAAAATTCTTCTAATATTAAGCGATGAAAAATCCACTACAAGAGTGTTGATTGGAAATATAATTAAGGGGTAAACCACCCCTCCATTTGCCGTTTTTCACCCCACGCTTAAGGGGGTTGTATGAAAATGAATAAAACAGGTATCATTCTGAAGGGGAATCAGAATTCAAGTTGACGCGTTGTTGTGTTTCAGCGGGACAGTAAATTTAAGGGGGTAAACCACCCCTAACATAAATTTGTTCATTTCCATTCATTTAAAAAATCAGAAGATTTTGAAAATCCTGTTACCTTTGCTTTTGGTGAATCGAACACACATTGTGAAATACCCGGTTGCAATAATTTGGCTATTATCAGATATGCATGGTGCAAAAAATCGTTGTGTTTAAAGCATTTTTTTGTCGATTATTATTATTACAGGAATTATGAGCCATGATTTTTGATGGTTGATAGTTGATAAACTGGAAAAAAAAAGTATATATCACAAGAAAATGATTTGACGGCATATGACTGTAATACTTTTCACAAGTACTATTAATTAAATCAGCTGATATGATTACCAAATAAAATATGTCAAAATATATTAAAAACATTTTCGTTAACCTACTATAAAACCCTCAGTTTCATTAATATGTTTAATTAAATAAACGGTAAAATAATAAAAATATACATGCCTCCACAAAACTACGTCGCTGGCTAAATTGTCGCTTGATCCAGGCGCATCATCGTTCCGAAATATACGAAGTGAGCCTCATAACTTATTCTGGAAATTATTATAATTAATGATATAGTAGAAGTGTATATTTATTCCTAAGGAGATGCTTAATGGACGTGCATATTAAAATCGTGCATATTAAAGCGTTTCGACACGAAAATATCAGTCTTATGAGTACGGAGCAGCCCCACGTCCCCACTCCCAAAGTACCGGTCCTAAAGCTCAAAACGAATATGAGTAGAGGGGCTGGGGCGGTTCTAAGCCACTTTGTGGGGCGGGTCAAGTGGGGGAGGGTCAGGGGGGAGGGTCAAGGGGGAGTCAAGCGGGGGAGGATCAGGGGGGTCAAGGGGGAGGGTCAAGGGGGGATCAATGGGGGAGAGTCAAGGGGGTGGTGTACAGGGGGATCCAGGGGGCGATGTCCGGGGGCGGGGGTCCAGGGGGGAGGGGTCCAGAGGGCGATATCGGGAGGGGGGGGGGGGGGTCGCTGGGAGTGACGTCACAGAGTGGCCTCTGTGGAGGGCCATGTGGTCCTTGGAGTGACTGGTGGCGGACGCCGTCTCAAAGCTCGCCGACAGACAGGTCCTGACAGGTTTCTCGAGAAATAACTTTAGGGACCAAAGGGACCGCGGATGGACCACTTGAGCGCAGCTCTTGTCGAGGTCTTCATGCCGAAATATAACGTCAAGATGTTCGCATGTGCGCGTGTGTACGCAGTGCATCCGGCCAAGCACGCCATTGGACTTGACCAAAAACGAGCTCGCACAGGTTCCAAAGGTCTTGCTCCTAAAATATTGGGGCAAATATGTTGGCTTATTGTGGGATCGTTTGCCAGAACATCATCGGAATGACAGTGAAGTGATATATCTTCCATGCATGGTGCATTGTAATACGCCACAGATGAAAGATCACATCGATGCCCCCCCCCCCCCCCCACCTCAACGTCGGGAGTGTAAAAAATGCTGTGAAAATTCTTCACGTATTGGGTTCTTCGAACGTGTTTGAACCTGTTTTTCGGGAGCGTGAAAAAATGTCTGGGGAATATTCTCCACGGTTCTTCGAACGTGTTCGAACCTGTTTTTCACGATTGGAAAAGAGGGGAGAGGCTTGAAAATTTGAGTGGGAGGCTTACGAGGGAGATTATACTTTTGTGGACCAAGCTTAGACTGCACTATTCCACTGCCCCATCAACATCTAAAAGAACTTTGAAAGTGCGCGGAAAATGGATCTCTCGAGTATCAACAAAGTCGGCCGGATGGCGGAATTCCTCCCAACGAAGAAGCTGTCAGAACTCCCCGTAAAGTCGGAACGACTAATCTCCGACATAAGGGCCGTACAAACCAAATTTGGAAAACGCTACATCGCAGACATCGCGGATGAGTTCTCTGTCTTCTTACCGGCGCGACTTATGAAGGGCTTTGACCAAGATCCGACAATGTTCGAGAGTATTGCTGCAAGTGGCACGCGATGGTCAGCTCTGCATGCAGTATATTGGTGGAAAATACAACAGTGTCGAGTTCCGTCGTTTCTAAACATGGTAGACGGGAAGAAAAAAAGTCGTTGGAACACCATCGTCGAACGGCTGTCCGCATCATCGGGAGTATGCTGCAACTGGTCAACTCAGTGGTTGGGAACTACACCAGCGTTCCATCGTCCCCGAGCGTGGAGACAAAATTGGGCACCACCGTCCGCGTGGTTTTTTTTTTCAAAGTGCTAACTATGTAAAAATGTATATGTTTAATCGAATTAAAAATGATGGATGTTTTCGTCGTAAAATAAAGAATACAAATGACATTTTCATCGAGATGTGTTTTATTCATTAAGAAAAAATCCCTCGCTCGCGCTTCGTATTCGCTCAACCAGCTTTTCACCGATTTTACATTCTCATGGGCGCAGTTCGTGTTGAAGGGATGATGAGGGCATTTGGAGTTAGTGATTTTCGGCAGCTTCTGCAGCGATGGACAGTCCAGAGTCTCCAAGTCGATGAAGTTTGTCGCGGAATCCGTGAATCTTGATAGCCATGCGTATTTCTCGAATCCCTTCGCGTAGATGGTGGGGGCTCCTTGCAAGAGTTCTCAAATCGTCTTTCTTGCTGCCTCGTATGGTATGCCGCTGTGATCCCATCGCATTCCATGGAAATTGCGTTCCAGCCACTTGTTTATCATTTTGTACTTGGCCGGTAAAGAGTCCCATACAAATGGTGCGTCGAAGGCGAGCGTCAGCGGTTCAGCATTCTTGTCGTGGAGTTTTACGATGGACATCTCCTTCAGGACAAATTCGTTGACGGGTCTCTTGAAGCCCTGCACATAGACGATAAGCTCTATGTTGACTGAAGTGAACATGAATCATCGGCATGATTTTATACCAATTTTTTAACTATACGATCTTTTAAAAATACGATAATGGAGGATCATGCAAAGCGCCAACGATTATCAACTAAACATCAACAGTCATTGGTAGTCCAAATACTGCATCTGGAAGGATTGAAGTATTCCATGTACAAGTATTTTATATGCATGGGTGCAGGACACAGCGGTGATGGGTTAATGTGGCGAGAAATCGACTTGAACGCGTGATGGTCTATACTTTAACCTCTGCTCGATGAATTTCAACAACGTGGAGGTGGTTGAGCTTTACGAAAAATACGTAATCTTACAATAAATGTAAATGAGTATGAATCAATACGCGTTGAATATCATTGTCACTGGAGATAATGATTATGAGGGCTGCGATTAATGTGCCATCTAGAGATAATACACGTTTCGCATGGGTGACAGTCGCAGCTTTATACCCCAGCTGAACGAAACAGTGACCATGCATCTTCTTACATGCATTTTTCAACGGTATTGAATCTATCGAATATTGGATGCCCAGTGACTGTAGATCAAATTTAAAAAAAAAGTGCTTCAAAACAATTTATCCATCAATATGTATACCACCAAAGCAGACATTGCTCCGATACGCGAGGCTCAACATAAGAAGACGAAAAACTTATCAATTTGCTACAAGATACCGAGGATAACAATGTATGACATTTCACATAGATCAAGAACCTGTCAAGCCTCGTGAACGCAGGACTAAACAGAGACAGCCATTAAAAATATATATATGCCATCGGTGTGGGAAGTTAATATAATTACTATATCGTTATCTGTGCTAGACAAATCAAACAACAATCCATTATTTCGCAGGTGTCCGCATTACTTTAGATCAAAGGATAAACTGCAATCACATGAGATCGATTGTGGAGCACTGAAGCACTGCCCCATCCGACTAACAAATAATACCAATAAGTGGCCCCAAATCATCAACTCCAGTCGGAAAGCACGACATCCATTCATTGAAAATGGCTATTTAGAGTGTTTTTGACTAATGATAGAGAGAAGATGACAGTGTGCAAAGACTGATGAGAAGAACGTAGCAGGGGATATGCATCAATATCATGAAGTATTTAGTATTGATAACCACATATGCTTTTCATATGACGAATCGCTATCATAGTATCAATCACATCACAGCGCTCATTCCATATCATGGTTTGTGGCAGAACTGGAAAAACTAGTGGTGGGCCTAAAATACACTTTCAAGGAAATTAAATGCTCATCATAAGTTAGTTCTAATACGTTCACGCTATGGTAATAATTATGTATTCAGTCATCATGAACCAATAGAGGTAAAAGTTGAATTACTCAAGATACAATGGCGTATGCCTCACATAATGTTAGATGAGATCAATAAATAATCATTACTTCGAACATTGGAGAGTGGGCGATACTTGAACATGAGCTTTCGCTCTTGGGATCTATACGACTGTCCACCGCTTCAAAGCACAACGAAACATTCATGGACCGTAAAAGCTGCCTCCCAACTAGAGAAACCAAAATATGTAATTGGTGCGGCGCAGACTGGTAAAAAAGATAATCTATGGCAAAGGACATTATATTATTCACCGACTGCAAACTCACAAGTGCTAAACTTTATCTCAATTCAGCATTCATTTCTCAGGAGGACTCGCATTTCGATTTGAAAAAAAGTTTCGCCATTTTGTTCAATATGTACTCTCGATTTCGTAGATACCATTACGACTGCAATAGTGATCGTTCTTTACTAACCATCGTCAAGTCTTAATGTAACGGCCCTCTCGCGGATAATGATTGAACGCATCAGAACGAGCCTGTTAAAAATGCTGCCGTAGATGTTTGAATAGAGTTCGAAAGCAAATAAAATTCGCCACCGAATACAACTGCATAGCGTTTTAATCTTATATGATCACGGTGTTGAATATTGTCCATTAACCGACATTATCCATAAAATTGTATAGATCAGCAAAATCTGAGAGATACGAAGCATCATGGTTGATTCGCAATTGTCATGGTCTAAAGTGGTCCTATAGAAACGTTCCAAACAGCATGACTGAAGGTTTAATAACAGCTGCAGTTGAATGTTCAACGGAAGACGACATGTATCCTATCATATATGTTAAGGGTCATGAAAAACGAAAATGGCTAGCTAATATACTGAATATGAAAAATGAGCTATTCATTGAGCCGTTGAATATATATGGATATCTCAAGTAAATTAGATGGAAGTTCTACTCTACGATGTGAAAAGCATACAAACAATTGTGCCTTACAAAACGTATTTAAAATCTTTAATTGGTGGCTGAATCATAAAGATTAATGCAAATAAAAGAAATGTAAAAATATGTACTTTTTACTCTCCTCACCCCATACTTAGTTATGTCAGCATCATCTGACATCAAATTGTGTATCTGCATACAATATTACTTTCGAATGTGAAACTCAATTTTTTGTATGGAATTTGATTGAAAATAAATTAAAATAATCGCCCAATGATGATCGAAGACATTCATCGGTGTACGTTCGATAGATGTTCGTGAGCCATTTGTTGGGAGTGTGCGAGGCATTCGAAGATTTTCGATAGTCGTTCGTGAAACGTTCCAAAGACGTTCGAAGATATTCAAGAGACGTTCGAAAACATTAATAACACGATGAAGACATGCATGAGGGCGTCAAAGAGTTTCAAAAGACTTTCCATGACGTTCATGAGACGTTTGAAGGTGTTTGTGAGACGTTCAAGAGACTTTCGAAAACGTTTGAAGACATTCATGATAGGTTCGAAGACGTTCAAGATATCTGTGACGAAATTCATAATATGTGTGAAGACATCGATGAGGGGTTCGAAGGCGTTTAAAAGATTTTCAAAGACATTCACGAGGGGTTTGAAGACGTTCAAGAAACTTTCGAATTCGTTCAAGAGACTTTTGACGACATTCATAACAAGTTTGAAGACATTCATGAGGGGTTCGACGACGTTTTAGAGACTTTCAAAGACATTCACGAAGGGTTTGAAGACGTTCAAGAAACTTTCGAATTCGTTCAAGAGGCTTTTAACGACATTCATAATACGTTTGAAGACATTCATGAGGGGTTCGGCGACGTTTTAGAGACTTTCAAAGGCATTCACGAAGGGTTTAAAGGCGTTCAAGAGACTTTCGAATGCGATCTAGAGACTTTCGACGACATCCATAATACGTTTGAAGACATTCATGAGGGGTTCGAAAACGCTTGAGAGACTTTCAAAGACATTCACGAGGGTTTCGAAGACGTTCAAGAAATTTTCGAATATGTTCATATTGCTTTTGAAGACATCGATGAGGGGTTCGACGACGTGTTAGAGACTTTCAAAGACATTCACGAGGCGTTTGAAGATTTTCAGAGACTTTCAAAAACGTTCAAGAGACTTTCGACGACATTCATAATGCGTTTGAAGAAATTTAGGAGGGGTTCGAAGACGCTTGAAAGACTTTCAAAGACATTCACGAGGGTTTCGAAGACGTTCAAGAAACTTTCGAATTCGTTCAAGAGACTTTTGACGACATTCATAACACGTTTGAAGACATTCATGAGGGGTTCGACGACGTGTTAGAGACTTTCAAAGACATTCACGAGGCGTTTGAAGATTTTCAGAGACTTTCAAAGACGTTCAAGAGACTTTCGACGACATTCATCATGCGTTTGAAGACATTTAGGAGGGGTTCGAAGACGCTTGAGAGACTTTCAAAGACATTCACGAGGGGTTTGAAGACGTTCTAGAGGCTTTTGAATATGATCTAGAGACGTTCGACGACATTCATAATACGTTTGAAGACATTCAGGAGGAATTCGAAGACGCTTGAGAGACTCCAAAGACATTCACGAGGTGTTTGAAGACCTTCAAAGACCTTCAAAGACGTTCAAGAGACTTTCGACGACATTTACGAAGGGTTTGAAGACGTTCAAGAGACTTTCAACGACATTCATAATACGTTTGAATACATTCATGAGGGGTTCGACGATGTTTTAGAGACTTTGAAAGGCATTCACGAAAGGTTTGAAGGCGTTCAAGAGACTTTCGAATGCGATCTAGAGATTTTCGACGACATCCACAATACGTTTGAAGACATTCATGAGGGGTTCGAAGACGCTTGAGAGACTTTCAGAGACATTCGCGATGTATACTGTAACGGTTCTTATTTCGTTACAAATAAATTTATAGGTTCGGGGACTCGAACAGTGAAGAAATTAATAGAAACTCAGGTGTTTTGGGTATTTTAACAAAAAGTATGTTTTATTCAGGTTTTTATGGCTCGATATAATGCAAAAATAACGCTATGTATAAGTGTAGTGTGTTGTTTGTGTTGTTTTTGTATTCTCCGCAATGTTTTTCTCGGTCGGTCAATTACTTTTTACTCGCACGGTACATTTAGTTCGGCAGGATCAGTTATCCTGGATCGGTATTGATTATGCCCTGTCTTCTATTTCGGTGGCTTCTATTGGCCTGAGTTTGCGGCGTGCTTTCGCTAGCGGCGCGATAGGTATCGGTGCTTAGCCTATAGCGACGCGGGCTTTCCGTTGTATCGTTCCTTTAGGGCGACTCGCGTCGCGGCACTCTCTCACTCGTGGCGCTAGGACTCGCGATCTACGGGCCGTGGGCGCGCGCTCTCTCGCGCCACGCTCTATTCCCCTACCCTAGCTCTGCCCTTCGCGCCGCGGTGATCGATGCTCGCTCCCGATCAATTATCGCGCGTCGATAATTGATCGCCCGGTCCTTGATCTAGGCGTTCGATGTCGCCATCGACCGGTCTATGATAGTCTACTCGAGAGATGTGCCGCGAGCACTCGATTTACCCTTTTTTGCATATGTTTCGGCGCTCTCGTAATTTCGGAATACCTCTTTGTCCTTTCTTCGATCCTGATCCATATAGCTCGATAATCACGGTGTGTGTGCGTGCGTGTGTGTGTGTGTGTGTGTTTCGTATGACTGTAGCGTACTCTTCCTTATCTCCTAATGTAATATTTCTTTTATTTTCAAATTTAATATTCTTCCCTTATATCTATTCGCGACGCTCGCTCGCTATGCTACCTTCTCTGATCCTATTTTCTCCTGCTCTAATTTTTCTCTCTATTTTCGATAATTGTTCGCTCCCCTTAAGTAATTAACTTTCCTTATTGCTCTTTTTATTTTTCTTTGATTTTCCAATATTGTCTCGTAAAATAAATTTATTTTAATTCTTCTTCGTTTTTTTTTGTTCCTTAACGTTCCGTGTTCTGGACGTTTCCGATCCGCGAGGGAAGTAGTTGGTCCAGCAGTACTTGTTATCTTCCAAAAAATGAAGAGAGCTTTCTAATGCCGTTTAGGCGCGACTCCGTTTTTTCCTTGTTTCTCAACGTTCCGTGTTCCCAGCGTTTCCTTCCACTAGGGATGTACTTTGCCAAGCAGTACTTGTCGATCCACGAGGAATGAAAGAAGCGATCGTTCTAATGCTTTTTAAGCGCGACTCCTTGTTTCTCTTGTTTTTCAACGTTCCGTGTTCCCAGCGTTTCCTTCCACTAGGGATGTACTTTGCCAAGCAGTACTTGTCGATCCACGAGGGACTCAAAGAGTGCCTTTTTCTCCAAAATTCTCGTTCTTTTATACCCTGATTTTTAACGCTTTTTCGTCCCCTTCTTCATCTTCCCTTAATTCAATTAGTTGGTTTTATCCGGTTTCTGCCGGTTTTTCCCCTTAATTCGATTAGTCGTTGTGTCCGGTTTTCACTGGTTTTACTTTCTCATTTCTTTGGTCTACCCTTAATCCAATTAGTGGGTTTCTCGCTTACCCAAAGTCGGTTACCTTTTGAATTTGTGGTGGGGGAAATAATGATGAGACGGACCTGTACGTCTCAATACTTTCAATTTGATGAATGAAAAATGGCCCTTTTTCGCAGAACTCAAGACTCTCCCTATGAACACGAGTAATTTTGTAAAATTTGATATTCCGGAAATTCCTTCGATTAATCATAAGATACACTAATATACTAACGAAATACTAAAAAAAATTACAGAGGGTTCTCCAGATCATACTTTTTGAAATATGTAATTTTCGTAGAAATGAATCATCCCGATTATGTAAAAAAAAACCAAAAATGGTTGACCGATTTTTATACGCAAAATAAGCCGAAAGAAATTAAAATTTCTAGTTGTAACAGTTGAAAACAACTCATTTTTGGTATTTTTTTACATAATCGGGATGATTCATTTCTACGAAAATTACATATTTCAAAAAGTATGATCTGGAGAACCCTCTGTAATTTTTTTTTAGTATTTCGTTAGTTTATTAGTGTATCTTATGATTAATCGAAGGAATTTCCGAAATATCAAATTTAACAAAATTACTCGTGTTCACAGGGAGAGTCTTGAGTTCTGCGAAAAAGGGCCATTTTTCATTCATCAAATCGAAAGTATACATCGCGAATGTCTTTGAAAGTCTCTCAAGCGTCTTCGAACCCCTCATGAATGTCTTCAAACGTATTATGGATGTCGTCGAAAGTCTCTAGATCGCATTCGAAAGTCTCTTGAACGCCTTCAAACCCTTCGTGAATGCCTTTGAAAGTCTCTAAAACATCCTCGAACCCCTCATGAATGTATTCAAACGTATTATGAATGTCGTTGAAAGTCTCTTGAACGTCTTCAAACCCTTCGTGAATGTCGTCGAAAGTCTCTTGAACGTCTTTGCAAGTCTTTGAAGGTCTTCAAACCCCTCGTGAATGTTTTTGGAGTCTCTCAAGCGTCTTCGAACTCCTCCTGAATGTCTTCAAACGTATTGTGAATGTCGTCGAAAGTCTCTAGATCATATTCGAAAGCCTCTAGAACGTCTTCAAACCCCTCGTGAATGTCTTTGAAAGCCTCTCAAGCGTCTTCGAACCCCTCCTAAATGTCTTCAAACGCATTATGAATGTCGTCGAAAGTCTCTTGAACGTCTTTGAAAGTCTCTGAAAATCTTCAAACGCCTCGTGAATGTCTTTGAAAGTCTCTAACACGTCGTCGAACCCCTCATCGATGTCTTCAAAAACAATATGAACGTATTCGAAAGTTTCTTGAACGTCTTCGAAACCCTCGTGAATGTCTTTGAAAGTCTCTCAAGCGTGTTCGAACCCCTCCTAAATGTTTTCAAACGCATTATGAATGCCGTCGAAAGTCTCTTGAACGTCTTTGAAAGTCTCTGAAAATCTTCAAACGCCTCGTGAATGTCTTTGAAAGTCTCTAACACGTCGTCGAACCCCTCATCGATGTCTTCAAAAGCAATATGAACATAATCGAAAATTTCTTGAACGTCTTTGAAACCCTCGTGAATGTCTTTGAAAGTTTCTCAGGCGTCTTCGAACCCCTCATGAATGTCTTCAAACGTATTATGGATGTCGTCGAAAGTCTCTAGATCGCATTCGAAAGTCTCTTGAACGCCTTCAAACCCTTCGTGAATGCCTTTGAAAGTCTCTAAAACATCGTCGAACCCCTCATGAATGTATTCAAACGTATTATGAATGTCATTGAAAGTCTCTTGAACGTCTTCGAATGCCTCTAGAACGTCTTCAAACCCCTCGTGAATGTCTTTGAAAGTCTCTAAAACGTCGTCGAACCCCTCATGAATGTCTTCAAATGTATTATGAATGTCGTCAAAAGTTTCTTGAACGAATTCGAAAGTTTCTTGAACGAATTCGAAAGTTTCTTGAACGTCTTCAAACCCTTCGTGAATGTCTTTGAAAGTCTCTAAAACGTCGTCGAACCCCTCATGCATGAGGGGTTCGACTTGTTCGGCCTTCATCGTGTTATGAATGTTTTCGAACGTCTCTTGAATATCTTCGAACGTCTCTGGAACGTTTCACGAACGACTATCGAAAATCTTCGAATGCCTCGCACACTTCCAACAAATGGCTCACGAACATCTATCGAACGTACACCGATGAATGTCTTCGATCATCATTGGGCGATTATATTAATTTATTTTCAATCAAATTCCATACAAAAAATTGAGTTTCACATTCGAAAGTAATATTGTATGCAGATACACAATTCGATGTCAGATGATGCTGACATAACTAAGTATGGGGTGAGGAGAGTAAAAAGTACATATTTTTACATTTCTTTTATTGGCATAAATCTTTATGATTCAGCCACCAGTTAAAGATTTTAAATACGTTTTGTAAGGCACAATTGTTTGTATGCTTTTCACATCGTAGAGTAGAACTTCCATCTAATTTACTTGAGATATCCATATCGGCAAAGTCTATATTCAACGGCTCAATGAATAGCTCATTTTTCATATTCAGTATATTAGCTAGCCATTTTCGTTTTTCACGACCCTTAACATATACGATAGGATACATGTCGTCTTCCGTTGAACCTTCAACTGCAGCTGTTATTAAACCTTCAGTCACGCTGTTTGGAACGTTTCCATAGGACCACTTTTTAGACCATGACGATTGCGAATCTACCATGATGCTTCGTATCTCTCAGATTTTTCTGATCTATACAATTTTATGGATAATGTCGGTCAATGGACAATATTCAACACCGTGATCAAATAAGATTAAAACACTATGCAGTTGTATTCGGTGGTGAATTTTATTTGCATTCGAACTCTATTCAAACATCTACGGCAGCATTTTTAACAGGCTCGTTCTGATGCGTTCAACCATTATCCGCGAGAGGGCCGTTACATTAAGATTTGACGATGGTTAGTAAAGAACGATCACTATTGCAGTCGTAATGGTATCTACGAAATCGAGAGTACATATTGAACAAAATGGCGAAACTTTTTTTCAAGTCGAAATGCGAGTCCTCCTGAGGAATGAATGCTGAATTGAGATAAAGTTTAGCACTTGTGAGTTTGTAGTCGGTGAATAATATAATGTCCTTTGCCATAGATTATCTTTTTTACCAGTCTGCGCCGCACCAATTACATATTTTGGTTTCTCTAGTTGGGAGGCAGCTTTTACGGTCCATGAATGTTTCGTTGTGCTTTGAAGCGGTGTACAGTCGTATAGATCCCAAGAGCGAAAACTCATGTGCAAGTATCGCCCACTCTCCAATGTTCGAAGTAATGATTATTTATTGATCTCATCTAATATTATGTGAGGCATACGCCATTATATCTTGAGTAATTCAACTTTTACCTCGATTGGTTCATGATGACTGAATACATAATTATTGCCATAGCGTGAACGTATTAGAACTAACTCATGATGAGCATTAATTTTCCGTGAAAGTGTATTTTAGGCCCAGCACTAGTTTTTCCAGTTCTGCCACAAACCATGATATGGAATCAGCGCTGTGATGTGATTGATACTATGATAGCGATTCGTCATATGAAAAACATATGTGGTTATCAATACTAAATACTTCATGATATTGATGCATATCCTCTGCTACGTTCTTCTCATCAGTCTTTGCACACTCTCATCTTCTCTCTATCATTAGTCAAAAATACTGCAAATAGCCATTTTCAATGAATGGATGTCATGCTTTCCGACTGGAGTTGATGATTTGCGGCCACTTATTGGTAATATTTGTTAGTCGGATGGGGCAGTGCTTTAGTGCTCTACAATTGATCTCATGTGATTGCAGTTTATCCTTTAATCTAAAGTAATGCTGACACCCGGGAAATAATGGATTGTTGTTTGATTTGTCTAGCACATATAACGATATAGTAATTATGTTAACTTCCCACACCGATGGCATATATATATTTTTAATGGCTGTCTCTGTTTAGTCCTGCGTTCATGAGGCTTGACAGGTTCTTGATCTATGTGAAATGTCATACATTGTTATCCTCGGTATCTTGTAGCAAATTGGTAAGTTTTTCGTCTTCTTATGTTGAGCCTCGCGTATCGGAGCAATGTCTTCTTTGGTGGCATACATATTGATGGATAAATTGTTTTTAAGCACTTTTTTTTTAAATTTGACCTACAGTCACTGGGCATCCAATATTCGATAGATTCAATACCGTTGAATAATGCATGTAAGAAGATGCATGGTCACTGTTTCGTTCAGCTGGGGTATAAAGCTGCGACTGTCACCCATGCGAAACGTGTATTATCTCTAGATTGCACATTAATCGCAGCCCTCATAATCATTATCTCCAGTGACAATGATATTCAACGCGTATTGATTCATACTTATTTACATTTATTGTAAGATTATGTATTTTTCGTAAAGCTCAACCACTTCCACGTTGTTGAAATTCATCGAGCAGAGGTTAAAGTATAGACCATCACGCGTTCAAGTCGATTTCTCGCCACATTAACCCATCACCGCTGTGTCCTGCACCGATGCATATAAAATGCTTGTACATGGAATACTTCAATCCTTCCAGATGCGGTATTTGGACTATCAATGACTGTTGATGTTTAGTTGATAATCGTTGGCGCTTTGCATGATCCGAAATTATCGTATTTTTAAAAGATCGTATAGTTAAAAAATTAGTATAAAATCATGCCGATGATTCACGTTCACTTAAGTCAACATGGAGCTTATCGTCTATGTGCAGGGCTTCAAGAGACCCGTCAACGAATTTGTCCTGAAGGAGATGTCCATCATAAAACTCCACGACAAGAATGCTGAACCGCTGACGCTCGCCTTCGACGCACCATTTGCATGGGACTCTTTACCGGCCAATTACAAAATGATAAACAAGTGGCTGGAACGCAATTTCCATGAAATACGATGGAATCACAGCGGCATACCATACGAGGCAGCAAGAAAGATGATTTGAGAACTCTTGCAAGGAGCCCCCACCATCTATGCGAAGGGATTCGAGAAATACGCATGGCTATCAAGATTCACGGATCCCGCGATAAACTTCATCGACTTGGAGACTCTGGACTGTCCATCGCTGCAGAAGCTGCCGAAAATCACAAACTCCAAATGCCCCCATCATCCCTTCAACACGAACTGCGCCCATGAGAATGTAAAATCGGTGAAAAGCTGGTTGAGGGAATACGAAGCGCGAGCGAGGGATTTTTTTTTAATGAATAAAACACATCTCGATGAAAATGTCATTTGTATTCTTTATTTTACGACGAAAACATCCATCATTTTTAATTCGATTAAACATATACATTTTTACATAGTTAGAACTTTGAAAAAAAAATGATGATCCGATGATGCGGACAGCCGTTCGACGATGGTGTTCCAACGACTTTTTTTCTTCCCGTCCACCATGTTTAGAGATGACGAAACTCGACACTGTTGTATTTTCCACCAATATACTGCATGCAGAGCTGACCATCGCGTGCCACTTGCAGCATACTCTCGAACATTGTCGGACCTTGGTCAAAGCCCTTCATAAGTCGCCCCGGTAAGGAGACAGAGAACTCATCCGCGATGTCTGCGATGTAGCGTTTTCCAAATTTGGTTTGTACGGCCCTTATGTCGGAGATTAGTCGTTCCGACTTTACGGGGAGTTCTGACAGCTTCTTCGTTGGGAGGAATTCCGCCATCCGGCCGACTTTGTTGATACTCGAGAGATCCAGTTTCCGCGCACTTTCAAAGTTCTTTTAGATGTTGATGGGGCAGTGGAATAGTGCAGTCTAAGCTTGGTCCACAAAAGTATAATCTCCCTCGTAAGCCTCACACTCAAATTTTTAAGCCTCTCCCCTCTTTTCCAATCGTGAAAAACAGGTTCGAACACGTTCGAAGAACCGTGGAGAATTTTCCCCAGACATTTTTTCATGCTCCCGAAAAACAGGTTCAAACACGTTCGAAGAACCCAATACGTGGAGAATTTTCACAGCATTTTTTACACTCCCGACGTTGAGGTGGGGGGGCCATCGATGTGATCTTTCATCTGTGGCGTATTATAATGCACCATGCATGGAAGATATGATATCACTTCACTGTCATTCCGATGATGTTCTGGCAAATGATCCCACAATAAGCCAACATATTTGCTCCAATATTTTAGGAGCAAGACCTTTGGAACCTGTTCGAACTGGTTTTTGGTCAAGTCCAGCTTGGTCCGGCAGCCAGTGCTTGGCCGGATGCACTGCGTACACACGCGCACATGCGAACATCTTGACGTTATATTTCGGAATGAAGACCTCGACAAGAGCTGCGCGCAAGTGGTCCATCCGCGGTCCCTTTGATCCCTAAAGATTTTTCCCGAGAAACCTGTCAGGACCTGTCTGTCGGCGAGCTTTAAGACGGCGTCCCCCACCAGTCGCTCCAAGGACCACATGGCCCTCCACAGAGGCCACTTTGTGACGTCACTCGCGCCCAGCGACCCCCCCCCCCCCGACATCGCCCTCTGGACCCTTCCCCCCCCCTGGACACCACCCCCTTGACCCTCCCCCATTGATCCACCCTTGACCCACCTGACCCTCCCCCCTTGACCCTCCCCCCAAAGTGGCTTAGAACCGGCCTAGCCCCTCTACTAATATGCCTGCACACACAAACATAAAATTGATATTACCGATGGAATGAAAACAGTTTTAACGAAATTCGTGAAACCTTTCGCGAAACTTCAACCGAAAAGCAATTAGAGGGGGTAGTTTACCCTGAAAATGTAAAAATTTAAAAACGTAATAATTTAGAAACGCGGGATAATATTTTGAATCCGCAGATACATGTTAAACACAGAAAACACGACGGTGATGAACAAATTTATATTAGGGGTGGTTTACCCCCTTAAATTTGCTGTCCCGCTGAAACGCAAAAACGCGTCAACTTGAATTTTGATTCCCCTTCAAAATGATACATGTTTTATTAATTTTCATACAACCCTTTTAAGCGTGGGGTGAAAAACGGCAAATGGAGGGTTGGTTTACCCCTTAATTATATTTCTAATCAACACTCTTGTAGTGGATTTTCATCGCTTATTATTAGAGGAATTTTCGATTTTGTTTCATTCAGATCGGTGGACTGCTTGTGGGAGAAATTTTGAGGGCTGGTTTCATCCCCTAACACCGTTTTTCTGCCGATACAAAAAAAAAACTTGTTTAATAGTTTGCAATGCTTTACCACATATATGAGTTTTAACGAAATCGAAAGCGGAAACTTCAATTATGTTTCTCGTCAGAGGGGTAATAATTTTGACATATGGTAAAACATTAAATTGTAGCCTATAGAAATATTTAAAATCAGCGGATATACTTTAAACACAGAAAAAACGACCATGATAAATAAAATTATGTTAGGGGTGGTTTACCCCCTTAAATTTGCCGCCAAAACGCAAAAACCCGTCAACTTTAATTTTAATTGCCCTTCAAAATGATACCTGTTTTATTAATTTGCATACAACCCTCTTAAGTGTGGGGTGAAAAAAGGCAAATTGAGGGGTGGTTGACCCCCTAATTTAATTTTTTCTTAACATCTTCATAGTGGATTTTTCATCGCTTTTCATTAGAAGAATTTTCGTTTTTGTTTCATTCAGATCGGTGGATTGCTTCTGGGTGAAACTGCAAAATCTCCCCTCGACACGCCTTTCTTTGAGGGGCGGTTTCCCCCCTCAAATCCGTTTTTCCGCCGATAAAAAAAAATACGTGTCTTAAAGTTTTCGATGCTCTATCACATATATGAGTTTCAACAAAATTGGAGGCGGACACCTGAGGGATGTTCCTTGTCACTAGATGAAATTAAATTTGAAACACTTGTACCGTAAATGTAAAACAGGAACATGAAATTCTAACGTGGATATAGAATTTAATAGATGCAACATGGAATTTCAAAGACAAGTTTGCAAATTTATGGAAAATGTATTGCATCAACCCGTGCCTTCAATTAAAGATTACAACAGTTGTATATTAATTTAACTATAAAAAACAGAGTATTGAAAATACAAAACAAGTTTGAAATTTATTCACGGCTGCTTGAAAAATATAATACATGTGGAACTGAATTGGAATTGGAAAATATCGTGATTGTACCCCTATCTGATATTATTTCTCATTGACGCGGAGATAAATATAAGACAAATCTTTAGGAATATCGATGATATACTTCTCGAAATAATACCATCCTGTACATGAATACTGTGATTCAATTCAGAAAATTCCAAGACAAAAGCCACTGAGAATAACGATTGTTTGTCAAAAACACATCACAGGTAAGTTGAATTTAATATGTGTTAGTATATTAATATTGAAGAAGCATTTTCTGATTTTCATAATTATTGACCCGGACGATATCTCAAAATCACATGTATTTCAAATACATGCGTGCAGTGGAACCGACAGAGATTGGCGCGCGGTCGATGTGCGGGCTTGGCGGTCACTGAGGTCAAGCAGCATTGGAGGCTGCCAATACTCGGCGCGGTGACCGCTTGCCCGTGCACTTGTTTGCGCGTCAACCTCTAAGTGGGAAGCAGTTTGTCTGAGTTTCTGCTGGTAATACAACTGAAACTCAGCCAAATATAGCCACTTGTAACGGCCCAGGTTTTTCGCAGTTTCCCTGGGCAATCGTGCAAATACGATACAGTAGTGCATCAGTAACGAGTGGCTGCTGTCAAAACTCTGAGGGGGGGGGGGGGACTCTGGAAGGATTGTGAATGTCGGAAGGAATGGAAGGAATAAAGGAGGGGATGGTAAAAAGGGAAGGACCCCGTGCCTCTGAGGAATACATACATATATATATATTTAAAAAAAATACATACGTGCAGTGAGTTTACTGCATTTAAATAGTATTATTCAGGTATTCAATATTAATTATGGGATAAAGCTGCGAAAAAATCATATACACAAGTATCACGAAAGCATCATGCAGTATATGAATTGAGTGGTCTTAATTTGATAATTTTTACATAAAATCGTATTGCAATTTTCAATTTCTGAAATAAACTTAATACTCCGGATCAGTAATTTTAATACACACCCGTGTATTGATATTAGAAAATGGTTTTTGAATTAAATATACACTCGTATATTGATATCAGCAAATGGTTCTTGATTTTAATGTACATGGATGTGAACATTTCTTACACGTGCATTATTTTTCAAACGCACAAGTATATTGAGCTACACTTTTATTTTTCAAATAACCTGCTTTGGATTTTCAAAATATTATCTGAAATTTCATAAACGGCGTCCGCACAAAAACATCATACACTTGTGTATTAATTTTTACACAGAAGCTTTTTACAGTGTACATTAAAGGTAATACTTTGGTTCCGTGAAATTAATACACACTCGTATGCTGATATTATCAAATGGCGCTTGAATTTAATATACACTCGTATTTTGATATCAGCAAATGGTTCTTAATTTCAATATACTTGGATTTGATTATTTCTTTACACGTGCATTATTTTTCAAACGCACAAGTATATTAATATTACGGAGCTACACTTTCATTTTTAAAATAACCTGTTTTGGATTTTCAAAATCGTATCTGAAATTTCATGAGCGGTATCCGCATAAAAACTTCCTACACTTGTGTATTAATTTTGATACAGAAATTTTTTACAGTGTGTTAACCATAATATAATTTCGTCGTCAATATACTATAGAGTTACTATACAATTACTACCCCTTCATTTTACTACAGAATTTTACTGTTTATTATCGTTAAATTATAGGAATAATCAAAGTATCAGGGGAGTTGAACATTTATTTAAACATGGAATTTTTCATGAATACTGCTTTTATTACAAATTTTCCCAGCTTGCACTAAAAAAAGTTTTAACGAACTCGGTGCGTTGGTTTAGTGGCTAGCGTGCTGGCCATCGGGTCGGGAGGTCGCACGTTTGAAACGCAGTCGCGTCACTTTCGACGTGGAATGTTTTTCTTCCACATTTCTCGGCGAAAGACGACTAGTTCGGTGACTGGGAGGCGAACTTGGGACCAGCTATATCGGTATAGGTTTTTCGCAGTTTTCCTATGCCCATGGCAGATACGTCATGGTAAATACGATACAGAGGGGGAAGTCGGCTGCGGCCGCAAGGTTGGGGACGTGTAGAATGGGAGGTAGACAGGAGAGTTGTGGAAGGGGCCGATATAAGGGGGGGTGTAGTGGAATAGGAGGTAGGCGGGGGATGAGGAATGAAAGGTAGAACGAAGGCGAGGTGGGCTTGGGCACGTAAAAAGGGGAAGACCCTGTACGGCTGGAACAAACATATAGTTTTAACGAACTATCATTTTGCCTTATCGATGGATTAAAAAAATATACACTCAACTAAAAATCATTGCATTCCACTTGCAAATGTGTCGCGCAAAATTCTACTTTGCTGGACAAAAGATAGAGCAAGAGTATGCCCTGTTTTGATAATTTATTATATATTATTGAAATGAGCGATAATTTCGAAAGTCTATTTCTAATACAGGCTCCGAAATTTTGTAATAAAATGAGTATCAATGACAACTTCGATATTTATGCACATTCGTTAGATCGCTTGAAACTTTGATTATTCCTATAATTGAACAATGATAAACAGATATTATTCATAATGCCGCATTTATGTCGTAAACGATATGGTATGTTGACTATCGCTTGAAAAGAAAATATAAGAACAAATAAAAACCCAATATCTTTTTACAATTATTTCGTCCCACTTTCAGATTGTAATTATCGGTAAATGCAAGTTCAATGTGGTTAAATGAGTAAACACTACGCGATCGTGCAAGAGTTGGTATGCGATAATATATTTGTTGGTAATGGGGTCGATATCAATTCCGATTGATCGAAATTTGCATTTACTTGCCATGCGGCGGACATTATGAGGACTATTTCTATCGAAACTATTGTACCAATTTACATCTATACGCCTTTCCATGAAACACTATATGTATGTTGCGTTGCTTATTACACGAAAATAACTAAAATGATAAACTTCGTTGATTTATATTTCATTTTTATAAACTTGAACAATGATAAAATGTGAATAATTGAATCCATGTTCCATAGAAACGTTAAATACATTAATTTCATTGATTAATTTTTTGATTAGTAAATGAATCATTATTTTCGTGATGATATATTTCGTCAAAATAGACACGTGCTCGGTAGTTTCAACCGTAATGAAAAGAGGAGATAAAACTCCTAGAACTGGGTTAGGTAGGAGAATAAGGTTTTGTGCAGGAGGCATTGCAAGCAGCAAAGGAGGAGTAGAAAAGTTGATTTCGGTGAAAATTTGAGGCTCAGAGTAGGACTTCCAGCATTGAGTAGCCTCTACCCTGTCATTCTCGCCAACCGGTTGTAAAAGACAGTTGAGTCAACGTAAAAGTTCAACGGTTGAATTTGGACAGCTTCTCACTGTTCATCTTTGAAAGTCGACCATCCTGCGTTTTCTGTGGATGGTTGACTAGATGGTTGACTGGATGGTTGGACTCGGCGGTTGATTGGATGGTTGACTCGACGGTTGATTGGATGATTGTGTCACGTCTCCGTAAACTTTTAATGTTTTATTTAGTAATATCAATAATTGGGTTTTTATTAACGGGTTTAACTTTCATTATTTTACCAACGACTTCGTCGCCCCGTGTTTCTGCGCAGTGTCGGGTGTGGAAACGCTGATAGTGAGACCGGATGTGCCCGATCGAATTCCGCTGATCAGGCATCGCCTGATCCGCGGAGTTCGACCGTGGGACTTCGCGAGCGAGCTGCTTTCCGTGAACGTTGTCAAAAACCCCCACCGGAGCGACCACTTAGGGAGCGAGCAACTTTCCGTGGACGTTGTCAAAAACCCCCACTGGAGTGATAGCTACCGAGCTAACATCGGTCCGGTGGCGGTGAAGATTTTCAGTTCCCATCTAGCCACGGAAGTAACCTGGTGTTGGGGTATAACTCCGGCCGAAAGCAAGTCGCGATCCCAGACTCCCGCGTCTTCACGGGTTCGCGTCCGTCAGTCTTCGGTCGTTAAAATGGTGTCGCGAGTACCGCGTCCACGGGGTTGTTTCCTATGCACGGATTCCTACTCACGCACAAAGCGTTCCGCGGCAACCATAATTCCCTTGCATTTGGGAGGTGGATAGTATTCCCTAGTGAACCCGGTGCAAAAGGTGGTTGCACAGGATTGTCAGATTTGTGCGCAGTCGACACCGACGCGATAGAGACGCAATCATTATTACATCTAATTCCATTCTTTCAAATTGAAAACATAAGTCAAGCCGCGCCGTTCAATCACCGTATTTTGTATCGAATATGCCAGTTCTATATTGTTAAAATTAGTGAGTGTGTATGAGTGTGGTGTGTATGTGTGTGGTGTGTATGTGTGTGGTGTTTAGGTGTGTGGTGTGTATGTGTTTACTCATTCAGGCGTCAACAACATTGTAAGTCAGCTATTATTAATAAATAATAAACCACGTTATAATCGGAAGCATTAAAGTATTCTGGCATCCTCCCCCTTATCCTCCCAGAGAACTCGAGCCCGTATGGGACGAGCAGAGCAGCCCACAAAATAATATTTCACTCGGGAAACCCGGGGTACCGTTCGGTACGTAACAATTGACTCGACGCAATATATTTAATGATTAATCAAATTATACTGTCTTGATAATTAAATTGATGATTCGTGGAGAATTGAGTAATCAAACACAGGGGGGGGGGGGGCGAAAGAATATACGCAGCAGATTGTGCGACGGAGTGAGACAACCATCCAGCGAAAACAAAATGGCCGCGGTTAAACAACCGTTGAATCAACCATTAGGATTTTTTTTACTGTCGGCTTTATAGTTGTAAAGCTGTCCAAATTCAACCGTTGATATTTTCGGTTGACTTTGCAGTTGCCAAAATTGCTAGGGTAGTAAAAAGGTTCAGCCTATTTAAAAGGCCTTTCTCTCCATTTCAGTCTACTTTGAATTCATTTGAGTTGACTTATGCCTCACTTGAGGCTACTTAATGCTGGAAGTCCTACTATGGGCCAGATTTTGTTCTCCTCCTTTGTTACTTGTAAGGCCTACCTCCTGCACAAAACCTCATACTCCAACCGAACCCAGTTCAAAGAGTTTGATGCGAATTTACATAATTTTCCTCGCGATCTGTTGGACCTGTCATTGGTCAAATCGGGCGACTCCAGCGCCACCTGCGCTCGATCGTCCCACGAACGAGTGCTCGTTAGGGCCACGGAAGCGGGCACATGGCGGGATCGCGCGCGTCTCTTCTGTATCTCCGTACGAAGCTCGATTGGAACGCCTCAGTTTTTGCGTCCGATCATTTGTCTTTTCTGCTTCTTGCCACGCGGCGACGGGTCCAAATTATTTCCGGACAAGAGACATCTTCGTGAATAGGGTCGGGTGTGTTAGGACCAAGTGATTGTTATTACGACGATAAGTGGAATTCGTAGCTTCGATCTAAAAATTGCTGCGCTTTCCGGTTCTAAACGGGTATTCTGCGACTACGCCGACCACTGATGGGCGTTGTTGGCTTAACGGTTTTCTTTGTGCGGCGGGCGCGTCCTCCGGGGTTCGCGTCCATGGACGACCTCGTGGCAATAGCACACGCGGACGGGTTTTTCGTGCCGCACAATGTTCCGAAATCGCGAAATAGTGGACATAATTCAGAATTCGGGTAAGAGTCTGTACTCAGGGTTTGTTGGGGTCGCTGAATACGAATCCAAAGTTAACATTTCAAAAAAAGCAAATGGCGGATCCGAAACGGTGAAAATTGTTTTCAAAAACCTGTTCGATTCGGGTGAAAGTCCGTGCTCGGGTGTTTTTGGGGTCGCTGAATACGAATCTGAAGCGAAAATTTCGAAAAACACAATACTGGATTGGACAATATTGACGGCTACTCTTTGGAGAGTCGATATCATTTGCACGAAATTCATTTTTTAGGAGTTTCCAAGGCTGCGAAGGTTTGGGAAGAAGAGGTTTAGGATAAAATAATTAATCCCTGTTATAATGATGCTGAACAATTTTTTTCATATAATCTTACAATAGCTACTCCTAGTACTACTACTACTACAACGTCTTACTCGCTATCATTAGATACCGAGTACTACTACTACTACTACAACGTCTTACTCGCTATCTAATGATAGCGAGTAAGACGTTGTAGTAGTCGTAGTAGTAAGAGTAGACATTGTAAGGTGCACATTGCAGGAGTAGATTGCACCGCATGCATTAGCATGCAGTGCAAAATCATTGTCATCTTCAGATTCATCGCTCTTCGTATCATTCGAAGGAATCTGACTTGATTCCGCAACTGAAGGTGAAATCAATAGTTCAACCACATCTGTGGTTAGTGATTTTAGTTGTATTGGAAGAACTTTACGCAAACTAGATATTAGTCGATTTGACGTTATCAAAAGTCTGCCAAAAACGTCTTCCATGGTTTTAGCTCGGTCACATTTTCGTGAAAAATATCGCCAGAATTTTTGATTATATTTGTTACATGATTCCTGAGCTTCTTCGGACATCATTCCGATAGGCAATATCAAACAATCAATAATTTCAGGACCGTGTATCAGAATTTTGTGCACTGCTGTTGGCATGTAATACCACCCATACAGGTCAACAAATTTTCTTGCAGTAATTTCTGTGTAGACGCGAAATTTGGATATATTGATCTCGACAATATACCCAATCCCCACAAGAAATCACCTGCAATATCACATGAAATCGCTTTATCAATTCCTTATCAAATCCCGTTATAGAAGCAGAGATTTCAGAATTTTCAAAAAACCACCGAACTATATTTCCGTCATTAGAAGTTCCGTAGCCTTGTTTCGGTTGATCAACCGTAAGCCCTAATTTGTCACGAAAACCTTGTATATTTTTTTTCTTCTCTCAAGTCCATCTTTATCATCTTTGCGCGCTTGCCACTTTTTTATGTCTAATTTGTAAGATACATGCACGTAACTTTCGAAAAACCGTGTCCAAGCATGCAGCGACGTTATTCCGAATGTGAAGTAATCGTCATTGATCGGTCTTTGCAACATCTTATCGATATCATTAAAATCTTTGGACGTAGCGCCACAAAGGAAGCAACGCATACTTGACGATGTATTTGTAATCCAATTACAAACGTTACCATCTATCAATATCAACACAAGTTTGAAATGGATGTTAATTTTTCTTCCGTAAAGTATGGTTTCAAAGGGCACAAGGTTTTTTTCTTGCGCTTCGATACAATCAACTTCTCTCCTTGTTGCTTCGGCAGTTTCGTGCAAAAAAACTATTTTTATCGGGCAACAAAATCTTGGCGACGAAGGACGAGGATTTCTCCAAATAATAACCTGTGGATTGACTTTATCATAGATTTGCAAGGGCACAAGTGAAATAAAAAATGTTGGCATCCGATTTATTGCTATTTTCATCGCTGAATTTTTGTTTGTAAATGCTATGACCAGAAGTGCCATCGCATGCCCACTTGCATATCAATTCAAAACCAGCAAGTTTGTTTTCAGGAAGACTTCTAATAACGTCCAATTGTGCCAATAACAACCGTTCAGCTGTATGATTTAAAAATGCTTGGAGTCCAACTGTGGCTGCACTTTCAGTTATAGAAATTTTGGACTTATCAGGGTAACACTTTTTCTTAGCTTAAAAAAAATTTTAGGGACTTTTAATGGTTAGAATAGTTGTAGTGGTATCCCTACTATGTGTTATGACCGTTAAGAAAGGGGGAGTGTCGGGCCGACCGCATTGTATGCTCGTCGCGCGACGAAATAACACGAAAGTTTGGACGCGTCTACAACAGTGAAAAGTTAACGGATTTGCATTATACAAAATGGATTCTTCTCCGGAAAGTAAGTACAATTCAAATGTCCTGTGCAGAAATATTATTAACAATATATGAAATAGTGAATCATTAATAAAGGTGGTGGTGTTTTTCTTGGCCACGTTCTAAAAATTCGTGTTAAAAAAAGCAATAAGCCAAAAGTGGGGTTGGGTGGGGCTCAGAATCAAAATGGACATTGTTGCTTAGACATTTCTTCAAGACATATCCAAAAACTAGCTGCACATAGCGGCTCTTTTGCCTTTAGTTATTATTTTTGTGGGAAGATGTGTGCACTATCGGCAGTTTTTCGTAGTTTTCGCGTCGAAAATGTGGTTTATAGGAAATTGGTAAAAACAATTCGTTTAAATGATCATATTTTCCAATTCTTACAGATCCTCCGGATGATACCAAAGAAATTTCTTTCACGAGGAGGGAAATTTTCGAATTCGTGAAACCAGTGTTAAATGGGAACATCAACGTGCTCAGGGAAATTATTGAAGCACAGTTTTAAAAAAAACAGGAGCATTCATACATTTTGCCGCCAAATAAAAAGGTGACCTGAAAACATTAGCATCCGAATCCACGAAAAGGTGGAAACAAGCGAACAGGATGGAAAACTGATTCTATGCAAAATTCGACATCTGGCTCAACGTTCCTATACTTTTCACAACTGAAAATGAAAATTCGACGACTTCCACGGAAAACACAGCGGGGCCCGGGCGTCCTTCGACAAGTTGGGACGATTTGCGTGACAGGTTAAAACGGAGGAAGACAGAAAAGATTCGTGAACAATATAGCGTCCAAGAACTAGCCTACGCTACACAAATGAGTCTCCGGGCTTCTGAGAATTTAGAGGCTTCCAAGGTAATTAGGGATGTCACAGAAGGCAGTCCATCAACCGCATCAAAGTACCGGGAATCTATGGAAAACGTTCCAGAAAGAGTATTGACAGGCAACGAAGTATTATCATTTGTTGTAGAAGGTGGAGTGACGAAGAGCGTATATCAATTAATACGTTCCACATCCGCTATGATAAATTGTAGAGGATTACTTAGAGCCTTATTAGGACTGTATTAGAAGCTAAGAAAGAGTGTTACCCTGATAAGTCCGAAATTTCTATAACTGAAAGTGCAGCCACAGTTGGACTCAAAGCATTGATAAATCATACAACTGAACGATTGTTATTGGCACAATCGGACGTTATTAGAAGTCTTCCTGAAAACAAACTTGCTGATTTTGAATTAATATGCAAGTGGGGATGCGATGGCACTTCTGGTCAAATCACTTACAAACAAAAATTCAGCGATGAAGATGGCAATGAATCGGATGCAAACATTTTTTTATTTCACTTATCCCCTTGCAAATATATGATAAAGTCAATCCACAGATTATTATTTGGAGAAATCCTCGTCCTTCGTCATCAAGATTTTGTCGCCCGATAAAAATAGTTTTTTTTTGCATGAAACTGCCGAAGCAACTAGGACAGAAGTTGATTGTATTGAAGCGCAAGAAAAAAAACCTTGTGCCCTTTGAAACCATACTTTACGGAAGAAAAATTAACATCCATTTCAAACTTGTGATCACGATGATAGGTGGTAAAGTTTGTAATTCGATTACGAATACATTGTCAAGATTGCGTTGCTACTTTTGTGGCGCTACATCTCAAGATTTCAATGATATCGATAAGATGTTGCAAAGACCGATTAATGAAGATTACTTCAAATTCGGGATATCGTCGCTGCATGCTTGAATACGGTTTATCGAAAGTTGCTCGCATGTATCTTACAAATTAGACGTAAAAAAGTAGCACGCGCGCAAAGAGGATAAAAAAGGATTTGAGAGAAGAAAAACACATATACAACAAGGTTTTCGTGACAAATTAGGGCTTATTGTTGATCAACCAAAACAAGGTTACAGAACTTCAAATGACGGAAATACAGCTCGGCGGTTTTTTCGAAAATTCTGAAATCTCTACTTCTATAACGGGATGTGACGAGGAATTGATAAAGTGATTTCATGTGATATTGCTGGTGATTTCTTGGGGTTCGAGATCAACATTCCAAAACTTCACATCTACACAAAAATTACTGCAAAAAAATTTGTTGACCCGTATGGGTGGTATTACATGTCAACAACAGTGCACAAAATTCTGATACACGGTCCTGAAATTAATGATTCTTTACTATTGCCTATCGGACTAATGTCCGAAGAAGCTCCGGAACAGTGTAACAAATATATTTAAAAATTGCGGCGAGATTTTTCAAGAAAATGTAACCAAGCTGAAACCATGGAAGTCGTTTTTGACAGACTTTTGATAACGTCAGATCCACTAATATCTAGTTTGCGTAATGTTCCTCCGAGAAAACTGAAATAATTAACCACAGATGCGGTTGAACTATTGATTTCACCTTCAGTTGCGGAATGGAGTCAAATTCCTTAGATTGATACTGAGAGCGATGAATCTGAAGATGACTGATTTTGCACCGCATGCATTAGATAGCAAGTAAGACGTTGTAGTAGTAGTAGTACTAGGAGTAGACATTGTAAGATAATATGAAAATAAATTTTCAGTATCATTATAACAGAGATTAATTATTGTATTCTAAATCTCTTTTTCCCAAACCTTCACAGCCTTGGACAATTCTAAAAAAATGAATTTCGTGCAAATGAAATCGACTCTCCAAAAAGTAGCCGTCCATTCTAAGTGCAACATTGTGTTTCTCGAAATTTTCGCTTCAGGTTCGTCTTCAGCGACCCCAAAAAACCCCCGAGCACAGACTTTCACCGGAATCAAACAGGTTTGTTGAAGAAATTTTGTACCATTTGGATCCGCCATTTTGTTTTTTGAAATTTTGACTTCAGATTCGTATTCAGCGACCCCAACAACCTCCGAGTACAGACTTTCACCCGAATCGAATAGGTTTTTGAAGAATTTTTTTACCGTTTCGCATCCGCCATTTTGATTTTGTAATTTTGACTTCGGATTCGTATTCAGCGCCCCGAAAAATCCCTCAGTAGACTCTCACCCCAATTCGGAATTATGTCCGCTTTTTCGGGATTTCGGAGCACTATGCTCCGTGACCCCCATATGAGCTCCATATGAGCACAATATAGTTACGTCACGCCATCCCGCCAATATGACCTCGACAGGAGCACTACAATTTCTTCACGCCGTGACACCCATATGAGCCCCATATGCACTTACATATTGTTGGATATTCGTGAGCCGATTTTGCTAGCGCTGATGAATTCACTGCACGCATACTCGCGTGAGAAGAACTTCGTTTAATTCGGATTTATTATTGTGAATCATCATCATGTGATGCCAATATGACTTGAAGGGGAGCACTCATAAGGGAGACATAGCTGTGTGATTTTCTATGCCTAATAGAAGATCTATATATGATACCAATATGAGCTTACTGTGTCTAGCTGGGTAGTTAACGGTTGAGGGAACATTAAGAATAATAATAACCGAATTTGTGGAAGTTAAAATTTCCAATAAACATTACTTTAAGTTTTTTCCCTATAAAATTGATACTTTAAGACCTATAACTCGGTAAATGCCAAGTTCACGCACAATAGCCACGAGATTATAACGCTGTATACTAGATCATGCGCCTATATATGTTAGGTGGTCTCACGCAAGGACGTGGAAGAACCCACAGTATACTTAGTAGGTGGACGATGGGAATGGCTTTCATGCAGAATGTTCCCGAAGTCGAACATTTTTGTGGCGTGTTTAGCGTTACGACAGAGCAGCACGTGGGTACGCAAAGCTCTCGGATTACCCGCGACAACACTGATATCGAAAAAATGGACGATTAGCTGCGTAACATCCTCTATTCCTTGAAGGCACTGAGTTGCAGTTTATCAGCATAGGAGTGGTTGGGGATGCCAGCATTAACTGCTATCGCTGCTGTGAAATTGTTGCTGAAATGGTTAACCGCATGGTGAGGAAAGATTTTAAATCTTACAAATTCAAGCGAAACGAAAAGGTGCTTCCTCTAGCAACTGCCTCCACTACCATCAAGATTGACTCACAAAGGGAGGCTGTCAATTATCAAATTCATAAGCCCGTCGTCCCCGGTTCGTATCACGCTGCTGGCAACTTTTCTATTTTTTTAGTCAAATGTGTATACAGATAATTGCGGGAAATCAGTTTCAACAATTGTGCATAAAATAAATTCTTTAAATGCCGTTTGTTGTGGAAAAACCGACGCTTTCGAACTTCTTTATGTTGTTCGTAAGCAAAGCTATATTTTATAGTTGTTTCATGCAAATAACACTAGAAATAAAACACAATATCACAAATAACATTTGAGTGGGTACAATTTATTGAAAAGTTCCGTATATACTTGCAGATAATTTACAATTAGTGGGATAAAGTAGCCGGAGTGTAGCTCGAACCAGAGTGATAGTTATCATAAAGACATGGAGAGCAAAAAAGCACGACGTCTATCACATTTAATAAACGAAGCGTGTTTACAAGAACAATTGTTTTTTAAATTATCTTATGCGAAACACACCTGATTTACATTCAAAAAAATTGTTCACCGTCCGTCAGGCGTGATACAAACCACGCGTATCGTATCATATCGCAAAAAATCGGAGAAAACAACTGGTGGTGGACAATCTATTTAACTTTTATACAATTTTCTCTGGAATTGATCTCACGCTCTTGCCCGATTAAATAAGCACAATTTTGAAGGCGCATGATCAGACTTTTTACCTGCCGGTAAAAGTACACGTTCCACGGTTGGACGAGAGGAGTGCACTTTGGAGGACTTTATGAATTACCTGCATAGTGCACGTTGGTAACTTTTTATCGTCCTGAAACATCTTATCGTACAATCCCGAATTCGTTTACCCACCCCAAGAATCGATCAGAAGGAGATATTTTTCATTCTGTACGTATGGTTTCAACGCATCACCCAAGAAGTCCTTGTCCAAACCCGTTGTGAGTTTCCCGGATTTAGAGGATGTAATAACAACGTTGGTATACTTCTTGACGGACTCGTTGACTGTCTTTTGCACTCTGAGTCCAAACGTACGTGTAGACTCTTGAAGGCATACGAAAACGAGAAGCAAGGCTCGTCCAGACATGGTGAGAGAATATTATGCCGTATACGAACGTGTTAACTTGTTCATGTCCTGTCGCTTTACCAGGACAGACTTTTACCCTTTTTCGGCGAGAGTCCTGTTAAACGTGGACTGGTATTGGCACCCTGACAAACAAAGGACAAAAATACCGTTACTACTATGCCGGTATTTTCAGAAACAAATCTGTGTTGTCTGTTATATATAATATTATCATATTCTATCATGTCATATGAAATTTGTGAACAGCTCTCCACGTACCTGTTTGATCTGTATTAATTAGGAAATCTTTGTCGAAGTTCGGTATTAACATTCGCGTCTAGATCCGAAATGTGTCCGCTGCGCCCAAAGTTTCGTGTAGGGTAGCCGTCTCTTTCCGAGAAACATATTTTGTGATTTTCCGTCGCCGAATCTGATGTTTCTTCTTAAATTCGGTGACCCATAGTTTCGAAGCTTTGAATTCGAAAACTGGGAATTGAATTGCAGGGCTCAAAGCCTACTGCTGCAAGTTTCTGGTCATAATTTGCTGGAAGTTTTGTCGAGCTTCTACGAAGCGATCATGTGTCCATGAAACGACGGTGCAATATTCATCAAATTTGCTACCGCCACTTTTAATTTGCGCAGCGCATATTTTTTAAGGGGTTATATATAGTACAATTTTTCGAAAAATCAATTTTTTGCTTATTTTATTTATAGTAATGTACACATATTTGAGTACACACACAGCAAATTTCTTGTCAATCCGGCGAATATTCTCGAAGTTACACGCACATTTGTAATGACGTGTCAGAGCGTTCGAAAGTAAGAGGCCGGAGCGCCAGCTGTCTATCGTGAATGTACCCTTCTATTGTATGCAGATACATAGAGTGACAGTGTAGTAGTGTTATATTTATACCTGCGAGGTAAATTTAACTTTTTCTGTTCCCAAACTGGCAAATATTGAAGAGTAGTATTAGTCAGTCTAAACAGGCAAGCCAAGCAGTAAACTTCTGAGCTCGTTTATACTTTCTTCTGTGATCTTTTCGTGAAAATGAAGCATGGCAGAGAAATGAGGGCATCTTCTAAAATGCAAAAGTCGAGACTAAAGAAGCGAAGACATGTTTTTAATCCAAAAACAACTGAAACGGATGAAGTTAGTTTTAGTGTCTCTGCGAAAAAATACAAAATATAGAGGGAATTTTAGTGCCGCGTGATTCGTCTATTGAATATCGAGTTTTGAAGTTTATTAAAATGTTGGCAGCAATTTCTGAATACGTGAAGTGCAAAATCTGTAACGGAAATGTTAAGTTTCAAACTGCTTCTGAACGAGGACTTGGTTTGCATACATAGCTGCCGGCATATTCAATGAAGGTACAGTATCACTATTGTATTATATAAATGCAATATGAATTTCACTTTGGCCCAGTGTAAATTTATATGCTGAAAGAGAGGATGCACAGCGCGTGACGAACGCCGACTCCGTTGTCTGCGGAATGGTCCGCAGACAACCGCAACTGGAGTTATTACAAGCTGACGAAGGGGCGGAGGGTTTATTATATAGCCCTGGAATAGACGACTCGATGTAAGTGAAAAACATTTTTTTTTTGTTGACTATATGTAAAGTGCTTTTGACACTTTAAACGCGTTTTTCTCAAAACTGTGTTTTTAAAGTCCGTAAGCAAGATTTCTCGGAAACGACTGAACCGAGCAGTCTCAAATTTTAAAACAATCATTTCAAGTATATTTTTTAGTAATCAATCAAAGTTTTTTTTCTCACAGATAAATATTTTCTTTTTTATGAACAATTTAAGGCCTAAATTTTTGTCAAAAATCGATTTTTTTAGAAGCCGCCATTTTATCAAAAATTATTATTTTGCTTATTCCTTCGATCAGTTACCAGTTAAGATAATACATTATATTAACGAAATATTTTTGGTTTTTTCATATTAGATGATCCAGTCCAGAGATATCGTGCTCACCGCAAGACGCTTTTTTTAGAGGTGCTCCCGATGATCTTATTTTTACAATAAAACATGTTAAAATACAGTTAAAAGGTACCATAATATGTGTACAACTTTTTACGTTAATTGATTTAAAAGCCTTCTCAAGAAAACTTCTTCAAAAACCAATCTTTTTGGGATCCTGACTGTATATCACCCCTTAAACGAGAGCGGCTTTTTAATGTAGATTTTTCGGACTCCAGCCTGGATATTCTTTGATCATAGTGACAGCTCTTATTTTACAATCCAGAGGAATGTAGTCATCCTCTTTTTTTATTTTCTCGTCCGGTTCGTATTCGTCTGATGATGCGTTGGCGATTAGACTCGGTCCAACTTCGTGGTAGGCACCACTGTCGTCGATTCGATTAAGGGGAGGTACATGAGTGAATTTTTCAAAAAAATAGATTTTTTTTTCTTGTAGTTTATAGTTCAATATGCATTTTATGTAGAAATTCGCAATATTGAAGAAGTTGTGGGTTATTCTGCGGAAGGCGGCCGAAAGTCGAGCGCGCGGTCGGTTGGGTCTGCAGCTGTCGCGCTGGGGCGTTTTGGTATAGCGAGCAGGTATACAAGGGTAGGATGACTCCGGGTACATGGGGTTGTTTGGAAGCGTCAGTCTATTGTTTATCCTACAGAAGTAAACAGTATTTTCTATTCTGTGCAGCGTTAGTGAAATCGACAAAAAGAACAGTACAGACCAGTGAAATAAAATCTCAAGAACGGACAGATCGACGTTCAAGATCCGTAAAGACAATCCTCCGAAAAAAATGTCCATTGAATCGCCATGAATGTGAAAAAGATGACAGTAAAGTGAGTGCCTCTGCCAAAAAAATCGGAAATCAATCGATTTAGAACCGAGTATGAAAGACGATATCGAATACGTTTTGCTGAATTTTGTAACTGTTTTTTCGATTATCAGTGAACACGTGAAATGTAAAGACTGCGGACAGATAATTGCCATCACGAAAACCCCCACTCGTGGCTTTGGTTACAAAATAAAAATAGAATGTCCATCCTGTGAGCACGGATTTATTTTCGCTATGCGAGTGATTGGAATTGGTCTGGGAGGTATGCAAAGATTTTGTGGGCTGATGGATTTAGCACAACCAGTTGTACAATGCACGATGATGTAATTGTGAAGAATATTCTAACTGCGTCAGAATCAGTACGTGAGATGATTTATGTCTGGAGTGTGCAAGGAGAGAAAGAAAGGACGACTGAAGCAACAGAACGGCCCAATGAAGGGTTGACCGTGTCTGGCGATGGTACATGGTGAAAACGGGGTTCCAATTCGTTGGTGGTTGTATCAAGTATCATCGGTTATTACACTGGTAAAGTACTTAATATAAACGTCAAATGCAAATTTTGCCATGCATGTGCGAATTGACAAAAGAAGAGAAATACTAGTGAGTATGGAGAGTGGGTACAGGATCATGCTGACCAATGTAAAGTAAACCATGAGGGATCTTCGGGGAAAGTGCAGATAGATGCAACGTGCGAAGTATTTGCAAGATCCAAGGAAAAATACGGAGTGAAGTACACAAACTATATAGGCGACGGAGACTCGAAAACTTATAAGAACATAGTCGATAGCGCATCTTACGAAGATACGAGAATAATAAAAAAGAGACATGTTCAAAAACGAATGGGTACCAGGCTCAGGAACTGTAAAAAGAATACGAAAGGATTGGTAGGAAAGGGAAAACGGGCAAACTGATTGATAAGCTCACGATTTATTATGGCCTCGCCATCAGACGCAATAGTGATTCAGCCGAAAACATGAAACAAGCTATCCACATGATTTCAGCGGATGATAAGCCACGGCATAACCGGTGTCCAGCAGGAAGTGACTCCTGGTGTCCTTGGCAGCAAGCGGAGGCTACCAAAACATTGGACGCTGACCACAACAACGGCGCTTCCCGTCAACGGATTTATTTTAAAAAATTCCTAAACATACCTCAATGTACTAATTTTCCAATAAAAAACCTCTGATCCAATCGAAACATTAGTTTTTAAGATAAAAATTCCCGATGTTTACCTGTTTTTCTCGCCGTTTATTCAGGTACCTCCTCTTTTAATGTCTATCAGTTCCTCATCAAGAACAAGGGTTTATTTCGACGAGCATTTACGACGTATTCTGGAACATTTCTTTCCCTATCACCATCGCTTTTTCATTGATTGATAGAGAAGGTTCTACTGCGCTGAGATTATTATTACAGAGGAGGCTTTCAAAATACACCAACACATCTTTCAATTGTTGCTTCGACACTTTGCTGTGCATCGATTTTTTCTCGATTACATCACTTTCATGCGAAGGGCCCGGATCACTCTCAGATTTTCCTGCCTCCATTTTTTCGTTTCTTAACCGGGTAAAATAAGACTCTAGTGTACACACTGATTTTCGACGCTGTTACAAGTTGTGCTAGGGACCGCTTCTACCTTCTTTCGAAGTTAGCGGGCGACTACGCTGGTATACGGCGTCTTGTTTCGACCCTTCCGCCCTCTTATGCGGGAAGGAACATTTGTCATTCAACTGTAGCAGTCGAGTAACGATATTTGTATTTCATACCTGCCGCGGCAAGTATTTCTATTTTTGAAATATAACTTTACGAACAACATAATGAAGTTCGAAAGCATCCGTTTTTCCACAACAGAGACAATTAAAAAAACGTATTATATGCATAATTGTTGAAAGTGATTGCCGGAAATTATCTCTATACACATTTGGATAAAAAAAAATATCAGTTGCCAGCAGCGAGGTTCGAACCGGCAACGACGGGCTTATGAAGCAAAGAGCTTGCTCAGTCCGCCACGCGCTCCTCGAAATTTTCTTTACGTAGAAAGTATTTGAACGGAACGGAATATTCCAATGCCGATTTTCTCAACAGCGGCGAAGAAGCGCATTTTACTGCTTTGCCACATAACACCTCTGGCCATGAACTTTTATTACACGCAGTATGAATCGGATCTGAATTTGACAATTTACAGCCTTCCCTTGTCAGCGTCAATCCCCATAGGCCCGCTGCTTCTGTTTCAGAGAATATGTTGTAGGCGATTATTATCACACAGTACGCGAAATCACTGTTTATTATTGTACGATTACAATGCGAGTGCCGTCGTGAGTATTCGTGTACCGACGAAATCGTGAGGTAAGAGTCTTCCGATTCGTCTTCGGGAGAGTGATAAAAGGAAAAGGGAGAGGAAACCGCTTGCCGACGGGTTGAAGAGCGGACGGTATCGCGCAAGAAAACTGTAACCCCATGTGTACGATGGAATCGAATAATTAAAACCTTTATCTTTATCCAATACATTTGGGCTGTGTTTTCGCATGGATCACCCTTCAGGTATCTCGAAAGAAACATCAGAAGATTTGAAAAAGCATTCAACGTACGAGCTTGCACCGTATCCTTTATCTTTGTTCACGGAAGCAGGCATGCGGCACAGTACAAAATCTACGCTCTATAAGTGTATATCCTTGCTACCAACCACTACAAATATTGGGTCCAATCGGATGTTAGTCGTGGACGGTGGATTTCTTTGGCATCAAGTTGTGTGGGATCGCAGCGTGCGTTCCTGAACCTTTGTCAAAAATACGTACAATACGTACGAAATCATTTTGGCGCAAACACTTTAATAGTTTTCGATGGATATGCTGAAAACGTCGCCAATTTGGGTACGAAGTCCTCCAAAAGCCTTTGTCGATCTAAAACACAGTCCTCTGTAGATATCATCATTACCGAGGCTATGTTTGCAACAACTAACCAGGAGAATTTTTTGGCGAACGCAAGCAATAAGATTTGCTTTATAACAATGCTGGAAATGGATTCGAACAATCCGAAATTCTTGTCGAACAAGCCGGCGAAGATGCTGACACACTGATCGTGCAAGCAGTCATGCAAATGTCCAGAAGATAATATTGAGTCATCATTGTGGGCGAGGACGTCGATCTTCTTGTATTGCTAACCGGATTGGCGAATTGATACGATGACATTTTCATTCGCAAGCCTTGAAAAGGTCACACTCCTGAACGTTATACGGCCCTAATTAACTCGATAGCCGTTACAGTAAAAGTGTTAGGGACAACATTCTGTTCCTTCACGCTTCCAGTGGTGGCGACACCACAGCAGCTGCATATAAAATAGGGAAAACCAAAGTTCTTTCAACATCGCACAGAAACGATTTCCTACTGAAAGCTGTACAGTCGTTCACCGGACAGGATATTAATCCAAATATGATTTCTCACGCTTAAGAACGTTTTTTTATTGCGCTATATGGAGGTGGAAAAAAGGGAGGCGTCCATTAACTCTCTTCGATCCAAATGCTTCGAAAAATTGGCGAGTAAGACCCAGCTGAACCTGTCACTTCTATCTCCAATCAAACATACGGCACGTTACCATTCGTTCAGAACCTACCTCAAGGTTCAAACTTGGCTTGGATTTTACGATGACCATGAAGAATGGGGTTGGAAGCGGACTACAAATGGTTTTCAACCAGTACGAACTGCTATGGCTCCCACACCGTCAAGTTTGCTGCAAATAATATCTTGCAAATGCATAAAAAATTGCGAGGCTGCCTGTGGATGCCGAAAAGCTGGCCTGAAATGTTCAATGATTTGTTCGAACTGTAGTGGACAAACATGCGACAATGTGCCAGATACATCGGATGCCATCGAAGACGAACACGAAATCAATGAACATCAAATTTTCGATTCATCTCTTACGGATGTGGCGGACGTAGAAGACAGAGATGTACGAGGCGATGAGTGTCTTCCTTCATCATCGAAACAGACGAGACTTGCAACGTAAAATAACGCGCCACTTTTTGTAGGAAATTAAAGTTTTAGTCCATTTTTTATTTCAAAAAATTCATTTGTATCCATTGCACTCTGTTATCCCCTTCTCCACCTTTTCCTTCTCATTATTATTTTTATTAATTTTTATGATGTAACATGATGTACAAACAATTGTATCTTGCTACGCTGACCATTTTTGATGATAAGTTCTACCCATGCAAGTAAGGAAGATCTATAAATTATTAGTAGTTTTTCACACTTTTTATAACTCTAACAAATTCACTACACAGTATTGTCTTATTTTTCTGAACACGCTTTGCCATATTAGGTGTTAAGAAATGTTTTCCGAGTACTACGAGCAACATTTTCACTCATAATTCACGCGGTGCAACGTTTACTAAGCTATAGCTCTCAAACTATACATTTTACGGAAACAAGTTTGGAATAAAGCTTATTGGAAATTTTATGTTCTACAAATTTGATAATTACCGTTCTTAATTTTTCATCAACCGTTAAATATATATTTAGCAATAACCATGTTGAAAAAAGTTTGGTGTGCTATTAATAAAAACCTAAGCACTATACAGAAAAAAGTTTCGAATATAAGTTGTAAACAATTTTATTATCTACGAAAACGATTTCTACTGTTTTTGTCGTGAGATGCATGGTTCACGAGATATTTTTCCAACAGGCAAGTCGATTCTGTAAAAGATTGCAGAAAAATAGCGGGCTAACGGACTACGGCTTAGAGACGGACGACGAAGCGTCGCATAGCGGGACGGAATTCCAAATCGCTGGCCAAAAGTGGAAAGCGTTCAACTAAATTCAATTTAGTTGAAATTCTATACGCGGGGGTTTTTAGGGTCGCTGATTCCAAATTTGAAGTCAAGATTTTAAGAAAAAAAAGACCTGATACAGCTAAAATTTAGTCAGAAACGCATTAGATTCGGGTAAAAGTTTGTACTGTAGAGTTTTTGGAGTCGCTTAGCACAAACCTGAAGTCAAAATAAAAAAAAATAAAACAGAATGGCGGATGCAATACGGCTAAAAATTTGTTCAAAAACGCATTCGATTCGGGTAAAAGTTTATTCTGAAGAGTTTTGGGGTCGCTTATTACGAATCTGAAGTCAAAATGTAAAAATCCAAAATGGCGGATCCCATACCGCTCAAAATTTATTGAAAACGCATTTCATTGCGGTAAAAGTCGGTATTCGGGAGTTTTTGGCGTCGCTTATTAGAAATCTGAAGTCAAAATTTGAAAAAAAACAAAACAAACAAAAACAAAATAGCGGATCCAATATGGACGACTTGTATGGAAAAAACGTTTTATTTATACTAAAATTACAATTATTTTCTCAAAATTAGTGTTCGATAGTTGATCGTTTCGCAGAGTTAGTGGAGGCGCAGCGTTGGGTAGGTCATTTAGTAAGCTGGAGTCATGGCGACGATTTCGAAGTTAAAAGTCATTTATTCGAAATAGTCATTTTTACAGTTGTAAGCTCGTGGAGATTCGCTCCATAGTCGACGAATTCTGGGTAAAAGTTCCAGTGGTGGAGTGTTGCTTCGAACGACTTGCTGCGTTGGAGCGTTGATTCGAGTGGGAACCTCCCACTCGCTTGATGATGACCGTTGAGTCTCTGCGTTTGATTGGAGAGCAACTGGCTTCTGCTTGACTTTGTAGATGGTCTGGGTGCCTCGGTGGATACGAGAAGATCTTGATGGCTGCGTGCTCTTTTGTACTCTCCGTACTGGAGAGTGGTGAAAAGCAGCGATGGGCAGGCAAGATGCCACTGAGGCAATGTCAGTCGTCTCACTCGGACGTCCCGCGTAATGAGGTGTTGCCCGGGAGGCCTAATTAGGCATCCTGGCAGTGAAGCAGTTGGCAAGTCTTTCTGAGAGCTCGTTTCCGTGCATTTCCTTTGGTTTTACTCCGCCGCCTAAGCGTGCTTCTAGAAGTATTTCAAAGCGTGGAAACCGCGAAGGAGTACTTGCTTCGTTTGTCGAGCACGAGTGCAACGACCCGAGTGTAGGTACTCGGGTTAGCTCGAGCAAGCTAGTTCGATTTCGATGATTCGGTGTACCCTTTATATGCTGTCCAGACCTCTGCAAGCACTTGAGAGAAAGCCGTGGCGCCTGAGAGTACTGCTTTCTCTCCCGAAAGCTACTGGACGGGTGTCGTACGGGTTGCATGACGAGAGGTGCTCTTGCTTGAGCAACTAGTAGTGCAAGTCGCTCATGGTCGGCGTTTCTGCTCGGGCGGCGATTAGTGCGAATTGCTCATGCTCGGGCGGTCTCGCTCGAGCGACGAGTGGCACGAATCACTCGATCTCTGTCGCCCTCGTTCGGGCCGTGAGTAACGCATGTTTCCATGAGCGATCTCGCTCAATTAGGTTAATACAGAATTCATTAATTAATCCAGTTGGTTACATACAACTTTAGTAGTCGGCATCGGAAGAATTACTTGATTCACAGTCAGTGGATTCAACTGGAAAATAGCTTGAGCTTCCCTCACTTGTTTTAATACTCGGCGCAGTTAATAACTGCACTGCTTCTGGCAGCAATGATTTTATTTTTCTGCAAGGTAATTTGCGCAGGCTAGAAATATAAGGGTCGAATGTTAATAAAAGCTGTGAAAAAAGGCCTTCCATCGTTTTTATTCGGGAACGTTTTCTCGCAAAATTTGTTCTGTACTTCTTAATGTACTTATTACTAGATCCTTGAGCGCAGAATTTATGGTTTCCGCGCCATAAATTAAAACCTTATGTATTGTAGTTGGCATATGATACCACGGGTACAAGTGCACGAAGTCGCGGGCTGTTTGCAGTGCATAATTTTGAAATCTGATCGAATTAATTTCATGACCACTCGAAAGTGCCTGCAGTATAATATGAAAACGTTTGATTAAATCTTCATTAACTCCTGTGATAGAAGGAGAAATGGTAGTCTTAAAAAAATCATCAAGCGGTATTCCCATCATTCGAGCTACCAACCCCAGGTTTCGGTTGATCGACTATCAGTCCCAATCGCAAACAGAAATCTTTTTGTATTCCTTCCTTTCGGTTTTTTTTTACACTTTCTTTATCATTTGAATTACGCGCTTGCCACTTTTTGATATCTAGTCTGTACCCTACATGCAAACAACACTCGAAGAATCGAGTCCATACATGCAAAGTTGACAAGCCAAACTCTAAATGATCTCCATTGATTTCCCTGTTCAACATCGCATCAATATTGCTAGCGTCTTTTGAAGTTGCTTTACACAAATAGCAACATTGAGCCGATGCAGTATCCGTGATTGCATGGCAAACTTTACCGTCAACCATGGTGAGAGCATGTTCGAAAGAAATGCTTATGGCTTTTGCGTTTATGACAGTATTATAAGAGACAAGAATTCATTGAACTTTTGCTGTTCAATGAATTCTATTTCGTTAATTGTAGCTTCAGTAATTTCGTTCAAACATTGAATCCTGATTGGTCGACAAAAACGAGAAGATGCCTTCAATTTTTCCATACAATAAGTGTATTTTGTCTTTCTTGGTCGACTGATAAAAGCTGTAATGGAACGAGTGAAGTAACGAAAATGTTTGCATCAGACTTGCTTCCATCATAATCGGTAAATTTTAGGCCGTCTGTACTTTGGGCACAGTCAAGCAAATACTGTGTAATTTTCTTGACTGTACCATCGCAACCCCACTTGACTGTGCCATCGCAATCCCAAAGCAAAAGAACTTTTTCGTAAGGCATACTGTTCATCACATCACTTGAGTAAACAAGATTCTTTCGATTGTGAGATTCAGCAAAGCCTGCAGTTTTACTTCGGCACATTCCGTTATAAAAATATCTAATTTTGTTAGGTAACATTTAAGCTTCGCTTTATGTACTTTATTGTACGACGGAAATAAAGCGGAGAAATTTTCTCTGATTGCATTACGAATTTTCTGGTACAGAGATTTTTATAAATTCGTTTCAACTATAACCGACAGTGCAGCACCAGAAGAAAGAGGGGTTTCTGAAATAGAGCTGATAGATTCTCTATACTTTTTCGCTTTTGATGGGCTTCTCAGTGTCACATTTTGGACAACTTTTGTAGCATGTAATTTGCCGGATGCTCGGAGGCTCATTTGAAATGCATAAAATAATTCCGCAGTACTTGTCTCTGCACGCTATTCTTCAGTCTTCCTCCGTTTTGTACGATCACTAACATCGAAAAATTCTAAAGAAGGCCGACCCATCTTGCTGCACTTCTTTGAAGCTTCTAAAGTTTCTTCCAAGGAAACAAACGCACTCAGCGACTCTGAATAATTCTTCGAAAATTTGTCCTCGTGCCCCGAAACGATTTATCACTTATCGTCCAATTTCGACATCAATTTGCGGATGAGACTTTTTACGTTATCTGATAGCGTGAAAGAACGTAATTTTGCGTACATGGCCTTCTCAATTTCCTCGTACGCTGTAGGTGCACCATCATTCAATTTACTTCTGATGAGAAGAAAAATATCCTTCCTGGATAAATCTGGTATTGCCGGATCATCGGCAGCAGATTCTGAAATGTCAAACCGTAATACACACAAATAGGCTATTACATATTCAACCTTACTCGCTATTATTTGTTCCAAAATATTATCCATAACTATAAACCGGCGTGCTGGTCTAGTGGTTAGCGTGCTTGCTGCTAAACCAGTTCATCGGCAGGTCGCGGGTTCGAATCCCCGTCTCGTAGTTTCGGAGAAAAATAAATACGGGCGTGACGTATTTCCAGTTCTACACGGATGTTGCACACCGGACCGGTACGTGTGTGTGTCGTGTATGTATCACTGTAGCCTGTGATTTATTTCTCGACGAAACGCGACTAGCTCCGAGACTGGGAAGCGAACTCGGGACCGGCTGTATTGGTATAGGTTTTCCGCAGTTTCCCTATACCCATGACAGAAATGTCATGGTGAATACGATACAGAGGGGGAAGTCGGCTGCGGCCGCAAGGTGGGGATCGATTAGGGATGTGAAGTGGAATGTGGTGGGGAATGTAATAAGGGGAAGTACCCTGTACGTGGAAGCTACAAAAAATTATACAGTAGCGCACAATTAAAAAAATATATTATTCATTACTAATCATTAATAATTCTTGAATTATTCATAAAACCGAATCATGCATTGTAAAATGAATAGAATTGAAAAACAAGGAAATGGAAAAAAAAAATATTTTTTTTGGCCCTCATGAAAGGGGTTTAGCAAAAAATGACTTGAGACAAGATATTTCTTTTTTTGAAGCGTGAAATATAAATTCGCTATAATAAATGAGAATAAGGGGAAAAAAAACATTTGGGCCTCACCAGGCCCACCTGGGACACTGGGCCCACAATGTGAATACAGCCCTGGATAGATCTTTACAATGCATACAACTTTATCTGCACCACTTCTTCATATTTTATGTTTCAATTGTTCAAAATTGAGAAAAATGCACTTTTTATTACAAAAACTTGCACCAATCGCGGTGGCGCATAAAATCGCAGAATTTTTTGTTCTTTCCAATAAACAATAGATTACTCTAAATTTTAAAAGTCCAGCCGCGGGACAATGGGAAGCAACTGAATTTTCTCTAAGTCTTTACAATTTTCCGTTACAATTTTACGTTTATTTTCAGACAAATCATTGGTCTGTTGGTAGCACATACATCTCTATTATAAATTTAGAATTCCATGATGAAATTGTACTTACTTTTTCCGTTCGAATCCGTTGTTTGGATTTTTTGTTTTCGGCGACGTTCTATACACAACATCGTAAGTTTGGCTCGGAACGCGAAGCGCCTGGCTCAAGCGGAGGTCACTTTAGAACTGGAATGTTTTTCATTTGTAATCCCCCCAAACAACTCACGAGAACTATCCGAAAAAATGCGGTGCGCTTCTGGGCCGGGTTTGAACCAGGGACCTGTCGATTGCCAGTCGAATGCTCTGACCCCTGAGCTACGCCAGGCCGCTTATCACACGTTTCTCAGATAGTCTCCATATTCGCAAAGCAACGTTACAACTCCCCCCTGCCGGAGTCGATCCGACTCTGGAAGGTCGACTCAAAATTTGCCCAAACTAAACTCAATCCGCAACGGGTACTACAAACGCGGGGATTGTCTGAGTGATGGAAGCGGGAAGGAGTACTACAGACCATCCTGGCTTGAGGGGAAGAGAGGGGGCTAGCTCAATGAGACTTTTGTCTCGGAGAGGAGATTCTTTTCGACGGCAATCAACAATAATTCTGGTTCCGTATATTCTTGATTCCCATCCCAACTGTGAGCCGGGCGAGGCGCGGGCGCGAGTGTGTGCTTGGTCCGTTTCGCTCGCCTTTGTTTTATTCCAACTACGTTTGTTGTTATGAGTGATTGTTTATTCTCGATTTTCAAGTTTGACAGCGAAGTTGGGCAAAAATCGTTGGAGACTACGAAGGTCTATAAAATAACTGCTCCTGATTTGAATACGTTAGTAAAATAAAACTTTGTTTGTTTGTTATGTCATACGTTAATTCTGCTAAGTACGTACTGCAATACTATACTAAACCACGTGACATGTTAGTTTGTAAACTCTGCTAGGTATGTTTTGAACTGCGATTTACTTTGTACCCAGTTCGAGGGGTTTGTCAATCAAACGCTTATGTGTCATCGATTTTATTTATTTTTTATTCAATTTTATATTATAGATTTTTTTATGTGACCACTGTCAGAGTTCAAATTATGTAGGTAACTAAGTAGGTAGAACCTAGGAATAGTTGAATATAATAATTATTTTATTTTCCGAAAAATGCCAACGAAAGGAAAGAATGACGGCGATTATATGAAATTCGGCTTTACTTCAATAGAAATCAATGGGAAGACAACGTTTCCTTACTGACAAGGAAACGTTGCGAGGTCGACGTCTCCGACTTCGATAAAATTTGGCATGCTTGTAGAATGAGTAAAAATAGGCGACACGTATTTTTTTTATATTGGCGGAACCCGATTTTTAAGGGTTGAAAAGCACCCTCGAAAATTGGGGTGTTTTTCGTTTTTCGTCGATAACGTTTTAACGGTACAAGATATGGAAAAACTTTCAATTGCAACAATGTTTATTTTTTCGTGTACTATACATTGGAGATGAGAACGATGCAGATAGCAACAAATTTCATATTGTTTATTGCAAAAATGCAATTTTTTCAACCGTATCCCCGAGAATTTTTAATGATTGGGATGTAAATTTGCATACATGTAGAGAATGGAAAAGTACGGATACGGATTTTTTCTTTTTTCGATATCTCACAATTAAGGGGTTGAAACTGCCCGTCGATTTTTTTGCCGAGAGCATCGTATTATCAGCTAGCCTTTTGGCATTTCGGTCTAAATTCACGTCAATATACGTTCGTGTTATGACGCAATTGCATATTTGTAACATCCCAGCCCCTCCCCCCCAACGGTCCCCCTCTCGAAAGGCAAACGTTCAAAGGTCTTACCGTGCGGCATGGACGAAAATTTGTAGAAATAAAAATGGGTTACAAAGGAAGTACAATCAGTCTAAAGAGTCAATACACATTTTCTCGTTTTGGCGGAACGACACTCTTAAGGGGTCAACGCACCCTTAACAACTTCGTTCTTTCTATAGCTCGTGAACGAGCCGAAATAAAAATAAAGTTCGATAGGAAAAAATGTTGTATTCTTCGACTACTAGACGTTCATGATGATAATTATGAGTACAGCAATAAATGGCGTGTTGTTTATTGCAAGAATTCGTGAATTACTTGTGAAAAATCACTCTTCAGTTTTCCACTAATATGGGCAGAGGGAAGGATCGCAATCACGGACTGACTTCGTGCTTCGGGAAGCAACTGGATTACAATTGTATATTTACGAAGAAATTCTCTCCCGCCACGTACTGCCTTTGAAGATTACAACACAATCGGAAAAGTGTTCTCACGCTTACTCATTTAGGAAATGTTTTTTTATGGATTATACTTATTACAATAATGATAGTCATGATAAAAGTGTTTGAAACAAAGAGATTTCTTACACCACGCACAAGTGATAATAGCTGCTTCGCCGCATATATCGCATGGCGGTACATTTTGTGAAAAGCAAAATTCTACCGGATTTTCGAAGTTTGGTGGTCTTTCTTCTTCGTACCCGCTTTTGTACCACGCATATTTGAAAAGATTTGTAAACTGTGGAGAAGAAAACTGGTTGTGTATAAGAGATTGTAATTTAACAATATTGTCTCTCAAATGCAGATTGACGTCGTAATTGTATAATATTACTGCGTCAGAAAAGTGTTTGACGAAGTTTTTCCATACACGGAAGCCATAAACATCAAGGGGCTGTATCATTCCAGTCGTACCTGCAGGAATTACTAATTATCATATGGACTAATTGTCTACAGAACTAATGAAACTGGTGCAACATATTTACCTGCTGGAATGGTTAAAACTTTAATATCTTTCCCTTGCATATCCGTTTCTTTGAATGCAGTTGGACATTGACCGCTCTAAGAATCCAGAAGTATTACCGATTTTGGACCCGCATTGGGAATATTTACTTCTTGGAACCATCGCTTGAAATGATTAGTCGTCAATTTTCCAGATTTCGAAGCCAAAAGAAATATATTTTCGGCTCTGAACATAGTTTGTTCTACTCGAGGACCAAATTTGCCAGTAAGTTCGTTTAAAACGATCAACATAGGTGCCAAAAGCTTGCCACTCGCAGAAACCAAAGGCTGTATAGTATAACTGTGTTGTTGATGTTTTCGATTGCACAACTACCTCAACGGATTTCTGCCCTTCTTTCGCCAATGTGCGGCCTGTATGTAGCTCTAAATTGAATCCACTCTGATCAGAATTAAATGTGTTTGAAGCCCCAACGTTGGCTATGTTGAGTTTCACCATTTCTATAAATTCGGTAGCTTTGTTTTGAAGTGTATCAGCGTTTAGTAATTGTTGTTTTCTTACATATTTAGTAATCTTCCGTGACACAATTCCATGTTGGTTTTTGAATGTCCTTAGCCAAGAAGCGGATGCTTGGAAATTTACGGCTGGTATTTCTACAATTGCTCGTGCACGTAAGGCCCATCGTCGAAGATCTATGTCATGGACAGGCAGCCTTTTGTCCAAAGCATCATTAAAATTGTTTAACGTGTAGTGAGCTATCTTTGTTAACTTTTCTTTGTAGGTGCCACCCTTATTTATACTATGGACCCACCGGCGCAACTGCGGCTCTGATTTCACCTTTTTGAATTTCGTTTGAACAGATGATAACTTTCTATTCCCATTTGGCCCGGATCTCCAGTAATCTACAGCTCTTGTCTTGTATTCGTAACTCAATTCTTCTATATCTTGGGTACATACATTTTCATCAATTTTTGGATCTAGGTATCGTTGTCCGTGCCAATCTCCTCTACTGTCATCTTCTATTGCGGCTGCTTCATGAATTTCATTTGGTGACAGAAAATCCAAACCAGTTTCGACTTCCATTTTCATAGGTTGATCCATCGCTTCAATGATCATGTTTTCTAGATCCTTACTGAACTGTTTTTCCTGTTTGGTGATTGGAGTGCGAGGCAAATTCATAGCACTTATCGCTATGGATAGAAGTTGAATAACATTCACCGGATTAACGTAGATTTTTATTTGTATTTCGAGCTCAAAATGTATGGCTGGCTTCTCCGTCGTAACTGCAGCAATAATGATCGTTGGTGAATTTATATGACTTGAAACCCAATTGATAAATGCACACAAAAAAAACAACGAAGACACACGCTATTAACAGGACTGCTATTAATCTTTAATGAGGCGATTTCAAGGTTATCATGAGGGCCGCTCTTTGCACCGTAGTCGCTCTTTGCGAAGATTTATTTCTTTCGTTCATTGGTTCCGCTGTTTGTGAAATTAAAGTTAAAGATAAAGATTCAATTATGCTGCGTTATAAGCTGATAAAAATGTTTGCATCATTCTGTTCATGAGTTGCAGCGGCAACCCAAAAACGCTGTAACCTCTGCAGATAATGCCTTCGATATGGTGAGCGGAGTGGAATTTCTTCGTATATATACAATTGTAATCCAGTTGCTTTCCGAAGCACGAAGTCAGTCCGTGATTGCGAGCCTTGCATCTGCCCATATGAGTGGGAAACTGAAGAGTAATTTTTCACAAGTAATTCACGAATTATTGCAATAAACAACACGCCATTTTTTGCTGTACTCACCATTATCATCATGAACGTCTAGTAGTCGAAAAATACAACATTTTTCCCGTTCGAACTTTATTTTTATTTCGACAACGAGAAAATGTGTATCAACTATTTTGACTGATTGTACTTTCTTTGTAACCGATTTTTATTTCTAGAAATGTTCGTCCATGCCGCACGGTAAGAACTTTGAACGTTATTGCTGTACTCATCATTATCATCATGAACGTCTAGTAGTCGAAGAATACAACATTTTTTCCTATCGAACTTTATTTTTATTTCGGCTCGTTCACGAGCTATAGAAAGAACGAAGTTGTTAAGGGTGCGTTGACCCCTTAAGAGTGTCGTTCCGCCAAAACGAGAAAAAGTGTATTGACTCTTTTGACTGATTGTACTTTCTTTGTAACCCATTTTTATTTCTACAAATTTTCGTCTATGCCGCACGGTAAGAACTTTGAACGTTTGCCTTTCGAGAGGGGGACCGTTGGGGGGGGGCTGGAATGTTACAAATATGCAATTGCGTCATAACACGAACGTATATTGACGTGAATTTAGACCGAAATGCCAAAAGACTAGCTGATTATACGATGCTCTCGGCAAAAAAATCGACGGGCAGTTTCAACCCCTTAATTGCGAGTTATCGGAAAAAGAAAAAATCCGTATCCGCACTTTTCCATTCTCTACATGTATGCAAATTTATTTTTGCAATAAACAATATGAAATTTGTTGCTATCTGCATCGTTTTCATCTCCAGTATATAGTACACGAAAAAATAAGCATTTTTGCAATTTAAAGTTTTTTCATATCTCGTATCGTTAAAACATTATCGACGAAAAACGAAAAACACCCTAATTTTCAAGGGTGCTTTTCAACCCTTAAAAATCGGGTTCCGCCGATATAAAAAAATACGTGTCGCCTATTTTTACCCATTCTATACGCATGCCAAATTTTATCGAAATCGGGGACATCGACCTCGCAACGTTTCCTTGTGAGTAATATGCGCAACTGTTCTTGACAATGATGCTTTACAGTCGGCAAAGTTGAAACGTCTTTTAAAAACCGTACATACGAATTATTGTGACAGTTCGCGAGAATTCTTCGAAGGCAAACTGATAATTCTAAAAAAAATGAAACTTAGACCCCCCCTCCCCTTGGAACTCGTTATGCAGTATCTGAAAAACATTGGCTGCAGCGTTTGAAATTTCAAAATTGGTTGCCAAATTCAAAAAAGTAAACACAATCGGCGAACCTCTAATAAAGTCTTATATGCTTAAAGCTGCTGAAGAGCTTTTAGGGCACGAAGCTCAAAAGAATATTCGTGAAATTCCATCATCAAACGACACAGTGAAGTCGCGTATTCAAAAAGTGTCAAATGGCATTGAAAAACAAATTATTGACAAGATAAAATAGAGTCCATGTTTTGCGCTACAGTGTGATGAACCTACCAACGCTTCACAATATTGTCAACTACTTATATTTATACGATTTTTTAATGACGATAAAACGTTTAAAGAGGACTTACTATTTTCTCCAGAACTGGAAACGACGTCGCAAGGTGCAGACGTTATGGATGTAATAAGTCAATACTTCGAGAAACATGGACTTATGTGGCAAAAGGTAGCTGGGTTTTGTACGGACGGTGCCCTGCTCTACTCGATTCCCGCTCTGATTTTGCAGCGCTGATTGAAAAAAAATGCATCTGCAAATTCTCTCGGAATTTGCAAATGCTCTGCTATAAAAGTAGTCAACTTTATTAAAAGGAGTGTATTTAAGGCCTCATATACGAGAAAAATTTCAAAAAATTTCATATTTTAATTATTTTTGATTCCATTTAGGAATATTTTAAGCTTTACAGAATTGAAAAATTCCAAAAATTGTTAAGTTACAGCATTTAGAGCGTAAAAACTTTTATTTTCTGGGAAGCAGGCAGCTAGCGGCGGTAACCGGCCGCGCTATACGGAGACAGGTGCGCTAGATCGGCAACTACCCTTTTCTATTGTTCAATTATTATCTCTACATAGAATCGTGTAACGGTAAAGGTAACGGATTTTGTCGGTTTGGTCTACAATAAAAGTAACGGTTTTTTTTCGGTTCGGCACAAGTATAAAAGCAGGAGGAGGAAGTAAAATTATTTAGTCCGAATTGAGACATTGTAAAGACAAGACAAAATTGTGAGTTGAGACAGTTATATTTTAACATGAGTGATTGTGAAGAAACCCATACTAGTTTAGATAGGAAGGGATCCCGATTCATGGGAGGACGCCCAGGCATTCGTAAAAAACGTCTTTTTCACGGCAATCAGTATACGAAAAAATCGGAAGCCGAACTAAACACAAGTACGTTTGCAAAGAAATTAAAAGTGTCGAAAGCACTCGATGTAGATATTGACCGCGCACATGGCTACGTAATCGTAAAGTTTCTATCCGTGTTTACTGAAATTGCTTCTTTCGTGAAGTGCAAAAACGTGTAACACTGACCTCAAGTTCTCTGAAACACGAGTTAGAGGATTGGGATTCACTTTAGTTACCAAGAGCAAGAAGTGCGAGCAAAAGGAGATAAGTTCAAGTCCTTCGCCTAAACGTTATTGTTACGAAATCAACCGCAGCTTCACGTTGGCTATGCGAATATTAGGTGTTGGATTGACGGGAATTAACATTTTCTGCGGTGTTATGAATCTCCCAAAATGCTTCAGTCAAACGCACTACAACAAAATTACCAAACAAATACGAGATGCAGCTAAAGAAGCTGCAGATTCGTCTATGCGAATGGCAGCTGACGAAACAAAAAATAACGGCAGAAAACGAGAACACCAAAAACGCTAATGGAATCGCCGTCTCCGGGGATGGTTCTTGGAGAAAAAGAGGTTTTAATTCGCTGTAAGGTGTTGCGACACTTATCGGAATTTTGTCTGGGAAAGTTGTCGACATTATCGTCAAGTTGTCATTTTGTAACGCCTGCCAATCATGGAGTGAAAAAAAGGGAACGAAGAATATAAAGAATGGTACGCAGAACATGAAGATAAATACACAAGTAACCACAAGGGAAGTTCTGGAAAGGTGGAGGTAGATGGAATGGTTGAAATGTTCAGCATATCTGAAGATTTACACGATACAAAATATTTGTATTATGTTGGAGATGGCGATGCAAAAACATTCAAGAGCATAACAGAAGCCCATTCGTATGGTGAACATTATGATACGTAAACGAGAATGCATTGGTCATGTTCAAAAACGAATGGGCAGCAGACTCCGCAACGTCAAGAAACAAACAAAAGGTCTCGAAGGAAGAGGCAAATTAACTGCAAAATTGATTCACGAATTGAGTGTTATATGGATCGGCTGTGATAAATAATTGCACGTCTATCGATAACATGAAGAAAGGTATCTGGGCACCATATTATCACAAGTGCTCAACCAATGAAAATCCTCAGCATGACAACTGACCTTCTGGCAAAGAAAGTTGGTACACGTGGCGACAAGCCCAAGCCGCAAATACGCTCGACTCATATATCGATATAAGCCTGCACTCGATAAAATTGTGGCAGAAGCGATCAAACCAATGTATAAAGCACTTAGTAACGACGAGTTACTGGAGAGATATTCAGGAGGCTTTACAAAAAATAATAACGAGTGTTTGAATTCTAAGATTTGGAAAGTTGCTCCGAAAAATTCATGGAGTGGTTTAACAATTGTTGAAATCGCCGCATATATTTCGCCTAGCACTTTTAACGGCGGAACAGTCGCCTTTCTCTGAATTATGAAAAACCTTGGTATTACGATTGGGTCGAACGCGATGGAGACTTGCGAACATCTAGGGACGAATTACGCCTTACTGTCACTAGAATTCAATCTGAAAAGGCGACAAAGCAAGGATTGCCGTCAGAAACGACAAAAAACATGCTGGAGACGTTTTAGATGCCGAGGAAGGCCCCACATATAGCGCAGGATGCTATTAAGGTAGTACTAGCGAATTGACTAGTGAACAGAAAATCTATAAATTATCGAATCTGAAAGAAGCAAAATATAATATATTTGGGTATAATAGTAAACATAATACAGAAAATAATTATTTAAGAAGTGCATGTGATAACTGTTTGTATTATAGTTTGGTAAGTGAAGTAAAATCGCAATCAGATTTGACTTGAGTTGTCACAGGCTACCATTTCATAATTTTGGCAATGTCCGTGGCAACGCTGTGTTCAGGTGCTTTCGATACATGTGAAGCATGTGTTTGATTACCGTATGTGTAATCGAGTGTTGTGTATGTGTGCATATTGTAACAAGAGAGATGGCAGACGCGGCTAGCGAAGGCAAAAATGAGTCGATTGAATCGATGATATCTGCTCGAAATGTCCCGTAACCTATATTTTTTTATGGAACATACGAGACCGCGACAGTTTTCTTATCATTCGTTGCGTTTCGCATAGCTCTGATCTAACCGGGAACTATTATTATTTCCGTTCCAAAGTGCGATCCTCATAGATTCCCTATATGGTGTGGGTTAAATGCATTGATCTCGTGAATTAATTACGATTGTATTTAGCCGGTAAGGCCTGCAGAGTTTTATATCTCTACTACAGCATACAAAAAAATCAAGATTTTTCTAATAAAAAAAAATTGCACTAAAATAGTATTATTATGATTTGGATTCTTGGTTTCCAATAATTTTATACGTGTTTTTTTTATAGAATAACTTTATTATAATTTATATTACCACCAAACAGTTGGTGGTCCAAGGCAAGACCATTTACTCAAATGGTCCCTCATCACTAAGAGATTAAAAACCACTGCTATAGATAGAATTTGAATAATGTTCTGGTGATTAACGTACGTTTTTTTATTTGTATTTGGAACTCAACTCGTATAAGTGGCTTCCCCGGCGTCAACTACCATAGAAATTATCATTACGGAATTTATATGACCTGATAGGCCATTCATAAGCACACTTTAAGCATGCTATTATTAAACCTAGCATCAATCCATAATACGGCGATCTCAACGTTATCGCTCAAGATTATCTCAAAGTAGCCGCTCTTTGCACCGACGGCTGATTTGTTTATTTTTTCCACTGTTTTTTCATTGCTGGTAAACATTATTGAACTGCTGTCTATAGCTATAAGTGCTATGGATTGGCCTTGAACTCCTCGTTATCATCATGAACGTCTAGTCGTCGAGGAATACAATATTTATTGGTTTTGTTTTTCTTTAAGAAGTTTTCTAGGGTGCGTCAGACCGAGGGTTGCCAGATGGTCGGGATTCGTCTGGATTCTCCTGACATTTCTTATGATGTCCAAACTCGCTACAAAATACAAAATCTCCCGACAAACAGCTTCTCGTAAAGTTCTATACAAAATAATAATTTCAAATTGCCGCGCGCTTCCACGTTCATTTTACTTCACTGTCGAACGGAACGGGTGAGGCGGCCGGCCTTGTTTTGTTTGCCTGTAACGAGATTCTGTAACTCGGTAGCGACAGTTTCCGTTATCGTTAGCTAGCGACAGCCAATAAAAGGCTCCCTTTCTTCTGTGATCGTGCATACGATTGGCTGTCGCTAGCGAGCGACAGCGAAAACTGTCGCTTTTTAAAACGACCCATTCAATACTTGCAAGAATGCTATGATTTTTCTGAGAACTCTTTATATAAGAAGCTCGTTGTATTATCTCTAAGAGGTGCAAATTTATTTACATGGGAAGAGCTCTCCCAATTTCCCAGGGTGCTTAATATGTCAAATGATATTAACAATGATGCCTTATATACCGATTACTTCTCTCTTCAAGAAATATTTTTAAAAAATGCGACCTAAATGACTCCAAAAATAAAACAAAATTGTATCAGTTTCTGTTGTCAATTCCTATAAGCAATGTTTACTGTGGAAACGTGTTTAGCCTGCTAAATCATTTATATACCAAAGAGCGAAATCGTATGGTGTTTGATTTAATAAAAGCTGAGTTCATAATGCGACTGAACTTTGGTGTAAAATGTTTGAATTTTAAATCTTCTCTGATACTACTTAAGGATCCAAATTGGTGGACTCAGTAAAATTCAATTCCGGTTAAATATAAATTAATTATTTGCCAATAATGTTGAGTCTTTTTGTAGGCTGTTTGTTTTGAAAATAAATAGTAACATTTTGATTTATAACTTTTATTTCTCCCGACAACAACCCCGAAATCCCGACAATTTGACATTTTGTCTAGCTATTTTGGTTTTCCGATCTGGCAATCCTAGTCCGACCCCATAGGCGCAGCGTTCCGCAAAAAAGAAAAAAAAATTGTATCGAATATTATGACTCGTCGTACTTTCATTGTAACCCACCTTAATTTCTACAATTTTTGTCTATACCGAAAGGTAAGAACCTTGAGCGTTTTTCTTGCGAGAGAGAGGCAGGAGTAGGTGGAGCGAATGTTATTTACACAAATATGCAATCGCGTCATAGAACGAGCTTGTATTAACGTGAATTTTATACGGAATTGCAAAACACTAGCTATCCGGAATTGCAAAATCGGAGGGTAGTTTCAACCCTGTAATTGTGAGATACCGGAAAAACAAAAAAACACGTACCCACTACTTTTTCCTCTTCTACATGCATGCAAATTTACATCCCAATCGGTTGAAAAATCTCGAAGATGTGCATGAGAAATTGCATTTTTGCAATAAACAATACGGAATTTGTTGTTATCTGCCCCTTTCTCATATCCAATGTATATTACTCGGAAAATGAAATCTTGTTGCAATTTGGAGTTTTTTCGTATCCCGTTCCGTTAAAAAATTATCGCCGAAAAACGAAAAACACCCCCATTTTCGGGGGTGCGTTTCGCCCTTTAAAAATCGGGTTCCACAGATATACAAAAATACGTGTCGCCTATTTTAACCCATTCTACAAATATACCAAATTTCATCGAAATCGGAAGGGGGCGCCGCGCGACCTTTCTTTTAAAGGGGCATCCAAGAACCGACCAGGAGCTCAAGCGAATCTGAATGCAAATAAAGTCGCTATAGGTAGTCTTGGGCTATCACTGTGCAGGCAACACCGTATTTTGATAGCGAAAAATTAATAAAAAATTCATTTTTTGTGGTCATTAATAGTTTGCCTTCTTATTTCCTTTCACAGTTCCATGAAGCCAGTTTAAGTGCTACAAAATCCTGAACACAATCTTGGTAATAAGTGTCATTTCGAAATAAATATCTACAATAGTAACAGGGATTCAATTAGCATAAAAGAATCAAACAAGCCAGAAACGCGGACTGTTTTTCTTTGTCGTTTTATTGCAGTCACAAATCTTTGTCTATGACAAAACGATAATTGAAAGGACGATTTCCTTGGAGAGGGAATTTTGTGAGCAAATTAAAAAAAATCGATCGATACGTTTTAAAGTTAACGCTAATAATAAACTTAGAATTTCTGGGTGTATAACCATTCGAAGTTATTCTATTGAGACTCACGAGGACCGTTTCTTCACCGACGATAGACGCCCTTTTAATTGTCATCCGTTTTCAAGGGGCACCTGTCAGCTTGCAAAATGTCAATTTGCATTGATTCACATAAACTTGATGTAGCAAACACTAAATCTCCTTGAATGTACACTTTTGATTTTCCAAGATCAGTTCACTTTCCGTTGAGAATCGCAAAGAAGGATACTGCCCAGCTTCAAAACATGCATACTCTATATAAGGCATTTCACGAAAAGGTTTCATTTCAAAGCATTGAACATTTTTTATTGGTTTGCATTTTTCAGGTTAGAATAGGTAGAACATTTTTTAAAAACCCTATTTTCTAATTATTGGGCTTTAACAGTTAGTTGAATTTTTTATTTTGTCCTTGACCTCTCTGACTTTGCACCCCAGCTACTCAACAATTACTGATATGCCACACATAATATGATTGACTGTAGTTTTGCTTGAATGTCAATGTGCCTACACAAAAAGAATATTCCAAACTTGTACAAAAAAAACAATGTTCTATTTTTTACGTTCTTTTTATAAATAACAATATTTCTCAAAAAGGTTTTATTTTTCTTTATTAATTTCTTTCTTTGCAAATTTCCCTTGAATTGACAAAAGCTTTTTAAACCTAACCCAAAGTGAATATTTCTTTCAAGGGAATACAGCTATTAAAAAATCAGAAATCATTGAATTTCGATCGGAGTAGCAGATGACAAAATATTCTTATATGTATCATAAAAGTTCAATACACACAAAATATTTTGGTACCTACTTTGACCGAATTTTAATTCTTCTCAAACTTTGGACCTCTCGATATGCTTAAAAAAATAATCAGTCCGCTCTGAGCTTGGTCTTAAAATTTTTATAAATTCAGATAGAATTTGAAAAAAAAATGAAATCAAAGACTTTTTGAGAAAAAAATTTAAGATATATTCGGTTTACAAGAAACAACACTCAAGTATCCGTCTTTGATTTGGTTTAAACTCATATATGTGATAAAGCATTAAAAACTCTTGGATTGTTCTATCAGTCCAATAGTATTTCGAAATGTTCTTCGAATTACTTAATTAGTGTAAATTATAAACTTGAATAGTTAATAGAATTTCGAAGTGTTCTATCAGAACACATCAACCGGCGATGAAAATTAACAGACAATAAAAAAACCGAAGACCCAGCATCCTTCAATATTAGGTTGTTGTGCATGGACCTTATTGATCAAACGATGAAGATCTGTTCCTTATTCAGTTATTCCATGAGGAATGAGGATTCCTTGTTCGTGCGTCAGAACGATCAATAAGAAGTCCTCAATCCTGAAGAAACACCTATGAATACCGGTATGTTTGGAAAAGAATTTTAATTTTGACTGGCCTAATTCAGAGTACATTAACCTTATTCAGAAACTTACATTAGATACAATAAAACTGTCAGTCTTCAATTCCTCTTGTACGTTTGTATGGCAATTTAATTGCAACAGTTAGCAATTTCCAATTTTTTTCATCTTGCATAACCCACAAGTAGCCATGAATGTTACCACGAGCTGAACAATCTAATTTTCTTAAATATAATCTCTTTGGTTTTTATACACGTGCAATTTCATGATAAATATTTTTCGACCATTTTTCAGATACGACAAGTCATTGAAGCTGGCTTTGTGACTAAGTGGTTGAGTGATGTTACCGAGTGGTCAAGGATTGTGGAGCTACGATTTAAGCCACCACCTGGACAAACTCTGGTGAACCTGTACAAGCTTCATGGAGCTTTCATAGCTCTAGGAATCGGTCACATTTTGAGTCTCATTGCTCTTGCAACAGAGATACTTCACTGGAAGTATGTCGTCTTAAGAAATCCATCTTACGACAAATATCAAAAAGATGTGTATTATGCTAACTGTAGAAAGCAATGAAGGTTGTGCAAAATGTACTATTACAATGAATGAGATGCATCAATGTTCAAGTAAAATAATGGTAAATGTGATAATTAATGTAATGTATAACATACAATTCTCCTGGATGAGGTTCTGTAGCTCCGGACGAAATATATAGCGACAATATAAATAACGCAAAAAATGCAATCTACAAATATCGAGTGACTGGAAAAACGCAAAGTCACCAAGTAAATATACCATTATATGCCGAAAAAAATAGATATGTTACGTACTATAACCTGACGACGATTGAAAGGAACATTCTTAAGGGAGATGCCAGACAAGCGTAATTTTGTGACTTGTGAGCGTTGTAAGTCATAAGCGTTTTTTGTGTCGCGTAATGTACGTTTAACTGAAATTTCGTTGGGCTGCCAAACGGACCAGAAAACAGATTTACATGGAACAACAGAGCTTACGGGCGCATTTGGTACGGATTTACTGGGGTCCAATAAGTACGGACCCCCCCCCCCCCGCGCTGGTGCTGGTGTACAATGTGTGAGTGAATACTCTGACCACGGTCTTACATAGAGGTCCTGAACACGCTCAAAATTTCAGTGGTGGGGGATGGCCTCTTATGGAAGCACCGACTGTTTCAACTCGTGAACACGAGGATCGCTGCTATAAAGTGATGCAGGTTGTGTGAGAGAGACGGAAATAGATTTCAAAAGTAAACAAAACCGAAACATAACCGCTGATTCACGCGACCACACGCGACGTGCTCTACTTGTAAACTTGTAAAAACGGTGATAGTGAAAAAAAAATCTATTTTTTTAAGGACAATAAAACCTGCAATTTAGGGAATGATTCTAATTATTTTTTCCGCGCTGGAGCCGAGAATCTGAAAAAAAAAATGAAAAATTATTGGAATCATTACAATAAATATTTTCCACGCTGGAAAACATAAAACAAAGTTAGTAAATTATTTTTATTTATCCCACTCCAGAGTCCTTCGCTTAAGACGGAATGACACCTCATCGCGGTCGGTATGGTAGAACAATTATAGATACCCAAAAATCTCTGAAACGGCTCTTCAGATCCCGTCGAAACTTTGCCAAACGACGTCAAATAGATAGACGAACAGCTGTCTGCCCCTCAAATTTTCTGAATTTGAGAAAAAAAACGTAGATTTTCTTATCATAAGCCAATCTACGTTTTTTTCTCAAATTCAGAAAATTTGAGGGGCAAACAGCTGTTCGTCTATCTATTTGACGTCATTTGGCAAAGTTTCTACGGGATCTGAAGAGCCGTTTCAGAGATTTTTGGGTATCTATAATTGTTCTACCATACCGACCGCGATGAGGTGTCATTCCCTCTTAAAGGTCGAAAAGAGGTTTTTTTTTTAATTTACCAACGCAAACCGTTTCGGAAACTGCAAAGTAGAGATTATTGAAAATGTTTCTTGGGACATGCATTAAAATTTTTCGAAGAGGAAAAAAAGAATTGTAAAAGAAGCACTGTTTCTTAAGTATTTGTTTCATTTTCAAGAAACACATCCTGCAAGTGTTTCGGTCTGGATTCGACTTCGGTCTGGAATAGTTGCCACTTATTTTCCGGTCAATTAAAACAACGCGTAAAGTCTATTTGTTTTATAAAAGCTAAAACATGTTTTAAAAAAACCGAGCGCACAGGGATCGAACCCCTGAAAGCAGCATTACGAAGCTTGCACCGAACCCCTCGACCAGCACGAGCTCACATTGACACCTATATAAAAACATTCATATTCATTGTACCCACTTGGATAACTATAGTCTTGTGGTTTCTTTCCGGTTTAAAATTAAGTTACTTTTAATTGTATTTAGGTCCATCATGCATTTTTGACATTGAATATCATAATTTGCCTTCAAGAGCCAATTTTACAGCTAGGTTAGGTTCCTATGCGTCAACAATCGATTTCCATCTCTCTCGCACAGCCTGCATCACTCTATCGCAACGACACTCGTGGGTACTAGGCGAAACGGCTGGTGCTTTAAACTGAGGACATACCCCCACCACCAGAGCTTCAAGACCTGTACAGAGATTAGTAGGGAGATGCACAACGCTCCCCTTTTCGGCAGAGATTAGTAGGGAGATGCACAACGCTCCCCTTTTTGGCGTGCCTCGCAAATGGCGCTAAATCGCGGTGGCGAGTTCAGGAATATGATTTTGTGTGCATCGCCTCTGTCGAGGTTGCAGATTCCCTTGTAGCCGCGCGAGTCGTGAGCACCGCTCCAGTCGATATCGCAGTCAGCGTGCACACGAATGGGCAGCTCGGTGGGGGAAAAGTCTCTGCCCCTCGCTCACTCGACAGGCGAACGGAGCGAGGCAGTGCAGCCAGATCACGCGTAAAAGTTACCCCCTCTCTTGTCTCTTACGCGCCTATCACACAATCATAGTAGCGCGTGTCCGTGAGCGAGCGACGCTCGGACGTCTTCGGAAAGAGCCGAGCGGGGTCGAAGTTTCCCGACCGCGCCTTCGGCAGCTACACTAATCCATGCACGCTGATGAGCACGTTCATGTGCGGCCAAGCCGAAACGATGGCTTCGAGGGAAAAAGCAATCTGAGCACGACTCGCGCGTGACGTCACCGACGGCACGCGCGAGGCTTTTAGATGATTTCAATGCTTATTTAGCTCTTCGTTCTCTGCGTTATTAAGGTATACAAAAAAATGTATCGCGCACTCTGATCGCTTATTTTTTCAGTTTATACGTTAATTTAAATATAATAATAAATCTAAATGACAACTTGTTTATCTTCTAAAAGATTGTTTACGCTTTACTCACACCCGTCCTTATGCCAAATAAATTATAATTCATAAAAGTAAGCGGAAATATATTTATATTCGTATTATTATATTAATTCTCATATTTTCATTAAGCGATAAAGCATTATCCCCAAAAACAAGCCATTCATCCATCCGGCCGCGAATAGTCAGTACCAGAAAGTGCACATGTTCTAAACAAGCGGTGAGATGGTCCCGTTGGTAGCGTTCCTTGCTTAGGGGCGCGGTTCGTTCGCCGCGCTCGGTGCTTTTTTTTAATACTACTATTAATTCATATTTGATTAGTTATTTCTATTAGTTATCATTGTTATTTTAATTAGTTATCTTTTAGTGTCGAAAAATGTATCGCGCACTCCGACCGCTTATTTTATTAGTTTGTACGTTAATTTAAATGTAATAATAAATCTAAATTACAACTTGTTTATCTTCTAAAAAATTGTTTACGTTTTACTCACCCGTCCCTATGCCGAATAAATTGTAATTCATAAAAGTAAGCGGAGATATATTTATATTCGTATTATTATATTCATTCTCATACTTTCATCAAGCGATAAAGCATTATCCCCAAAAACAAGTCAATCATCCATCCGGCCGCGAATCGTAAGTGCTAGAAAGTGCATTTTTAACACAAGCGATAAGATGGTCCCGTTGGTAGCGTTCCTGGCTTCGGTCCGCAAGGGCGCGGGATCGTTCCCCGCGCTCAGTGGCATTTTTGTATGTTTTTACATTTGCAGGTAATTTTCACTGTAATGAGATGAATTGTTTATTTGTGAATACTCACCATTGACAGAACAAAAATGTTTTAATCCTAAAATATAATGATCAGTTTTCCTATTTTCAGAATAATGTTCTTTCAATGAGCGTGTTTTACGAATAAACAATTCGCCCCATACAAAAATAAATTAATAATTAAAAAAAAACAGGATAGTACTATCCTGTCAAAAAGAAATTAATAATTAAAAAAAAACAGGATAGTACTATCCTGTTTTTTTTAATTATTAATTTCTTTTTGTATGGGGCGAATTGTTTATTCGTAAAACACGCTCATTGAAAGAACATTATTCTGAAAATAGGAAAACTGATAATTATATTTTACGATTAAAACATTTTTGTTCTGTCAATGGTGAGTGTTCACAAATAAACAATTCATCTCATTACAATGAAAATTACCTGCAAATGTAAAAACATACAAAAATGCCACTGAGCGCGGGGAACGATCCCGCGCCCCTGCGGACCGAAGCCAGGAACGCTACCAACGGGACCATCTTATCGCTTGTGTTAAAAATGCACTTTCTGGCACTTACGATTCGCGGCTGGATGGATGATTGACTTGTTTTTGGGGATAATGCTTTATCGCTTGATGAAAGTATGAGAATGAATATAATAATACGAATATAAATATATTTCCGCTTACTTTTATGAATTACAATTTATTTGGCATAGGGACGGGTGTGAGTAAAGCGTAAACAATTTTTTAGAAGATAAACAAGTTGTAATTTAGATTTATTATTACATTTAAATTAACGTACAAACTAATAAAATAAGCGGTCGGAGTGCGCGATACATTTTTCGACACTAAAAGATAACTAATTAAAATAATAATGATAACTAATAGAAATAACTAATCAAATAAGAATTAATTAGTAGTATTAAAAAAAAGCACCGAGCGCGGGGAACGAACCGCGCCCCTGCGGACCGAAGCAAGGAACGCTACCAACGGGACCATCTCACCGCTTGTAGAATATGTGCCCTTTCCGGTACTGACTATTCGCGGCCGGATGGATGATTGGCTTGTTTTTGGGGATAATGCTTTATCGCTTGATGGAAGTATGAGAATTAATATAATAATACGAATATAAATATATTTCCGCTTACTTTTATGAATCATAATTTATTTGGCATAAGGACGGGTGTGAGTAAAGCGTAAACAATTTTTTAGAAGATAAACAAGTTGTAATTTAGATTTATTATTATATTTAAATTAACGTACAAACTAATAAAATAAGCGGTCGGAGTGCGTGATACATTTTTCGACACTAAAAGATAACTAATTAAAATAACAATGATAACTAATAGAAATAACTAATCAAATATGAATTAATAGTAGTATTAAAAAAAAAGCACCGAGCGCGGCGAACGAACCGCGCCCCTAAGCAAGGAACGCTACCAACGGGACCATCTCACCGCTTGTTTAGAACATGTGCACTTTCTGGTACTGACTATTCGCGGCCGGATGGATGAATGGCTTGTTTTTGGGGATAATGCTTTATCGCTTAATGAAAATATGAGAATTAATATAATAATACGAATATAAATATATTTCCGCTTACTTTTATGAATTATAATTTATTTGGCATAAGGACGGGTGTGAGTAAAGCGTAAACAATCTTTTAGAAGATAAACAAGTTGTAATTTAGATTTATTATTATATTTAAATTAACGTATAAACCAAAAAAATAAGCGATCAGAGTGCGCGATACATTTTTTTGTATACCTTAATAACGCAGAGAACGAAGAGCTAAATAAGCATTGAAATCATCTAAAAGCCTCGCGCGTGCCGTCGGTGACGTCACGCGCGAGTCGTGCTCAGATTGCTTTTTCCCTCGAAGCCATCGTTTCGGCTTGGCCGCACATGAACGTGCTCATCAGCGTGCATGGATTAGTGTAGCTGCCGAAGGCGCGGTCGGGAAACTTCGACCCCGCTCGGCTCTTTCCGAAGACGTCCGAGCGTCGCTCGCTCACGGACACGCGCTACTATGATTGTGTGATAGGCGCGTAAGAGACTAGAGAGGGGGTAACTTTTACGCGTGATCTGGCTGCACTGCCTCGCTCCGTTCGCCTGTCGAGTGAGCGAGGGGCAGAGACTTTTCCCCCACCGAGCTGCTCATTCGTGTGCACGCTGACTGCGATATCGACTGGAGCGGTGCTCACGACTCGCGCGGCTACAAGGGAATCTGCAACCTCGACAGAGGCGATGCACACAAAATCATATTCCCGAACTCGCCACCGCGATTTAGCGCCATTTGTGAGGCACGCCGAAAAGGGGAGCGTTGTACATCTCCCTACTAATCTCTGTTTTCGGCGTGCCTCGTAAATGGCGCTAAATCGCGGCGGCGAGTTCGGGAGTATGATTTCGTGATCATCGCCTCTGTCGAGATTGCAGATTCCCTTGTAGCCAGGCGAGTCCGTGATCACCGCTCAAGTCGGTATCGCAGTCAGCAAGAACACGAATGGGTAGCTCGGTGGGGGAAAAGTCTCTGCCCCGCGCAAATCGCGCTCGCTCGACAGGCGAACGGAGCGAGGTTTTTCGTCCGATCGAGCTCGACATATATGTGTGGCCGTACTGCGGATTGGAATATGCATTAAATGAATTTCAAAGTGAAAAACATGTATCGAGATCATTGTTTTCTCTCGGTTGCCCGTTTATGCCGAAAATGCGGTTTAAAAAAATTAACGACGAACCGCGTTGAAAAATAAATGCCGTAACGATCGTGGGAAGTTCACAAAGAAATTTTGAGCCTTTGCCGCGATCGTTTCGACATTTTCTTCAACAGTAAACATTATGGATAAGGGTGTATAATAAATGTTTCTTTATCTGGAATGAGCGTTGCGGCTGAGTTGGCAGCGTGGCAGATTAACGATGCTTACGGTCCGGGTTCAATCCCCGGTGAATCAACTTTTGTTTTGTCATTTTACATTCAGAAATTGTCGAACTCACTCTCGCGTCAGCTATTCTCGCCTATTCAGGCATTATTTGTGATTTTTAATTCGTATATGCTTAAGGAGGTACGGTGATTGGAGCGAGTCCAAGATAAAAGCCCGATTTTTTTTAATAACATTGTCGAGAGCTTCGTCCATGCATATGCGGAGTTTCCACGAGACTTACCGTACAGTTTCCGAGTTATTAATTGTTAAAGTTGGTCAATTAGTCACACGTAGACGACAAAATGTGCCTGTCCTCTCATATATCGATTTTTTTGTGCTACTTGGAGCCAAGACACGCGTAAAAAAAACTGACGGTTGCGTTCGTTCGTTCGTTGTGATCAATAAGGCAACTTGAATTGGAAAGCTCACCGCAGAAATAAGCAATAAATTTAGAAATAAAGTCGCGAAAAACCGAAGTATTCGGCGAGAGAGACGTCTCGTGACGTAACCGCAGCCATCTTGCTCGAAGTGTGGCAACGCCGGATCCCGCGCAAATTTGAGTCTTCTATCGGATATTTTCAACGCGAATTAAAAATATGGTTGTGTGAAGCCGTACGTTTTTTAATCGATTATAAAAGGCCTTTCGCCGATATTTACTCAAAGTTCTTTTATGTATAGCTAAGGCATCTCAATCTTTCTGGCGACATGCATACAACGCATTTATATGTAAATTCAGCATGGACAAACCGTCATATAAAATGAACGTTCGTTTTTATATCTGCAAATATTGTGAAAATTAGGAAAGGGAAAAATAACATAACAATCGATGAAATATGTTTTGACTTCGGACAGATTGGACATTGGATATTGAGGTTAACGTCAACGCAACGTTTTTCATTTGCATTCGTAATATCATCTTTTCACTCTCTAATTCTTGTCCGACAGAATCTACCTTTGTCTCTAAACTGGACTTCAGGTACAATCCTGTTACTCTCTTGATAAACTTCTACAGTACTTATTTTCATTCTCCATGTTTACCGGCTACCAAAAATAATAAGCCGAGCGCGTGGGACCGATGACAGCTATCGAAAATGCAACGATGCTAAACATCGACGATATGGCGTACTACCGAAGTCGAGTAGTAGATTATTACGTTTGTTTTCATATTATAAAAATAATAAGTAGCTTGAAATTCAATACTTAAAAAATATTTCTCGAAATATAGGCCACACACATATGTCTAAAACGTAGCGGTATTATGGCGAAAAATAGACTCTTAGTTTACTAGCGTGGTCATCACCGTACCTCCTTAATAAAAAAAAAACAAGACATTGCTACCGGGGATCAGTGCAGCCAGATCGCGCGTAAAAGTTACCCCCTCTCTAGTCTCTTACGCGCCCATCATAGTGCGTGTGTACGTGAGCGAGCGACGCTTGGACATCTTCGGAAAGAGCCGAGCACGGTCGAAGTTTCCCGACCGCGCCTTCGGCAGCTGCACCAACACATGGACGCTGAGCACGTTCATGTGCGGCCAAGCCGAAACGAAAACTTCGAGGGAAAAAGCAATCTCAGCACGACTTGCGCGTGACGTCACCCGACGGCACGCGCGAGGTGTTTAGATGATTTCAATGCTTATTTACGTCTTCATTCTCTGCATTATTAGTTATAGAAAAAAATGTATCGCGCACTCTGATCGCTTATTTTTTTTAGTTTATACGTTAATTTAAATATGATAATAAATCTTAATTACAACTTATTTATCTAATATAAAATTGTTTACGCTTTACTCACACCCGTCCTTATGCCAAATAAATTATGATTCATAAAAGTAAGCGGAAATATATTTATATTCGTATTATTATATTAATTCGCATACTTTCATCAAGCGATAAAGCATTATCCCCAAAAACAAGCCAATCATCCATCCGGCCGCAAATCGTGAATACCAGAAAGTGCACATATTCTACAAGCGATAAGATGGTCCCGTTGGTAGCGTTCCTGGCTTCGGTCCGCAGGGGCCCGTGGTGCAAATCTTTCTCCAAATTTTTCATAATTTCTCATATTTTAATCATATTTGAGATTTTCGGAGAAATAATGATTTAAAACAGATTCAAATTCTGGTCTATTTCCCAAAAACACATTTTTTTTCACTTAAAATTCATGATTTCTCATTTTTTTCCCGGAAATTTCTCTTTTTCCTATTACCTGAGTGAACGGCTGCGGAGATATTCGGAGTGAAGTTAAAGGTGAAAAAATGAGATATTCGTAAAAAAAACTTGTTCTTATTTTTTTCGGAACTTTTTCTTTTTCCTATTGAGTGAAAGGCTGCGCAGATATTCGGAGAAAAGTTATAGATGAAAAAAAAATGAGATTTTCGTAAAAAAAAACGTATTACATTTTTTTATCCCTCATAATTCTGAGAAATAATGAATTTCCGAAATTTCTGCAAACATTATTCCTTTATCCTTCCATTATCCTTAAGGGGTAACACCACTGTAACGGCCTGCCACGAAGCGTTTTAGACAAATCATACTTGGGGTAATTATTAAGCATATATTGAAATATATTTTAATTTTAATCTGGACAAAATAATTTTTTTTAAATTAAATCTAGATGAGTGTAGCTAGTGAACCACGTAGGGGATTTTAGAAATATTGATTTTTGAGCAATTGCCGAGTATTTGACTAAAAATGTTCATTTAGACTTAATAAAACAAAATTCTTTTTTTTTAAGGTTAAAATTGGCACAGTTATACTGCGTGCTGCAAAGGTTCGACATGCTTCGGAAGAATTGCTGCAGCGTCGCCATTTTGTAATATTTTCCGATAAAAATTTCTAGCAATATACTTAAGTATCTGTTCAATAAATACCGCAAGTATTATTTGTTAATCACATTTTCTTCCGCCAAAAAAAATATTTAAAAATACGCTTCCTGTACGGCCGCTACAGTGGTGTTACCCCTTACAGTCTTCATATAATTTCCGAGATTTTCCCGTGATCGTAATTAAAATGATGGAATGTTCGGAGAAATTCGGAGAAACTCGGATGTTTGCGTAAAAATAATTGTCCGCAAAACTCCGAATGCTTCATATTTGTTCCAATTCATAGAAAAATTCGGATAAAAACCGAGTTTTTCGGGAAAAAAATTGCACTAGGGGCGCGGGATCCACCCCGCGCTCGGTGCTTTTTTAAAGTTATTATTACTATTAATTCTTATTTGATTAGTTATTTTTATTAATTATCATCATTTTTTTTAACTTCCAGCTATACGTGGTTCTTCCCCCTTGATACATACCCCATATTTCCGTTTATGTCACCACCTTGCGGCCGCAGCCTTCTTCCCCCTCTATATTGCATTCATCATGACATTTCTGCCATGGGTATAGGGAAACTGCGGAAAACCTATACCAATACAGCCGGTCCCGAGTTCGCTTCCCAGTCTCGGAGCTAGTTGCGTTTCGTCGAGAAATGACTCACAAGCTACAGTCACACTCACATGACACACACCAGTTATCATCATTATTTAAATTAGTTATCTTTTAGTGTCGAAAAATTTATCGCGCACTCT